>OY992879.1:52199609-52524609 GCA_963921405.1 Cepaea hortensis
GATCTTTCCAGTTGTTACGATGTTCTCCAATGCCTCTCTTCTCATCACATGACCGAAGAAAGCTGTTTGTCTCTGTCTTATTGTTGTATATAATGTTCTAGTTTCATTAGCCTGTTTCAGGCAGTCGTCGTTAGTTACTCTGGAATTCCAAGGAATTCGCAACATTCGTCTCAGGAACCACATCTCTGTTGCTTCTAATTTCTTCTTAATCTGTTCATTTACATTCCAAGATTCACTGCCATACAGCAAAACTGGTTCTACATAGCATTTCAGCACTCTCTTTCTTACATTCAGTGATAGTGACTTATTGCATAAGATACTCTTCATTTTCTGAAATGCGGCTTTTGCCTGCCCTATTCTGCTCCTAATCTCTGTTGTACATCTTCCGTCTGATGTTATAAATGCCCCTAGGTATTTAAAATTATCAACTTGGTTAAGGATTTTCCCTTCTATTTCTATGTCACATTTTGGTGTCTGTCACCATTTTCTTTGATATTACCATTGTTACTGTTTTCTTTATATTCAAGGAGAGTCCTTTCCTTGCACTCTATGTTACTACAACGTCTAATAATTGTTGTAGGTCTGTTGAATTATCCGCCACCAATACTGTGTCATCTGCATAGCGTATATTATTTATATTATAACCTCCAACTAGTATTCCTGGCATCTCTTTGATCTCTCTCATTATTACTTCGCTATACAGGGAGAAAAGATCTGGTGACAAGACACACCCTTGTCTTACTCCTAGCTTTATCTGTTCGTAAGTACCCTCTTTATTTCCCATTTTAATTGCTGCTACTTGGTTCCAGTAAACATTCTTTATTATTCTTAAATCTTTTCCATCAATGTTGATATCTTCCAACATTTTAATCAATTCATCATGTTTTACTTTATCAAATGCCTTAGTATAATCTATGAAGCACGAATATATGTCTCCATGTTTCTCTATTGACCTTTCTATTAGTGTCCGTAATGTATAAATTGCATTGTTTGTGCCCTTTCCTTCCACAAATCCATACTGTTCTTCACTAATTTCCATTTTTATTTTCTTTTTGGTTCTTCTCATTATGATTCTGAGTAGAAGCTTAGTGATATGATTTATAAGGTTAATGGTACGAAAATCTTCACAATCAATTGCTCCTGGTCTTTTTGGTATAGCTATAAATACAGATTTCAGCATATCACTGGGTAAATATCCACTGCTGTAAATATCATTCAACATTTTGGTTAATATATCTACTCCAAATTCTCCCAATACTTCTAATTCTTCTATTGTGATTTCATCTGGCCCAGCTGTTTTTCCTATCTTCATACGTTTCATAGCGTCAGCGACTTCTTCTTTCAGAATAGGTGGACCTTCTAAGTTACTATCTTCTGTTAATTCTTCCCTTTCTCCGTCATATAATTCTCTTATATACTCATTCCACCTCTTCATTATAGCATCTTCCTCTAATATTATCTTTCCTGTTTTTGATTTCAAACACCCCGTATTTATTCTTATTTTTCTTCCTGTAAGCTCACTGATTTGTCTGTGCATATTTTTTGTATCTTTAATGGAATTTAATTCAATTTTTTTGCATTGCTCGTTTAACCAACTTTCTTTAGCCTTCCCACATTTATCTTTTATTTCTTTATTTATCTTAGCGTATTCTTGTTTGTCATTTTTACTCTGTTTTCTTTTGTCCATCAATATTAAGATTATTTCCCATTGTTAATCTATACTCTGTATTTTAGTTATTGCATTGTACCTATTTTTCACAGTCACTCTGTATTATTCTTGCATTTCTTTATCTATTTTCAGAACCTCTTTATTAAGTCTCATGTTCTTAACCATTTTTTTCCCTCTCTTTAATCTTACTTTTATTTGTCCACATAATGGTACATGATCACTATTACAGTCAGCACCAGGCATTGTCTTTACATTAATTAAAGCATATCTAAATCTTTTATTAATTAGTATGTAGTCAATTTGGTTGCGTATTTTCTTATCAGGGCTTATCCATGTGTACAGTCGTCTTTTATGGTGCTTAAACCATGTGTTTCCAATTATCATATCATTGATATTTGCCCATTTTATTAGCTTTTCCCCTCTTTCATTTCTTGTACCTAAACTACATCCTCCATTTTTCCCTTTCCTATTTTTGCGTTAAAATCACCAAGTATTATCTTTATTTCTTGTGATCCAATTTGAGCCATCGCCATTTCTATTTCGTCGTAAAAGTGTTGTATTTCTTCCTCACTACTGCTTGCTGTTGGTGCATATACTTGTATAATATTTATGTCTATTGGTTTGCCTTTGATTTTTACCATAATAACTCTATCTGAAATACACCAGTATCCATTAATTGACTTGGCTGTTTTTTCGTCTAATATTATTCCTACACCTTTTTCATGTGTATCCCCTCCAGAATAAATTATTGTGTGATTGTCAGCTATAATTTTGCCCGATCCCTTCCATCTCATCTCACTAACGCCTAGTATATTCATTTTTATTCTATCCATCTCTCTTAGAACATTGGTCAACTTTCCTAGCTCATTTAATGTCCTAACATTCCATGTTCCTACTCTAAATTTATTTATTTTAGTTAAGATTTTGCCATCAGTAGCTGGATGACGGTCTGGTGTCACCTGTGGCTCATGACTGTCCCTACCGGACGAGGATGCCCTAAGACAGCCATTAACGTCCTTCACTAACTTTGATATATGTTTTGCCATGAAGTCTTGGGAAGATAATGTGGTGGTTTCCCCTTGCCTTCCACATTCACATGGTGGTCTTTTTACCTCTGCCTTTGACAGCCATTTCCGACTGTAAGGACAAGTGAGTGCCCTGCTCTGCTCAGCTGCAGAGTTGTCCACTTATTCCGGTGAGGACTGGTCGTTCAGAAAGCAATGGCAAACTACTGAACGTAAAAATTAATTGCCTAGTAAATCACAAACAGGCAAATATTTGCTGGGTTTGATTGCGACGATATGTAAAGGACATGTGACAAACAGCAGTAAAGCAATGAAGCGTGGCCGAGATGTTTAACTTGCTGAAACTTCCTGTTTGCTGGCGGCGGACTGCAGGATAGTTTGGTTCGTTCCGCACACCCCGTACGGCGTTGGTGACCATGTCTATATATAGCCTTCTGTCTCGTGTGCTGCCAGTAATTTCTTATACCTATGTCCCTCCATGCCGTGATGTCAAACTGTCTAGTATCTTCTCTCTTGGTCTCCTCCTGCCTCGCTTCTCCCTCCAACTTTCCCGTTGTGAGGACGTACTCCAGCTTTTATCTCATTCTCATGCCATGCCCAAAGAATCTTCTGTGCGAGTAACCAGTCCTCTTTGTGAATTAACTTCTTTCAATATATCTTTATTGTTCTTTCTATCCGTCCTTGGTGTTCTCGTCATCCTTCTATAAAACCACATCTCCCCAGCCTCCACAAAATTCCGCACTTGTCTGTTAATTGTCCATGATTTGCTTTCACATATCAGTCACACATCATATTGGCTTAATACAGCTCTTAAGAACTCCCTTCTTTGTCTCGATTGACAAAGATAAGTTGCAGAGAACATTCTTTATCTTGTGAAATGATGTACCTTGCTTAGGCTAAACTACCCTAATTATTACCTTTAATACATCTGCCATCTGCTGTTATGAAAATACCCAAATACAAAAATACATTGACTTGTGTCAGATTGAGTACATGCTGGTCACGTGGACTCTGATGACTTCCAGTTCAGAAAGCAGTAGTTGATGTGGTGACAAATGCTCCGGCGGTAGTGGGCAGGGTCTGCCCCTTCTTCTCCGCTTGTCTGTTGGGGAGAGAGCGTAGTGCCTTGTTATACACCTGCAAGATCTGTGTCCACCTTCGGCACGCACTTGTGTGAGGTTCAGTCCCTTCTCCTCCGTTCAACTTGTGAGGGTTCGATTCGATTTCACCATTACCCCTACCCCGTTCAACCTCAAGGAAAAGGTATTTTAGGGTCCGTCACCGGCTCAGAATGATAGTGATAGTCCCGTGACTAGACAGCCACCAAAGCAGCTGAATATGGTTTTACTGTGAGGATATAGGGCCGTGCCTTGTTATACATCTCCAAGATCTGTGTGTCCGACTTGGGCACGCAGTTGTGTCCGGTTTGCTGCCTCCAGACAGATTCCCTCCTGGGTAAAGGGCTCTACCTGCCCGTGGGCAGATTATCTAACCTATCAATTTAGCTATGTCAGTGACCTTAGCCGGTCTCCCTGGCGTAGGCGTTAAGGACATTGTTCGTAATCCCGTATACTCCTGTACGAAACACCGCAGCGCGAGATTCGGCATCGGATCGCGTCGCATTAGTTACTTACGGAGGGTATGTGAGCCGGTCGTTCAGAATGCAATGGCAAACAACTGAACGTAAAACTTGCCAAGACATCAACAGCAGCTGAAAAATTCTGGTGTTGACTGCAATGTCCTGTAAATTAAAACTTTTTAAACATTACTACACTTTTACAATATTATTTTGAATTAACAGAAGTCTTGGTGTTTCTTGCTAGCCTCTTGCGCATTGAGAACTCTTGCTACAGTCCTCTGCTCCTCAGTGAGGAAAGCACGGATGATTCTTTCTCTGCCAGCCTTGTGACACAGAGATCTTCTGTGGCTTGCTCAACGCACTGAGCTTGTGGGGACGCACAGGTCTCACCCCTCTGAGCTTGGTCTTGTAGTCACCACATATTGGTGTCTTTGCAACCTTCTTCTGGTACAAATATGCCAACTTTCCATCGGGTGTCTTGGAGACTTTACGACGGTTGGAGTTTGTGTTGTAAGAGAGATGGCGTCTGAAAGTAAGTCACTGAACCATCTTGATTACGTTTTTCACAAGTCAAATATGGAGACTTTACGACAGTTGGAGTTTGTGTTGTAAGAGAGATGGCGTCTGAAAGTAAGTCACTGAACCATCTTGATTACGTTTTTCACAAGTCAAACATTGTCAGAGCCATCGCTCAGGGGATCAACTGGTCAAGTGGCCGTTACGTCGCTGACCCTTTGTTGTGACCCGGCCTCGGCCAGAGTAATGGATAGAATAGCAAACGGTCGTTGTTTGTTCAGTGGAAGCCCGCTTGGACCGGCTCCAACCGGAACTGTTATCTTGACAGAAATGTGCTACAAGTGCCCGGGTGGGTGCGGGTGCGAGGGATAGGTGCCGAAGTACTCACTTTAACTGGTTCCTTGAAGGTCAGCATGGCGGAATGAATAAGAGATCGCGATCTTAAATTTCCGTTTTGCTGATGCCAAAGTGGCGGGTTAAGTCCCTATACCGGTCTTTTGAACTAAAATGTTGACTTCTCGTTCTCGACTTGCAGGCGTAAATTACAAGTACCTTAGAAGTCGGAGTGAGTGTCATGATGGCAAAGGACACTGGTAATAGGGAAATCTAGTCCACATACAAAAATCAGTCGGCTACTCTAGAATTAATACTAATAGCCCGTGTATGGATTACTCTTGAGTTCAGAGCGAGCGAACGCAAAAATAAAAAAATAAAAAGAAAGAAAATCACTTCCTGTTTGCTGATGGCGAAGTAGCGGGTTCAACCCCTGCACCGGTAATTTGGACTGAAATGTTGACTTCTAGTCCTTGACTTGGGGAATGTAAATTACACCTACCTCAGCAGTTGAAGTGGGTCGCGACATGGCGAGGGACTCTGGTAATAGGTCAAGCTAATCCGCACGGAGAAATCACCCCACTGTGGACTAAGATCGAGATCTGAGCGAGCGGGGAAAAACTGGTTCCCCCTTTTCCCATGTTTGACTGTCTGCCTTTACACGCTCTGGGCTAAACAAAACTGTTACTTGCCCTTTGCAAGACCTTACATTCAACCCCAACCCCAGGCTGGCTTACTGGACTCGGTTGTTGCCGTTGCTTCTTGCACGAGAAGTCAACGACGAATTCCAATTTACTGGTGCAGGGTGAACGTGCAGGTCGTGTAAGCCATGAAATGGGTTTAAACTGTCGGGGTGAGGTTGGTGTAAAGACTTATATCCCGACCCGATACCAGAGCAAGTAGTCTACGGGACCCCGTTGTGCGGAAATGTCCTTCCCTTCTCCAGGCCCAGAAAACAGTAGGGTTTGCAAGACTGGTACTGGAACTTAACATCTGCAGAGATGGATATTAGGATGTAGCGAGGTGATGTTGGGACTGAAAGAGGTAACTCGGTTGAGTATCGGACATCTACCTTCTCAGATTAGGACGAATAACTACGACACAAGATACCAGAAAAGACCAAGAAGATTCGAAGGCCGACCAAAACGGGGGAATAGATAGAACTTCAGGAGGGACGACACCAAAAGATGAAATGAACACAAAGACAGCTAATCAGGCAGTCTTAAGAAAGCGAAAATACACAGCCTTATCTACGCAAGAATGATTGATTGATTTAGGAATCGACATCACAGCATTCGGGGCATTCCCATAAGTGCTCCGTCCCCATCCTCAGCAGCCAGCGAAGAGTTCCAACACTAATAGTACCAGTAGCAATCTGATTATAAGTCCGTCTCGCCTTTCCTTTGAGCGTTGAGCGTCGGCCAGATCCCTTCGTCACTCCTAGTTGTCTCATTCTTGCCAGACCATGGTAATCCATTTGCTCCCCCGAGGTGTGCACGTGCTCCCACAAGGCCGCAATCACGTCTGCCTTGTCATGTATCAATACTCCACCAAGTTCTGCAGAGCCAGCCAATCTGTCCGCCTGTTCATTTCCCAGCACACCGGCATGCCCCGGAGAAAAGATCCAGGCGATGCTTGTCACGCAAGAAGAAGTACGAGATACACTATAAGTGTCCCAATTATAACTGACCGAAAGCACGACGGTTAAACGTGGCCGGAACATCTTTTCTCAAACATTGGATTGGATTGGAACAGTTGGTTGAGTGTCTATGCTCTACAGAGCTATTGTCATTATTCCCCATTTTCTGTTGACAAGCCCCTATACATTTTATTTACCCTTCACTTGTGGCGAAAGCAATGGCAAACTGCTGAACGTAAACTTGCCAAGAAATCACAAAAAGCAAAAAAATGCTGGAGTTGACTGCGGCGTCCTTAAAGGATATGCATCTTTCACTTACAGTGGTGACAAGTTTATTCATGTCAGATTCAGGCTGTTGGATGCTTCATGGAACATTCTGTGCATGTAGGTACAGGAGTTTTGTAAAGTCTCACTACACTTTGTAGTAGAACAATTTTGAAAAATGCAGTACATGACGTCATAAAAATGTGCTCCACAGTCCATAGTGAAGCAATATGCAGCGAATGTCTGTCTTCTGGAGTAATTCTTTGTACTCCTAACAGAATAGTGTTATCAACAAAAGAAAGAATTTTTTTGGGTTGAACAAGTACTGTTCAGGTTTCAGAAAGGTAAAAGTTGCACTGATGCACACTTTTCACACTTATTAAAATAAAATATGAAAAAAACATCGAATATAGTTACGAGCAGGATATTATATTTGTAGATCAGCAAAAGACTTTCGATAGAGTAGACAGATACAAATTATGGACCATCCTTGAAGACTATGGAATACAAGGACAATTGCTAGAAAACATCATAGCCATGTACCACTCAGGGTGAAGTGCAGTAAGAACACAAGAAGGTATATCAGATATGTTCACAGTCAATACAGTAGTGAGACAGGGACGTGTGCTCTCTCCTCTGCTATTTAATATCTAAAATTAAGTTGCATGTCCTTCACAGGACGTAGCGGTCAACCCCAGCATTTTCGCTGTTCGTGATTCTTGGGCAAATTTTACGTTCAGTAGTTTGCCATTGCTTTCTGAACGGCTGGCTCCTGTACCTTTTTCGAAAAAACCAGCACCGCTGTGTTTCGAACCCGGGTATACAGGCTCACAAACCGCGTTCGCAAGCCCTTAGCCACAGAGACCAGTATTTAATATCTACATGGACAGAATATCCAAAGAAGCGAGCCTTAACAGAACAGATTCAGAAAATTTAGAACTCTTTACTTCAGATGAAACAACTGATCCACAGGAAATAAATGAACTTCTATTTGCAGACGACCAGTGCCTGTTTTATAGCGACGAGGGCAGACTGCAAAATCATATTAATAATCTAAGTTCAACATGCAGCAGATACAATATGAGTATAAATACAGCCAAAACCCAAGTAATGCAAGTTAGCAGATCTCCTGGTCCACCAAGTATACAGATAAATAGCACATCTCTAAAGTATTCAAATATCTTGGAAGTATGCTCACAGAAGATGGCAGATGTCAAAAAGCAAGTATACTTACATATAAACTATCACCCATACTGAACATCCAAATATACGCAAGACGACAGATTATAAACACCATAGTCACACCAACCCTATGCTACCAATCTCAAACTTGGACATTTTCCATATCACACTTTCACAAAATCAAGATGAGATGCGTGGAGGAAAGCTGCCAACTTAACAATCCGAGACCGAGTAAGAAATGTTGTTATCAGACAGGCTGTGGGATCAACACCTTGTGCCACATTTATTGAAAGACAGAAGATCAAGTGGTTTGGCCATCTTGTTAGAATGTAACACCAATAACTACCATCACTACATCATAGAGCATCTGCGACGAGACCAAGAGGACGTCCAAGAAGAAAATGGATTGACGACATCAAAGACATTGTACAGTCACACGGAATGACACTATCAAATGCCGCCCACCGGGCGCTGGAGCGTAAATTATTCCCCCCCCCCCCCTACGAGCTTGACGGCAGAAGTGGAAGATGATGATGATGATGATGATGAAAATGTTTCGAAATAGCGGTTGATACACACGGATAGTTCAAAGATTTATAGCAAGATTTCCTGATAAACAACCTCCTCATGGCATTACGGTTAGAAATTTGTTGAATAAATTATAATGAATACTTCATTGGTACTTTCCAGCTTCCCCAAAACAGCGTTAGACCATAGCAGTAACTATTGTAAATAATTTAATGAAATGCATAGCGCATCTGTTTATCACGTCATGTACTTAATTTTTCAAAATGATTCTACATACAAAGTGTAGTGAGACTTTACAATCACCCTGCATAAAGATTACACAACTAATGCCCACGTGCAGGCAACAAGAACCACTTCTATCAGTGGCAAGACGTCGAAAGCTTGCCTGGTTTGGACATTTCAGACTTCATGACATCCTCTCAAAAGAATCTCCCATAGAATAGTTGAGGCAAACGAAGAGGAGGACAGATAACCGCGTGGACTGATAACATGGAATGGACAGCAGGTAGTGTTTCTACACTTGTGTGTGTTGCTGAGCACACCGAGCAGCGTAGTACTATTGATGCTCCCACCGTGACACCCTCTTGACCCACGTTTGAGGTCGCTGGATGAGATGAGAGGTGGTGATAAACATATTTACTTCAATGTATCAACTTACAAAACGAGTTTCCTTAAATAGTGTGCATATTGTGTCAACGTACAAAACGATGAGATTCCTTACACAGTTTGCATATTGTATCAACTTTCATCACGATAAGTTTCCTTACATAGTTTGCATATTGTATCAGGTTACATTACGATGAGTTTCCTTTCATAGTTTGCATATTGTATCAACGTACAAAACGATGAGTTTCCTTACACAGTTTGCATATTGTATTAGCGTACTTTACGATGAGTTTCCTTACATAGTTTGCATATTGTATCAACGTACAAAACGATGAGTTTCCTTACATAGTTTGTATATTGTATTAACTTACATTACGAAGAGTTTCCTTACATAGTTTGCATATTGTATCAACGTACAAAACGATGAGTTTCGTTACATAGTTTGCATATTGTATTAACTTACATTACGATGAGTTTCCTTACACAGTTTGCATATTGTATCAGCGTACTTTACTATGAGTTTCCTTACGTAGTTTGCATATTATAATGAGTTTCCCTCCATAATTTGCATATTGTATCAACTTAACATTACTCTGAGTTTCCTTACATAGTTTGCATATTGTATCAACTTACATTACTCTGAGTTTCCTTACATAGTTTGCATATTGTATCAACTTACATTACGATGAGTTTCCTTACATAGTTTGCATATTGTATCAACGCACAAAACGATGAGTTTCCTTACAAAGTTTGCATATTGTATCAACTTACATTACGATGAGTTTCCTTACATAGTTTGCATATTGTATCAACATACAGAAAGATGAGTTTCCTTACACAGTTTGAATATTGTATCAACTTACATTACGATGAGTTTCCTTACATAGTTTGCAGATTGTATCAACCTACATTACGATTAGTTTTCTTACATAGTTTGCATATTATATCAACGTACAAAAAGATGAGTTTCCTTACACAGTTTGCATATTGTATCAATGTACGAAACGATGAGTTTCCTTACATAGTTTGCATATTGTATCAACTTACATTACGATGAGTTTCCTTACATAGTTTGCATATTGTATCAGTGTACAAAAAGATGAGTTTCCTTACACAGTTTGCATATAGTATCAACTTACATTATGATGAGTTTCCTTACATAGTTTGCATATTGTCTCAACTTGCATTACGATGAGTTTCCTTACATAGTTTGCATATTGTATCAACTTACATTACGATGAGTTTCCTTACATAGTTTGCATATTGTATCAACTTACATTACGATGAGTTTCCTTACATAGTTTGCATATTGTGTCAACGTACAAAAAGATGAGTTTCCTTCTTCTTCTTCTTTCGTTCGCTTGAAATATGTCTATAACTGCAGTGCTGTCTCTTGTATGAATTGAACTGTCTTTTTCAGTTCACACAGCGGTCCATAGAGTTTATCTTCCACTGTCGTCTCTCTAGGCCAGAAGGTTTGCCTAGATATGTTATATTTTGGGCAGTCTTGGAGTATGTGCTCTGCTTTCTGCGACGCCAATCTACATGTACACATGGCTGTTTCACCAATCTTGAATTTTGTATACATGTGGTTGCGTAATCTATTGTGCCCTGTTCTGAGGCGCAGAATAATGACTTGTTCTGGTCTATCCATAACGTGGTAGTCATCTTGAGCAGGTTTTGGTGGCTTTCTGACTGATTTGATCATTCTTTTCTTTTGCTTTTGATGGTATGTTACAGGCACATCAGGCTGTTCTTCTTTGGCTCCTTCCTTAGCCAATTGATTAGCTCTGTCGTTCCCGGGTACTCCACAGTGGGATGGTATCCACTGTATGGTGACCTTATGCTGACTGCTAAGTTCAGAAAGTAGTGTCCTTAGTACTGGCAATTTCCCAGACAGGAGCGCCTCGAGTACTGATTTTGCATCTGTCAATAGCACCACAGGTTGTGTACCATTGCTGGTATTTAGTAATTTCACTGTTGCTATCTTGATTGCCTCAATTTCAGCATCGTAGTTATGGCAGTACTTTCCTGTCGGTACTCTAGCTGTGTCCCTGGTATTATTTGGGTATTCTATGTACACTCCCGCTCCTCCATTTCGAACAGCATTTTGTGCTGACCCATCTGTGTAGACTCGGACCCAGAGGTCCTGTGGGTATTCTTCATCAAGGAAGCTGAGAGTGGCTGTTCTGCGCTGCACACTGTTCTGATCTCTCTTGTCAAATATTCCTCTCACTTTTGTCTGGATTTGTAATGATAGTCTATGCTAATCTTTCCATCGAGTTCGCTCTGGAATAGTTGTTAGGGGGATACCAACTGTGGGAAGATCGGTGGTTTCTCTGCAGAGTCGTTTGGCCTGGTGGATAAAACTACTTCTTTTCAACCGCCCCATAGCTAGGTTTTCAAATCTGTTCTTCATAGGGTGGCCTGGCAAGCTGAGGAACTTTTCTGCTTGTATTAGCGTTTTCGTATCTCTGCGCTCACTCAGTGCTTGTGTCCTCCCCATCTTCTCCATTTCCACTATAGGGGTTGATCTCATCCCTCCTGTGGTGACTCTAAGTGCTTGATTTTGCACTTTGTCCAGCTCTTGTAGTGTGGTTTTTGCTGCCGAACACCATGCAGTTGACCCGTATTCCAGGTGTGGTCGTATGCTCTGTTGATAAACTTTGCTAAGTATTTTCCCACTGGCTCCCCATGTGGTTCCACTTAGCTTTCTCAGGATGGCTATTTTCCTTCTGGCTTTTGCTACTGCTTTGTTGATGTGCTTTCTCCATGTCAGCCTGCCATCAAATGTTACTCCAAGGTATGTTGGTTCTTTATCTTCTCGTAGGGGTGTTCCATTTATCTGGATGGTCCCTGCCTTTTGTTTTGGAGAGAGGGTAAATAGGGTGGTGCTGCACTTGTCAGTGTTTATGCTGACACACCATCTATTTGCCCATGCAACAAATGTATCTACAGCTCTTTGTGGCGATCTGGTGGCCACTGATGCATGTTCATTTGTGCTCCATAGAACCAGGTCATCGGCGTACATTGCCGCTTTAATTCCATGCGGTAGGTGAGCAACAAGATCATTGATGAAGATTAGAAAAAGTGTGGGAGACAAGACTCCGCCCTGGGGAACTCCGTGACGCAGTAGTACTTTCTTGCTCTTTAGTCCGTCTATCTGTACTCTGGCTCTTCTGTTGTGCAAGTATGCTTTCACCCATTTGTACATTCTTCCATTGACTTTGCAGTTTCTCAGTTTATTCATCAGACCTTCTTTCCAGACTTTGTCAAAGGCTTTCTTCAAATCTATTCATGCCGCAAGCACCAGCTTCTTCTCTTGGAATGCATCCTCAATTTCTTGAGAGAGGTAGGTTGTCTGATCTTCCGTAGAGTAGCACTGCCTAAAGCCAGCCTGCTGTGGCACAAGGATGTTTTTACTTTCAATGTACCACTGCAGTCTGTGATTGATGATGCGCTCCAGTGTTTTGCAGAGACAGCTGGTGAGGCTAATTGGTCTGTAGCTAGAGGCAATGGAACTATCTTTCCCTGATTTTAGGAGGGGTATCATGATTGCTTCTCTCCAGGCTTGTGGAACACTGCCTAAGGTCCAACTGTTATTGAAGATCTGCAACAGCTTTGCTTTGGCCTCTGTTCCTAGGTTCCTGATCATTTCATTGGAGATACCATCAGCTCCTGGTGACTTTCTCATTTTCAGTTTTGATATGGCTAGCTCCAGTTCGCTGATTGTGATGGGTGCCTCCAGAACCTCATGTACTATTTCCTTCTGTCCTGTATGTTGCCGTTTCTCTTGAATCTCTTGTTGTTTCTCTGGACTGATTTTGATATTGTTATCTTGTGCGAATGAGTCCGCAAAATGGTCAGCTGCTTGCTTTCTTGTTAAGATGTTTCCATCTTTATGTAGTGCAATTTTTGAGTTTCTCCCTGTGCCCTCATCGTTAAGTTGTTTTATTAGCTTCCACAATTTCCTTGTGTCTCTTTCAAAGTTCAGAGACTCTGTTTTCTCCTGCCAGCTTTTCCGTCTAGCCTGCACCTTGGCCCTTTGAAATTTGGCTTTTGCATGCTGGAATTTATTGTGGTGCTCTTGGCTGGGTGTGGCCTCTGCTTGCTTTCTACATACTTCCACATCATTATGCAACTGTTCCAGTTCACTACTCCAGTAGGGTTTATATTGTTTACGGGCTCCTCTTGGTACTGTTTCTCGCGCTGCCTGTAGTATGCATTTCCCAAACTCTTCAACTAATTTATTTATGTCTTTCCCAGTGTTCAGGTTTCTAACCAGTATGCTGGTGCGATGCTTGTACACTGCCCAGTCTGCTTTCTTGTAGTTCCACCTGGAGAGGGTGCTGCTTTCACTTACAAGCTCATTTTCTACAGTTAGAAAGACTGGTCGATGGTCACTGCCACCTAGTTGTTTCCCAACAATTCGTGTAATGTTCCACTCCAGTTCTGGTGAGTGAAAAGCCAGGTCAGGTGTAGTTGTAGAGTGCCATGATCTCGAGTAGAAAGTATGTGGGTCGGACGGCTTGTTAACCAAGATGAATCTATTCTCATCCTGCCAGTCTTCCAGTCTCTCTCCTCTCTGGTCCATGTGATCATAGCCCCAACTCTGCGAGTGGCTGTTGAAATCGCCGAACACAATCATTTTTTCTGTTAATGGTAGTGTGTCCAGTGCCTGTGGACGGTCACTTGGACAGTAGTAATTGATCAGATGTAGGTCTGTATAGCCTGTTTTAAGTTTAAGTGTCTGATACTCAGCCCCTCCCATATAGACTTCAATTTGGGAAGCAGTGATATTTTTTTACAAGGGTAAGTATCCCACCTTTTCGCCTGTCCTTTCGGTCAGATCGGTAACACTGGTAGCCTCTGATTTTGAAGGCTATATTTTCGTTGAGGTGAGTATCTTGCAAGCAACATATGCTTACTTTTTCTTTGTCCAGGATGTTTTCTAATTCTACTTTTTTGTTGCTGACTCCCTCCGCATTCCAGTGCATTATTTTAAGTCTTAGTTTAGTATGGCCAGCTGTTCTATTCTCATGTCCCCTGGCTCCACAGGACATCTGAGAAGGACCTCCAGTAGTTGGGGTTGGACCCTTTCGAGACATAGGGCCCGGAACTGCACCTGCCTGGGGGTCCAAAGCAGGGCGAGCACCATAACGTTTAGCAGCAGTCGACATATTCCATTTTGCGTAATTGCGTGGCGTCCTGATTTGTGTGGTGCGCCTCCTGGCTGGTTGCCTCCGTCTTCAGCACCTTTCCTTTGCTAGAGCAGACTGTGGTCTCACTCGAGTTTAGATGTGTACACACGCACACACTTGTCTGCACATGCATGTATGTGTATACACATCTAGAGCACACTGGTTATTTTCCGGCGCCAGATACTCGCCGTCGCCCCTTCTCCTGTTAGTTAAAACAGTTCCGCCACGTGAAGGCCAGGAGTTGGACTTTTGCTGCAGAGGTTATGTATTCACGAGCCATTGGGGTATTTAAGCAATGTTGGGCGCTCACCCCAACACTGCGCCCCGGCTACATACAGCAATTTGGAACCGATGAGTTTCCTTACACAGTTTGCATATTGTATCAACTTACATTACGATGAGTTTCCTTACGTGGTTTGCATATTGTATCAACTTACATTACGATGAGTTTCCTTACATAGTTTGTATATTGTATCAACGTACAAAAAGATGAATTTCCTTACACAGTTTGCATATTGTATCAACTTACATAACGATGAGTTTCCTTACATGGTTTGCATATTGTATCAACATACATTACGATGAGTTTCCTTACATAGTTTGCATATTGTATCAACGTACAAAAAGATGAGTTTCCTTACACAGTTTGCATATTGTATTAACGTATTAACGTTCAAAAAGATGAGTTTCCTTACATAGTTTTCATATTGTATCAACTTACATTACTATGAGTTTCCTTACATAGTTTGCTTCTTTCTCTCCCTCTCTCTCCCTCTTGCTTTCTCTCTCACTTTATTTCTCTCTGTCTGTCTGTCTCTCTCTTTCACTCTCTCTCTCTCTCTCTCTCTCTCTCTCTCTCTCTCTCTCTCTCTGTGTTTCTTTCTCCATTTCTTTCCCCATTTCAATCACTAAGTAACTTTACTCACTCCATTAACGAGATGTTGATTTAATTCATTTAAATTGATAATTGTAACCTAAATAAACCTCTTCAGCAGTTACTACTTTGAAAACGCTTACGTTGCAATAAGGCCAAACTAATTCACAGTCATATCCCAAAGTGCTCCAAATTACAATTGCCTTTGTTTAAATATAGTGGAAGACATAGCAAACGCCTCAGCACACTACACATTCCAAGCCTACATTAGACCGTAAGACGTATACAAAACAAACATAGCGTACTCCCCAGCTCAGTCGGGAAACAATCTTTCGCAACGAACTAAAGATACCATCGATCCCTATACACACAATCGCAAGCTGTTTGAACACTATCTCTACAAAGGCAACATGCCATATTAAAACTCGGGTTTTTTATACTTAGCTTTGTGTTATCTTTCTTCGCTGTATATTTCTCTTAAGTCTTATTGCAATTACCGTAATAATGATTAGTATTAATTAATCGTGCAGTAATGGTCTTTGCACATTTCCTATGTGTTTTTTAATGTATGTAAGGAGAGACAAGAGCAGAGCTGAATGCTAGACGGACCTGCATACCAAATTCTTAACCCTTTGAAAGTTCTTTCGTCCATCTCTATTTTTCCATCGCTCATGCTCTCTCTCTCTCTCTCTCTCTCTCTCTCTCTCTCTCTCTGTCGTTCTCTCTCTCTCTCCCACACACACTCTCTCTCTCCCACACACACTCTCTCCCACACACTCTCTCTCCCACACACTCTCTCTCCCACACACACTCTCTCTCCCACACACTCTCTCTCTCCCACACACATTCTCCCTCTCTCTCTCTCTCTCTCTCTCTCTCTCTCTGATTGTACTCTGTGACAGACTGCCGTTGCTCCGTTTCTTGACGTTATCTTTCCGAAGTACACTTGTTCCTGCAGCATGGCACTGTCGTCATTCGGAGATGACGGGTTCGAATCCATGTTGGATAACTAATAATAATAATATGTTTGCATATCCTTTACAGGAGATCGCTGTCAACATTTGCATCTTTCAGCTGATTGTTGACTTCTTGGCAAGATTACGCTAAGTAATTTGCCATTGCTTTCTGAGCGGCCGACTCACATACCCCGTAAGTTACCGACGCGATTCGAACCACTGCTGATTCTCACCGTCGTCACGTAACTTACGAGATTACGTAGAAAAGTCGCTAACCTCTAGGCCAGGAAGCCGGCGTAGGATAACTACATCTTTCAGTTTGTATATGAGTAATGTGTCCTCTAGTCTCTCCTTCTTTCATCTGCTTCTGTGACCGCCATACAACACATGTCAAACCGTTTGTAACCAGATCTCTAATCACCCAGCAGTACTGGGACAGACCGTGGCGCCCCATCCTTCCAGAGTTTCTGATATGCCAGCCGGTACATTTGACATTCCTACGCGTTCAGTGACCTTGACTTTATTCAGAACCTGTATGCACATAGGCTAAGATGATCTACGTTTTCTAGGTCAAGGCCGTATGTGATGGTGCGAACAGTCAATTATTTTTACTATGCGTGATTTATTGTGCCTGGTAATGTTACGAGCCCAGTCGGACGGGCGTTCGGCGCCTGCATTCGTCGTCTGGCTAAGTGAGGGACAGACTGACCAACTACATTAGTCTCCGTGCATCCAGGCCTGCAAAATGTGATGGTCCTATCACAGCACAGAGACATAGCCTACACATTGTGACCCACTATCACATCACAGAGACATGGCCTACACATTGTGACCCATTATCACATCACAGAGACATAGCCTACACATTGTGACCCATTATCACATCACAGAGACATGGCCTACACATTGTGACCCACTATCACATCACAGAGACATGGCCTACACATTGTGAGCCACTATCACATTACAGAGACGTAGCTTACACATTGTGACCCACTATCACATCACAGAGACATAGACTACACATTGTGACCCACTATCACATCACAGAGACATGACCAACATATTGTGACCCACTATCACATCACAGAGACATGACCAACACATTTTGACCCACTATCACATCACAGAGACATGACCAACATATTGTGACCCACTATCACATCACAGAGACATGACCAACATATTGTGACCCACTATCACAGAGACATAGACTACACATTGTGACCCACTATCACATCACAGAGACATAGACTACACATTGTGACCCACTATCACATCACAGATGTCGTGAAATGCCGCCTTACCATCCCAGAATATTTTTCTCGGTCTCCAAATTTGAGAGGCCAAATTGAGAAAGAATGAATTAATCACGCTACTCCAAAATTATCTAGTCGTGAGGTAAGATTATTCACAAAAAGCCTCTAGCCATGACGTAAGCTTGCAGATGGCAAGTAAAATGGCAACTAGATAATTAGTATACACCTTGGGAAACTGCTGACCCAGACATGCTGAATCAACAATGAAGGGGCCATGGACTGTGTAATTAAAACCGACCAGGCATGACACCTGATAAGCAGGGGTAGAAACTCGCCCAGGTGTGAACAACATTGACCCAGGGAAAGATAATAGCCCCAGGGCTGTAAACTAAGCCCCGTCCACTCTGACTGGCAGACTCAGGAATGTGTGAAAACAGATCTGATAAGACAATTAACACTGGGCCGTAGACTGTACCAGACAGAGAGGAGCAAGGTGTGATGGCCAGGTTGCGGGGATAATTGCAATTACCGTCAGCGGGAGAATAGAAGAATTTATGACGGGAATGCCAAAGAGATAATAGTGTCTCAGACACTGTCTGCTAGACTAAGCTTAAATAAGGGTCCCTAGCCTGTTTTATGTTAGATTAAGTTTGACTTCAGAACAGGTGAGACAACCAGCTCGTTTTGTATGATTCTTAGGTTGCTAGATTTAACTAGGAGAATTAATTCTTAGTAACTAGTCGAGTTTTAGATGGATGTACTGACTTTCAGTCTATATCTGATCTAGGTTATTGCAAGAACTATCATTGTTGTAGGTTATTTGAGTGTTCTTTCTAAGTTCTGTGTTCAATATCATATTGCTTTAAAGTGTTACTCTTCTGAGAAGTAGAACCTTATGTAAGACAGATCTTGTCTAAGTATACTTTTAGGTGTCTTGGTAGATACTTGGCATTTCTTTGTAAACTATCCTAGTTGCTTTTTGGTGTGTGCATTTGTTGTACAGAATATAGTCAACTGACTATTTATTTAATTCTTACAACAGCAGTAACTAAGTGATAACTTCAATTAGACTTGTTGTATATCTCATTTTGTAGCTATACAATATTAGTACTCATTAATAATGCCTGATGCTATTATGTTGAGTATCATTAGATGTCCATATTGAAGTAATATAATGTTTACGGATATGTTGGATGTATGTATGTGTAATTTCATAAACTAACTAGTGCATTATGCTATGATGTTAAAGTATCATAATATGTCTAGTTTAATCAATATGTTTATGTGTATTGGATGTTTGATATATTGATTTGCCATATGCCAACCTACCAATATGAAGTGTTATGCTATTGTCTGCGCATTGGCACATTGGCCAATGATTGTGTTGGAAGCAGAGGTGTAATGGTACAGACATTACCCACAATTGGTATAGGGTATATGGTGCTAAACTTTCTCAGTGTATTGTGGGTGTGCGTCCACGGTAATGCATGGAAACCTGGCACAGCTACTGGTCACGGCTTGCAAGCCCGGATGATCAGGCATTGTTATAATACCCTTACCGACCCTGTGAGCTGCTAAACTAACTTTGGACGGAGCGGCTGTATGACACACAATTTCTGTATTAGCGACATGGACATGGGGCGGCAGAAATGTAATCATTACAGGCGTGTGAGACAATTGAAAAGCCCGTCCCAGACTAAAGATAGTAGGGAGAAGGAGGATGGTGAACACAGTAGAGCTGGAAGATAAACTTGGCCAGACTGGTCATTGTATATGTTTGTGTTATGATATGTTTTAATTAGGATTGCGCTGATGTAGAACTGATATAACACATTCTTGACTTTCTTTCAAGCTCTCACAAGGAGCACCTATGTTGTAGATCTCAAGATAGAGTGAAGACTAGGTAGAGCTAGGACTGACCAGATTCGTCAGAATACCGGCAAGCTGTTTCTTTTGTTGAGTCTACTGGAGAGTGGGGATCTGGACCACAGTTCCAGATAGATGAAGTAACAAGTAAAGTTACGTAATGTTTCTCATCACAATATGTTATATGATTTCATCATCCTCATATTAAAAACCATCAGATGTCTATGATTAGTAAATAAATGTTGTAATATTGTAACTCATAGTTCTCTCGTTATATTTTAATTCCAATTGTGCATACGTGTTGTGTACATTGGTGGGGATTCACTTACACACCAAGGAAAGGAGCAGTCAGGGAGAAAAACCTGTACTAGGATAGTTGTCTTTAAACTTTAATTCAGACTTAAAAATCTACCCTAACTAACCTTCTCTTTCCTAGTCCTTGGCGAATATTCAGCTCAGTTCATTTCAATTTTGTAACGAGCCACTTAGAGCTGTACGTTGGATATTCAGGGCTTAATCTGTAGTTCAGCCATATAGATTTTGTCCCTAGTCAGTTTCTGACTATTTAGGGTTGCTCGCCAGTGAATAAATACTTTCATCTAGCTGGTGGGGCACCCCGACTTATGACAACAGAGACATGACCAACATATTGTGACCCACTATCACATCACAGAGACATGACCAACATATTGTGACCCACTATCACATCACAGTGACATGACCAACACATTGTGACCCACTATCACATCACAGAGACATGACCAACACATTGTGATCCACTATCACATCACAGAGACATAGCCTACACATTGTGACCCACTATCACATCACAGAGACATAGCCTACACATTGTGACCCACTATCACATCACAGAGACATAGCCTACACATTGTGACCCACTATCACATCACAGAGACATAGCCTGCACATTGTGACCCACTATCACATCACAGAGACATGACCAACACATTGTGACCCACTATCACATCTCAGAGACATGGCCTACACATTGTGACCCACTATCACATCACAGAGACATGACCAACACATTGTGACCCACTATCACATCACAGAGACTTGACCAACACATTGCGACCCACTATCACATCACAGAGACATAGACTACACATTGTGACCCACTATCACATCACAGAGACATGACCAACACATTGTGACCCACTATCACATCACAGAGACATAGACTACACATTGTGACCCACTATCACATCACAGAGACATAGACTACACATTGTGACCCACTATCACATCACAGAGACATAGACTACACATTGTGACCCACTATCACATCACAGAGACATGGCCAACACATTGCGACCCACTATCACATCACAGAGACATGACCAACACATTGTGACCCACTATCACATCACAGAGACATTGCAGGTTCCTGCCCAGGACTAGTTTACTTTGTTTTGTTTGTTTTATTTAATAGGAAGGAAAAAAAATAAAAAACAAAGAATAACTAAGTTAACCAATAAGAGAGGAGGATCTTCTAGAAGAGCCGTGGTGCGATGTGGAGAAAGCCGCAAGGAGCCGCAGATTTTACATTGAGAAAACCTGAAGATAGTAAATTAGAAAGGCCTTTTTTGGAAATCCGCAGAGCAGAAGAAATAGAGGACGACCTCCAAAACACGCAGGGAAGAGAAGCAGAAACATCATCATCAAGTGCCCTGCCAACTGACGTAGGTGTTCATGGCTCTCCACATGTAGTCTCCGTGGGGATGTGGTCAAGCCGTTTGACTCGGGCTCCGAAGGTTATGGGTTCGATTCCGGGCCGCGTCCTTCAGTTCACGAGTGAAATTTTTCGGAGACTCCTGTGGGTCGTCGCTAGAGCTACGGAGTTCGTGCTTTGTGCGACGCTTTCCGTGCTGCGGAAAGAGACCGAGCTATATTGGATAAAACCCGGTGCAATGAAGTCGACCCTGTTGACTTTTAAGCGAAATTTTTAAGGCTCTCCACAGATCTCGGTTTTTGGTGTTCTGGATCAACTCTGATGATAATATTCCTCCATGCCACCGTCTCAATCCATCCAGCGTAATTTCTTTTGGTCTGCCTCTGCCTCTCTTCCCCTCGATCTTTCCAGTTGTCCCGATGTTCTCCAATGCCTCTCTTCTCATCACATGATCGAAGAAAGCTGTTTGTCTCTTTCTGTTGTATACAATGTTCTAGTTTCTTTAGCCTGTTGCAGGCAATCATTGTTAGTTAATCTGGCAGTCCAAGGAATTTGTCTCAGGAACCACATGTCTGTTGCTTCTGATTTCTTCTTAATTTGTTCATTTACATTCCAAGATTCACTACCATACAGTAAAACTGGTTCTATATAGTATTTCAGCACTCTCTTTCTAACATTCATTATAATGACTTATTGCATAAGATACTCTTCATTTTCTGAAATGCGGCTTTTGCTTGCCCCATTCTGCTCTTAATCTCTGTTGTACATCTTCCATCTGATGTTATAAATGAAGCAGAAACACAGATGGATAATATGGACAGGGCATGGTCGGAGCTGCATGGGGTAACTAAGACTAGAGGTCTAGGGGAGAGCTGGGCGAGGACCTGTGCCCCAGTGGGGGGACAAAAGGTGAAAGAAGAAGTAGAAAAGGAGAAGGCGAAGAAGGAGGAGAAAAAGGAGAAGGATGAGGAGAAGGAGAAGAATAAGTAGGAGGAGGAGAAGAAGAAGAAGAAGAAGAAAGACGTACTGACCAATAAAAAGGTGTCAACTGCAGTAAGAAACAGGGTCTTGAAGTGCTATATAGTACCCTCGCTGTTATATGGATATGAAACATGGAAAATAAATAGATAAACTGAGAAACATCCAATGGCACTGGAAATGTGGTGTCTGCGCAAAATGCAAAGAATACCATGGACGGACAGAAAAACCAATGAACATTCTTACAAGAAACAAATCTTCTTCTTCTGCGTTCATCCGGATTTTTTTTTCGGATGTGACTGCGTTTTGTTTGTTTACAGCAGAGCTGCGTTCTTGCGCCGTTAGGCCGACACATCCGACTTCTGCGGGCATTTGTTGACCGGGTTAACCTTCCCGGGGGTTTCTTAGGACGTTTGAATCTCACTGTTGTGGTGTTATCCCCCATCCTAGCTGGCCCATATAGAACAGCCAAAGACATCCTGGTCAACCCTCAAGGGAAGGCAGGGGCAGACCATGGGCATTCCCCGCCATCCAAGGAGGCTTCCATACTTCCAGAGCCATCACACAGCGCTCTGGTACTGGGCTCACCCAAGGAATCGTCACGTCCTGCACATGGCTGCTAAGCCTCACTTCCGAATATTGGGCCTTCCGTTCACCATAGGCTCTTCCTCCGGAAACCAGAAGAATGCAGTCTGCAGATGACATCCACACAGTGAGCTTTCGGTTAAGACTTTCCACATAATGGATTTGCTATCCAAGCAATATTCCATTTCGTGCCACTAGGACACTTTTTCCACCTTTTATGAAGCCCACACAGCGAGCTTTCAATTCGGACTTTCCACGTAATGGATTTGCTATCCAAGCAATATTCCATTTCGTGTCACTAGGACACTTTTTCCACCTTTTACGAAGCCCACACAGTGAGCTTTTGATTCGGACTTTTCACGTAATGGATTTGCTATCCAAGCAATATTCCATTTCATGCCTCTGGGACGCTTTTGTAACCGACATACCTGTGGTATGAAGTGTGGCAGTCTAAATACATCTTCGTGCACCTTTAGATGTCAACTTGAATGTAGTTAAAGTAAGCTGTAGTCAACTTGAGCTTGTTGATATCTCCATAGAGCTTGTCCTCAAATGAAGCAGACGTGGGCCAAAATATCTTTCTCTGTTCTGCATATATTGGGCACTCCTGCAGCAAATGTTTAGCTGTCATTTTACCAGTTCCACAATTACATTCATCGGTATCTCCTATCTTTAGTTTATTGAACAAGTGGTGTTTCAGCCTATTATGTCCTTTGCGGAGTCTGAAGATTGCTACTTGTTCTCTTCGGTCGAGTTTGTAATATGCATCATCCTTCTGGTGGCCTGGATGCTCTGATTCCCATTTGGTTCTATAAGTGCTTTTTATAAACCTTTTTGCCTCATTATAGGTTATGTCTATGTCAGGCTGTGGTAATCGTCCATCCTCTTTTGCTAGTCTGTCTGCCTCTTCATTTCCAGGTATACTGCAATGTGATGGGATCCACTGTATTACAACTTTTTTGGATTTCTGGCACAGACCATGGAGTGCTGCTCTTAGGTCAGCTAGTTCTGTGCTGTTTTTGCTTTTCAGTATTGAGACAGCTGACTTTGCATCTGTGAAGATAGCTATTTGCTTCTCTTTATTTTCCTCCATCAAGAGCATTTCTGCTGCAGTTTTCAAAGCCTCTACCTCCGCTTTGAAGTTACTTGAAAATTTTCCAGTTGCCACTGACTATGTTTTTCATTCCATTTTTTAAATTTAGGAGAATTCCTCCACCTCCATTTTCTATTGAATTTTTGGCTGATCCATCTGTATATGCATGGGTCCAATTGCTGCTTGGGTAATGTTCTTTTATGTAGTTGAGGGTTATTTTTCTTCTTTCGGTTTCATTCTGAGTGTTCTTTTACTCAATATCAGGAATGTTTTCTATCATCTCAGGCAGTTGCTGCTGTCTCCAAGCTGGGAAGTTGTGTGCATTGTAAATGGGCTTGACT
This sequence comes from Cepaea hortensis, assembly GCA_963921405.1. NCBI lineage: Eukaryota > Metazoa > Mollusca > Gastropoda > Stylommatophora > Helicidae > Cepaea > Cepaea hortensis. Next base: position 52,223,797 of record OY992879.1, read on the forward strand.
GTTGATATGTTAAGTATGGGATCTGCCCTAATCTTTCGTTTTGCAGTTTCTACAAAGTTGCTACGCTTCAGTCTTCCTTTTCCAAAACCATTAAACCTGTTATACATAGGGTGGTCTGTCAATCTTCTAAATTTTTCTGCTTGTTGCTGGGCTCTGCTATCTCTTCTGTCCTGCGTTGGTTGTAAACAAGTGAACTTTTCTAGTTCATTAATATGCGTTGTCTTCAGGCTTCCAGTTATGATTCGCATTCCTTGGTTTTGGACTCTACTTATTTTGTTAAAGTTTGACTTAGCTGCTGTTGCCCAAGCTGCAATGCCATATTCCAGTACTGGCCCCACCCGTCCAGTATATAACTTCTTGAGAACTTTCTCATCTGCTCCCCACGTTGTACCAGCAAGCTTTTTCATGATTGCCATTCTCTGCCTTGCTCTTGTTCGATTTTTCTCAACCTGTGTCTTCCATGTCAGGCGACGATCAAAGGTGACTCCTAGATAGTTTGGATTTTCTTCATGGCGCAATATTTTTCCATTCAATACCAGCTTAGGTTGCTGAGTTTTATTTGAGAGGGAGAACACTGTGCATGTTGTTTTCTCCTCACTTATCTTCACTAGCCATGATTTTGACCAGTCCTCTAGCGCTAATAACGCTTGCTGTATTCTGCTGTTAGCTGTACTAATATATTCTTCAGATGTCTATATGGCTAGGTCATCTGCAAAGGAGGATGTGTGTACTCTGGCTGGAACATTTTCCGTGATGTCATTTATATATGCTAGGAATAATGTTGGTGAAAGAACTCCTCCTTGGGGGACACCTTGCTCCAACAGCATCATTTTGCTTGTTTGTCCTTGTACTTTTGTCCTGGCAGTTCTGTTCTCAAGGTAGTGGCTGATCCATTTATACATTTTTCCACAAACATGCATTTTTGTGCAGTTTTACTTTCAGTCCTTCCTTCCATACTTTATCAAATGCTTTTTCTAAATCTATCCAGACTGCTAGTGTGTGCTTTTTCTCTTGGAAGGCATCCTCTATTTCCTGAGCTATATAGGTTATTTGATCTTCAGTGGATCTGTACTTTCTGAATGCTGCTTGGTGTGGTGTTAAGAGTTTGTTTTCTTCCAGATGCCATGTTAGCCTGCCATTGATAATGCGTTCCATTAATTTTCCTACACAGCTAAGTAGACTGATAGGTCGATAGCCATTTGGTTCTTCCAGGTCTTTTCCTTTCTTTGGGACAAGTATTAGTATAGCTTCCTTCCATGCCTGTGGGACTATTCCTCTCTTCCAGCTGTTATTTAGGACTGCTAGTAGTTTCATCTTTGCCTTGGTGCCTAGTCCTATTAGCATTTCATTTGTGATTCCATCCTTTCCTGGTGATTTCTTCTTTTTTAGGGTATTCATTGCCTGTTCCATTTCTTCCATTGTTAGATTTGCCATCATATATTCTGCTACTGTCTCTGTATTTCTATGATGTATCTGTTTGTCTTTGATTGCTTTCTTCTGTTCGGTTGTAATATCAATGTGGTTTGCATTTGCATAGTGTTCCATTAGCGCATTTGCAGCCTTTTTTCCTGTAAGCAAGGCATTTCCTTGTTTAATTGTTATTTGTTTGTTTCTAGGTCCTTCATTGTTCATGGCTTTCACTAGTTTCCATAGTTTGTTTCCATCCCTGTCAAAATTCAGGTTTTCTGTTTTTCCCCTCCAATCTCTTGTTGTTTGATTTACTGTTCTTTTATATTTTGCTGAGATGGCTTTGAGAGAGATGTTCGCTTCAATTGTTTGTTCTCTCTCTGCTGTCTTCCTGGCATCTTCAACTTTGTCCTCCAAACTTTGTAGTTCTTCAGTCCAGTATGGTTTGTAATTTTTCCTCGCTCCTCTTGGAATAGACTCAGTGGCTGCCTGTATTATTGCTCTGTTTAGACTTTCCACCATTTGCTTCATGTTGCCATATCGTGTATTTATGTTTTCACAATAATTGTCTGTTAGTATGGAAAATCTGTCCCAATCTGCTCGTTTGTAATTCCAGCGGGGCAAGGGCTTTTGCTCATGTGGAACATACTCCATATTCATTACAAGCTTGATCTGTCTGTGGTCACTACCTGCTAATTGGTCCAGCACATGGCGATCGATTTTGTGGAGGATGTCTCCAGTACAGAAAGCTAAGTCTGGAGTAGAAGTGGTAAGCCATCTTCTGGAGTAGAAGCTTGGTGTGTCATCCGCTTTGTTGAGTAGATGGAGATTTGAGTCTATTTCCCAGTCCTCCAATTCATCTCCTCTTTTGTCAGTATCTGGGTATCCCCATCTTTCTGAGCGACTATTAAAGTCTCTGACAATAATGCAGTTTGTGTCAGTTATTTTCATGTTTGAGAGTGTAAGGTCCTTATCTGCTGGGCTATACAGATTGTAGATTCTTATTTTCACGTCCTTTATCATTATATCAACACCTATAATTTCCGTTTGGTTGTCAGAGATCACAGATACTTCGCCGCAAGGTATTGTATTTCGTGTAAGTATTAGAACTCCTCCTTTGTGTCCTTCGCGGTCGAAACGTGTGGCCTGATATCCTCTGACTGAGAATTTGCGATTGGCGTTGAGGTGTGTCTCTTGAATGCATGCCACATCTATTCTATCTTTATGACATCTATTCTATCTTTATGAAGACGCTGTGTTATGAAGACATTCTTCTTGTAAACTCCTTCGGCATTCCACTGTAGTATGTTGAGTGTCCGGGGTATTTGGTCAATAGCTCTTAACCTACTCCTCTGTGCCTTGACTCCACAGCACAGGGGAAGGTGACCACCAGTAGTCATGGGTGGACCCCCTCGAGGCAGGGGGCCCGGCACTATCACTGCATGATGGGACTTCGCAGGATTAGCACCATAACGATTAATTTTAATTTGTGACATCATGAATTAAGTTACGTTGCACTGCTTTGTCAAGCCTGTGGCTCAGTACATCGGATTTCGACAAGCATTTATTCGGGATGCTTTCCCTAGCCTTTGACTGTTCCCAGTCTACCTACAAGGCAGCAGGTTTGTGTGTCTCTTCGTCTGGTCCCTCTCCCTTGGCCTGTCCGACATGGGTGGCCCTACCAGTAGCTGTGCTACCGTCGGCATAGCTCTTGGGGTCATTGGGACGCGCAAGCCCCTCTACCTCGTCACGGTGGACACACAGCAGAGGGGACAAGAAACAAATGAATACCGTAAATTGATTCGAGAAATTAGACGTAGACAGATACAACTTTTTGGGCACATAATGATGAGAAATAAACGAGAAAACTCAGTGACTGCTGGTAATATTGATGGGAAAAGAACAAGGGGATGGCACACAAATAGGTATCTGGATGGCTTATTCACATTGCATATTGGAGAAAATAACAAGGAGTTGATACACGACGTGTGAGATGACGAACTACGACTGCCTACTTTTATCATCATGACACATGATACCAGTGATAGAAGAAAACCAGGGTGTTTTAAAGCTTAAATTCTAAGAAAAATTCTTAGAATAGCATGAACCAGGAAGAAAAAAAAATACTGACAGTCTACCAGATCTGAACAAGGAAGAAGACTTGCGCATGAATAGTAGCATGTCTCTTAAACTGAAACACTTTGGCCATATTCCTTGGACTGCCAGAGTAACTAACAAGGGGTGCCCGAAAGAGGCTAATGAAACTAGAACATTATATACAACAATAATTCATGCACATTTCATGAAATAAGTGTCCAATTTACAACAAAGATGCATATGAGCAACTTGGATATTTATATTTTCATGTAGAGTGTTTCATGTACTGGTATCGTGTGTTTCTGTGCTGACGAATGCTTTGGCCGCAACGTCCACTTTGCTACTTGTGATAGTGTTCTGGTAAAGCTTACCGTATATTTCTCGGTTTTTTGGTGATTCATTCATAGTACAACAATACGAAAGAGACAACCGGCTTTCCTTGGCCATGTGATGAGAAGAGAGGCATTTAAAAACATCGTGACAACCCGAAATATCAATGGGAAACGTGACAGAGGCAGACCAAGAGAAATGATGCTGGGTGGACTGAAACGGTGGCATGGAGGAATATCACCAGCAGAGTTGATCCAGAACACCAAAAACCGAGATCTGCGGAGAGACATGAACGCCTACGCCAGCTGGAAGAGCACATGATGATAATGGCGTTGAACGTCACAGTGGTTTTAAAAATACATGGTGGAAGAAGAGGCTGTGTGTGACAGCACAGCGGACATGGCAGAACCCTGGGTACGAACATGCATGAGGCGGGAGTACTGGCAATGGGTCGAGAGACTTACCTAGGGTCCGAGGTGAGAGCCGCGTTCTCCAAAGAATCTGCTTGATGATGATGGTATAATCTCTCTCTCTCTCTCTCTCTCTCTCTCTCTCTCTCTCTCTCTCTCTCTCTCTCTCTCTCTCTCTCTCTCTCCCCCCCCCCCTTTTTCCCCCCACCTACGTCACCAGAACGTGTGATTGTCTTGTCCAAATGTGAGAGATCATCCATGTTTGTGAACTTGGTCAGGTCGGGTCACGCTAGACGACCCCCCCCCCTCCCACACACACACACACACACACACACACACACACACACACACACACACACACACACACACACACACACACACGATTGTTTCTGTAATGATATGCCAGTTTGTAATCCCCGATCACATTGAGTCCATGATTGACACTGACGTGGGGGAGAGGGGCGTAGATAAAGGACCACTCTTAAAGATTAGATTAGCTGATACATTACCCGACCCGACAATGATCCTGGGTATCAGTGTCTGGTTTATTGACGCTGAGGTCCTGGTTCAATCCTATAGCCTGGGAACAAGATAGTTATCGGGACAAGTAATTAGGATGAGCTGAGCATGTGGTGACTGCCAACAGACACACTGTTGATGGCAGCCATCTTCGCGACCACACCACACTACCCAGAGAATGGGTGTTGCTGCTGAGATACGAACACATTCCAGCCTGGACATAGCATTAACTACTGCGGCTGCTGCTGCTGCTGCTGCTGCTGCTGCTTCTTCTTCTTCTTCTTCTTCTTCTTCTTCTTCTTCTTCTTCTTCTTCTTCTTCTTCTTCTTCTTCTTCTTCTTCTTCTTCTTCTTCTTCTTCTTCTTCTTCTTCTTCTTCTTCTTCTCCTCCTCCTCCTCTCCCTCCTTCTCCTCCTCCTCCCCTTGATCTTCTGCCTATTCTTTTTTTTGTCTGCCTCTTCTTCTGTTCTGCTACTTCTGCTGTCTCGTTTTCGTATGGCTTCTATTGCCAACTGAAGTATGGGCACTGGACATCTCATGACAATCCCCACCTATTTATATTTGTTAGTATCCCTTGGGGTTCTTGTCCATGTGTTTAATCTGTATATGTTGCAGTACTTGTCCTTGTCCGCCATTCTCTCATCCACATGTTGTAATCGTCCTATATTACGGTTCGTCTGAAGAAAAAAAAAAGGGGCGGCTTGAGATGAACACCTTAAAAGTGTGATAGAAATTACAATAACCATGCCATTATCTTGTAACTTGTCATTATTGTTGTTGTTAAGGATGTAAAGAGTGTTGAGCACGTGTCATCACAGCGCAGACGGACACTGTGCGTCATAAGGACAGTTTAAAGATTGCCGCCCCACTTTTGACATGCACCAAAGGGGAACAGCGTTCTGTTATCCGTTTTTTTTTTTTTTTAAATCAGTGAAGGGGTGAAACCTATGGAAATCCATCGGCGAATGAAGGTCCAGTATGGTGATGCATGCCTGTCTGTCCAGCAAATGTATGAGTGGAGTAGGAACAAATTCAAACGACTTGGACTCTGAGTAAAGGTATCCGTGTGCAACACGACAATGCTCTACCCCGTACTGCCATTGCAACGGTTGAAAACCATCGAAGACCTCCACTATTCAATGTGTACCACATCTCCCGTAATCGCCAGACCTAGCCCCAAGTGATTTCCACCTGGTTGACAACTCAAAGAGTCAAAAAACATTTAAGGTTTTCATTTGAAGACTCTCGTATACTGGGGGGGGGGGGGGGGAGCGAGAACGACATAATTTCATGTGTCTGTTTACAGCAGAGCTGCGGTGTTGCCTCCGGGGATTACGGGAGATTTTTTAAAAAATACCTTATATTTGCCGGTAGATTGGAGACAGCCAAAAGCCATGGATGACACAACCAACAGAATGACTTATGGACACAAAGTGCATTGGACCTCTGGTCTGACATAACTTTATGATTAATTACCTCGGATCCCATTAGAATACAGCAAGTGAAATTATTTGCCCCCCCCCCCCATAACTAGGCTACCATCTGACAGTATACCACAACAAGCAATGATGTACAGAGCAGATGGAAGCAGAACAAAAGACCAACATGTTAACGATGGATAGAGGAAATAACAAGAGTCCACGGAATCTCGATATATGAAGCCCATAAACGGGCACTCTCCCGCTGTTTATGCTTCGCCTCGACACCACAAGATACAAGGTCTCACGGTCTCACCTCATCTCATTCCTCTCATACCTTGTGGTGTCAAGTGAATCATAAACAGCGGAGAGTGCCTGTGTATGGGTTTTATACAGAGGGCGAGTCAACAAGTAAGTCACACAGTTCTGTGGGATGGCAGGTAAATGTAGTCGGTGTTTTCTACAGGTGTCATTAGGTGACAGCACATCGAACTTTTTACTTTATATTCCCGTTCGTCAGGTGACGCTAGGTGTCTCATGCGCATACGCAGCGCATAAACTAAATGGCGACTGTACTTACGGAGTGTATAACCATAGAGCTACGTGCTGTTGTGCGTGTTGTTGTTTTGTTTTTTGGAGGGGGGGGGGGGGCAAAAGGATTGCCTGCAAAGGACATTCATAAGGAAATGCTTCCTGTTTATGCTGACAAATATTTGTCCCTTAAAGCGGTGCATAGCTGGGTAGAAAACATCCTTTTCGACTTCTTTTGTGTCCAAAAATTCAAGGTTACGCCATCAGCAGGGAAGTTATGCTGACAGTGTTCTGGATTGTCAAGGAGCACTTTTAACGTATTTCAATAAGAAAGCTGACAGTGTGACTTCTGAATCGTACTGTAAAGTTCTATCGATACTTCTTGCTGCAATTCGGAGAAAACGTCCAGGAATGCTGACTAGAGGAATGTTGCTTCTTCATTGACAATGCCAGACCACATACGGCTCTTTTTTTTCCCTTTATGTCTTCTTCTTCTTCTTCTTCTTCTTTCTTCTTCTTCTTCTTCTTCTTTCTTCTTCTTTCTTCTTCTTCTTCTTCTTCTTTTCTTCTTCTCTTCTTCTTCGTCTTCTTCTTTCTTCTTCTTCTTCTTCTTCTTCTTCTTTCGTTCGCTTGAAATATGTCTATAACTGCAAATGCTGCCTCTTGTATGAATTTAACTGTCTTTTTCAATTCACACAGCGGTTCATAGAGTTATCTTCCACTGTCGTCTCTCTAGGCCAGAAGGTTTGCCTAGATATGTTATATTTTGAGCAGTCTTGGAGTATGTGCTCTGCTGTCCGCGACGCCAATCCACATGTGCACATGCCTGTTTCACATCTTGAATTTTGTATACATGTGGTTGCGTAATCTATTGTGTCCTGTTCTGAGGCGCAGAATAATGACTTGTTCTGGTCTGTCCATAATGTGGTAGTCATCTTGAGCAGGTTTTGGTGGCTTTCTGACTGATTTGATCATTCTTTTCTTTTTGGTAAGTAACGGGCACACAGGCTGTTCTTCTTTGGCTCCTTCCTTAGCCAATTGATCAGCTCTGTCGTTTCCGGTACTCCACAGTGAGAGTGACGATTTCCCTCGGTGAGCAGGGCGCTATGTGTCGGCCTTGCAACTATGGAAGCAGCCTTGGATGGCGGAAAATGCTATGGACTGTCCCTGCCTTCCTTTGAGGGATGACCGTTGTCTTCGACCGTTCAACTTTGGCCAGCTGGGTTGTAGATGGCACCACAAAAGTGAGAGTCTCCCAGGAATGCTACCTGGTCAAAAAAGCACGCCATAGTCGGATGTGTTGGCCTACGGGTTTCGGCCCAAGGGCGCATAACAAACACACCGCAATCACATCTGAAAAAACACTCCGGATGAACGAAAAGAAGAAGAAGAACCAGGTCATCGGCGTACATTGCCGCTTTAATTCCATGCGATAGATTAGCAACGAGATCATTGATGACGATTAGAAAAAGTGAGGGGGGACAAGACTCCGCCCTGGGGAACACCGTGTCGCAGTAGTACTTTCTTGCTCTTGAGTCCGCTATTTGTACTCGGGCTCTTCTGTTGTGCAAGTATGCTTTCACCCATTTGTACATTCTTCCATTGACTTTACAGTTTCTCAGTTTCTTCATCAGTCCTTCTTTCCAGACTTTGTCAAAGGCTTTCTTCAGATCTATCCATGCCGCAAGCACCAGCTTCTTCTCTTGGAATGCATCCTCAATTTCTTGAGAGAGGTAGGTTGTCTGATCTTCCGTAGAGTAGCACTGCCTAAAGCCAGACTGCTGTGGCAAAAGGATGTTTTTACTTTCAATGTACCACTGCAGTCTGTGATTGATGATGGCTCCAGTGTTTTGCAGAGACAGCTGGTGAGGCTTTCTTTATGTCTGTATTGTGGTCTTTCTTTTTTTCTTTCTTTCTTTCTTTCTTTTTCTTTCTTTCTTTTTCTTTCTTTCTTTCTTTCTTTCTTTCTTTCTTTCTTTCTGTCTGTCTGTCTGTCTGTCTGTGTCTGTCTGTCTGTCTTTCTTTCTTTCTTTCTTTTTTTTTCTTTCTTTCTTTCTTTCTGTCTGTCAGTCAGTCAGCGTCACTTCTGATTTGATCAATGTCGCCCAGTGAACGTGTCATAGTGTTTACTCTTATCAAAGCGACCTTGACCAAATTGTCCCGAAAATAACGGCTTTCCCCGACCCCTGACCCCACAAAGAAACGATCTAGGTTAAGAAAACACCCCCCCCCCCTTTCCACCCACCTGGTGGTGGTCTGCTAGCAACCTTGACGTCCAGCAACAGTGAATCCACGCACTATTGCATCCACTTGTGACTTATCGTTACGTTTGTCCGCGCTCCGTCAGCGTTGACCTGTTAAGTTGAATCACGTGCCCGGCTGGGTCGCTGGGAGTTCACCCACACTCTGTATAAATGAACCGTCTCTTCTGGTGGTTGTCATTAACGCAGCTCGAAGAGTCCATTTGACAATCAGGGGCGGTAAGTCTTTTGATTGAGTCGATTCACTTGAGTTACGTCTAACGGTTGTGGGCTGTCTTCTGGACACATTATGGTCAACCTAAGATAGATCTTTTGTGGTAAACTTGTGTGCTTACTTCAAGTTGTTTCGGATAGAAAAGATCCTAATTTAGATATTCTTAAACGTTACATCTATTAGAAGTGTTTAGTTCACCTATTTAAAAGTGGGCGTAATTAATGTAGTTTTCGTTCCGTTTTCGCTGATCCAATGACCAAGTACTACAGGAGACAAATGAACATCGTAAACTGATTGGAGAAATTAGACGTAGACAGTCAAAATTATTTGGACATGTTATGAGAAGAAATGGATTGGAGAACTTAGTGACAGCTGGCAAGATCGAGGGGAACAGACCAAGAGGAAGACCGAGAGGAAAATACCTGGATGGCTTGGCCACATGGCATGGACGAGACAGGAACACTGAGCTGATCCACGACACTGGTGATCGAGTGAAATGGCGAGTCATGACCGCCCACGCTTTCCGGTCTCTCTCTCTCTCTCTCTCTCTCTCTCTCTCTCTCTCTCTCTCTCTCTCTCTCTCTCTCTCTTGCGTGTCTTATGTCCGTCTCGTATGTCTTATCTCTCCTGAATCTCTTCTCCCTCGTTCTTTTTTTCCCCTCTTCTTCGAGGTGTCTAGTGTTCATAGTCTATCTTTGACTACCTCTAGATCTCTTGCCTTCAGTTTTCCCTCCATTTATTTTCTGTAGACTAACTGTCGTTTACATTTTTCAACCAAGAATACGTTGGTGGTCTTTCCGAACATACACTTGTGTCTTCCCCTTTAGGGCTATTCTATAGTGCTTTATTATCTATTATAGTGATTTATTAGCGAATAATTATAGCGATTCATTATGTGAAGACTCGTGGTTAAGCCGTCTACCCTGTGTTCTGAAAGTCGAGTTCAGTTTTCTAACTGCGACATTCGGCTGACGATTGCATATTATTTTTACCCGGAGACCCACAGGGAGTCGTTGTACAGAGCTAGGCGGGTTCGTGCTCTGTGTTACACTTCCAGCTGGCAGTTAGTGTTAGCTGCTGTGCAGAGAGAGAGAGAGAGAGAGAGTTGGGTGGGATCAAACCCAGTGTAATGAAGTCAACACTCTTGCCTTAATGATAGTTCCAGTGCTTTATGTTAGTGCTTTCTATTTATTATACTCATCACATTTGGAATCCTATTGCTGTTTCCTTTATTTAACTTTTAAATACCTCTCTCATGTATCTTGTCAGTCCATACCTTGTCCGTCTTTCTCATTCTCCATCCTCTCTCTCTCTCTCTCTCTTTCTCTCTCTCTCTCTCTCTCTCTCTCTCTCTCTCTCTCTCTCTCTCTCTCTCTCTCTCTCTCTCTCTCTCTGTGTCTTTCCATCTTTCTAGAACCATCTTTCAGTCCCTGTAGCTGTCTTTCAGTCCCTGTCTTTAATTTCTGCCTAGACTTTATAATTTCTGCCTAGCATATTTGTATGGCCTTAATTGTACCAATCATGAAGCTTCTAACCAGACCAGTTGACTTTGCAAGGTAGACACCTGTGATGTGGGTTGTGCTATTATATATGTAGTACATTGGCTAACTAACAAACGTGACCTTGCACTTAACATTCAGAACACATGCCAGCAAAGGCAGGTAATCCTTAAATGTTGATGAATAGTGTAATGAATAAAGGGGAAGTCAGCATAGTGTGAAGTGTCATAATTGGAACCTTGTATTACCATAGAGACAGGAATACTTAGCCAAGATAAGGGCCTCTTGTTATATGAAGCCCTTGGGAGTCTTTGATTACCGCTTTACATCCTTTCACTTCTTTAATCTAGGAAAATCATTCTTACACCTAGAAACATCTTTTTCATCTAGGAAAATCTTTTTCCTTTTCTGCTAGAAAAATCCTTTCAGCTAGTAAAATATCCAAAATTGGCACCTGGAATGTTAGAACTATATATGGATTTGGAAAGACAAAAGTGGTAGATTAAATGAAATATAAACACTTTAGAATTAGGCAAAGCAAGATGGAAGGGAGCAGGCAAAAAGCTTCTAAACTCATGTGAAACTGTTCTCAAGCAAGAGAAAAATGCCCCTCCATGCTATCAAAGAGAAGGCACTAATAGTGTGAAGCAGAAATATATATACCCACAAACAAGAAAGCAAGCATGAGTGTTACACAAAGGGTGAATCATTTAACAAGGAAGTTTAGATGAGACCAGATTTAGATGGATGAACTGAATGCAAAGATGGATTGAATAACGGGTTAAGAGATCGTTGGAAGACTTCGTAATGAACAAACATGAATTCACATTTTTGCATGGTGAATCAATATGTAATAAAAAGATACCATAACCAGAACATCAAATTATCATCAACATAGCTGAATGGATAAAATTTCCAGTGTGCTGATGCTGAGATAGCGGGTTCAGTCACGTCTCATCCTTGAGGACATAAATTAAAAATACCTCAGAAGTCTGGGTTCACCTGATGGTGAGAAACTCTTAATAGGGAAGGCCACACACAAAAATGTCCATTGCTATGAGTAGTAGCACATAAGGACTACACTTTGAGCGAGAGGGTCGGGGGGATGGTCACGCAATTTCTACATGATTTATAACTTTGAGGTGATAGAGATTAGACAACCACCTGCTAGCAACATAACTCAACACATAACTTATAACTATTGGATAATAAAATGTACGAAAGTTTTTAAGGAATTTATGCTCCGTCACTAGTAGTAAGTACCAGATTCTGCAACAAGACAAGATGAGCATGGAAGACTACTGGCAACCGGTTAAAAGCTTTTGACATGAAGTATGTATGGAAGTCCTTGAGAAAACGTAGCAGAAACAAAACATGGATAACTCTTGAATATAGACAGGAAAATAGACATGTAAATAGCAAAACCAGAGCTGCCAGGTGAGCCCAAGAAACAATACACCAAAGCTTGGTGTTGATTTTGCCGTTTCCTTCCAGTTTCATCCACGAAAAAGATGCAAGATAAACTAAACTCACTTCATTGTGGAAATAACTTTCAGCTTAAATTTTATATAAACTCAGTGTGACAGAAACAATTACCAGCATGGGAAAACTCCACATCTTGTGAGTTCAGAATAAATGCTTAGTCCTGCCTGGTTAGAACATTTTGTCATGTGAGACATTGGAGAACATGACAACTGGAAAGATCAGGGGGAAAAGAGGTAGAGGCAGACCAGGAGAAATGATGCTGAATGGACTGAGATGGTAGCAAGGAGGAATATCACCAGCTGAGTTGATAAAGAACACTCAAGGACATATCTGGAGAGACATGAATGCCTTCTCCATTTGGCAGGGCACATGATTAGCTTTGTCTGTGGTATTAACGTACAACTGTAGGCTAAAGTTACAATTGGTCCTGAGACAATTAGCATAAATCTTGGTATATTACAATCAAAGTAATTAGCAGTCTAAATTAGATAACGTTGCAGTGAAAATCATGCTGACTCGGCGATCAAATGGAGACATGTCAGAAGTACAGGCATGTGCAGCTGAACTAGAGGAATGTTCATCTGCTTCTGCCTCAAGGGTAGAGACTGAACATAAAGAAAGCATAAATGCACGCTACATGTTGATTCAGATAACTTGATGCATATGGATAATGGCGTGAGACCTGTGGGATAATGGCTTGGATGCCTGGGGATAATGGCTTGGATGCCTGGGGATAATGGCTTGGATGCCTGGGGATAGCGGCCAGATACACCTGGATAAAGCTCAAATGTATGAGACGATGTGGAGATTGTCAACCAGGAAGATTGGGAATATTTGGGGATATTAGAGACAAGTTGACAGACAGCTGGATGGGTTGACTGGCACGGAAGTCAATTACCATTCACTAAATGAACAGACAACCTTAGAAATGTGTTCAGCTGAACACCCTCAGCCAGTTCACATGAAATCAAGACTCCAAACTTATGTTTTGCGATTTCTCCCTCCTCCTGCTCCTCCTCATCCCTTTTTTTCTTCTCCCCCCCCTCCCCCTCAGCTGGCTCTGTCCTCCCAATATTGTCTTTAGTTTTCTTGTTTTGTTAGACTGTTGGTTCCACTGAAAGGACTTTCCAACTGTTCTGGTTTTCTCAGTGTGTATCCTATCTAGGGCAGACATTTCTTCATCTCTTGATTCACTATTCTCTCCTTAAGCACTAATTAATGATTCTTACTTTTCAGTCTGTCCGTTCTATAAAGGCATCAGTTGATGACTGTCTGAAGTTTATGATCCATACTGTTGTGGCACCAGGTTTAATTTTCAATTCACAAATTTCCTTGCTTGGAAAACACCTTGCCTTTCATATCTGTAAAATCTTCTGTTCCATCTTTAACTCATTGCTACCTCCTAGTAGGTGTGACACCGCCTTATAGCAAAGTGAAGAAAGTTTGCATATGATTTTAAAAATTACATATAATTACATTTAAAAAAAATAGATATTGAATAGAATAATTTGTGTGAAATGTTTGGAAAAACTTTGAAATCTTTGTATACGATTTACGTGTCCTTTAGAACCACATTCATTGCTAACACTTGAAATATTCACTTAGTCTTTGGTTTTCATTGTGTGAAACTGGTTATCTGATCTTTCAGTAGACATTTTGAAGTGGTTTATGATGTGAGTGAACTCAGGATAATCTGTTTGTCCCTGCTCTTATCTTGTGTGTCTGCGGACCTGCTTGTGTGAGAAGCTGCAGCTGTTTGCTAGGAAAGGGTCACTTCTGTATTGGTTTGTCATTGTTTTGTTTGTTTCATCATTTAAGTTGATTTAAGATTTAATTATCCATCTCTACCTTTGCAAGTGGATATATCTTACAGTACTAACTTTGATTTTTGAAACGCTAGTCAGCAATAGTTTGTTTCATGAAGTCGTTTTAAGATTTTAATTATCCGTCTCTACTTTTGCAAGTGGATATACCTTGCAGTACTTATTTTAACATGGTTGCTGATAGCATATAACTTTTTGATTTTGTTAAATGCTAGTCAGGTTGTTTCATTTGCTTCTTTGGGGTGGCTTAGATAAATGTGGGTAGAATGCATTTGAGGGTAATATTGCCACAGAGTAGATATGAATGTAAAATACTCTCATGGTAAATACTCTCAGGGGTAAATACTCAGGGTAAATTCGAGAAAAAGAGTGTTGAGATGCTACATTGAACCTGTACTTTTGTATGGATGTGAAGCATGGACAATGAGCAGTCAGGCTGAAAAACATCTGATGGCTGTAAAGATGGGATTTCTGAGGAAAATGCAAAGAATACCATGGACAGCCAGAAAGACCAATGAACAAGTCCTTCAAGAAACAAATGAAGATCGTAAATTGATTAGAGAAATTAGACGTAGACAGTCAAAATTTTTTGGGCATGTTATGAGAAGAAATGGATTGGAGAATTTGGTGACAACTGGTAAGATCGAGGGGAACAGACCAAGGGGAAGACCTAGAAGCAAGTACCTGGATGGCTTGGCCTTGTGGCATGGTCGAGACAGAAACACGGAGCTGATCCACGACTCTGGTGATCGAGTGAGATGGCAGAACATGACCGCCCACGCTTACCGGCATGGCACATGATGGATGGAAAAGGGGACTTGTGGTTGAGAGGTTATGGTGACTTCATCAGCTTTAGATGTCAGGTTTGATCCTTGCATAGTCGGCCAAACTTGGCATAATTAGATTTGATGCAATCCCGTCGAAAGATAAATATATTCACACGATAGATATTGTCAGAGGTAACATGGGTATTACGTGCCAATACACATGGTTTGTGGTTAGTGTGCTTGATAACCAAGTGCTGGGTTCTGTTGTTGTTTTTTTTTTTCTTCCAACTTGTAAAGCACGAGTCAAGCAGAATTTAAATAAATACCAGTTAGTCAGAATTGTCCAGGGAGTGAGATGGAAATATGGCTAGAATTGACCATCCTTAGAATTCACCACCCTGACTTTTTTTTTATTTTGTGGTCTAGAGTGTAACATATAGGAAGTAAACAAAGATACTTCCTATATGTTATACTCTAGACCACATTACAATAGTCCAAACTCAAGAGAAACTTTCATAGCACTAGGAAATTTGTGAAAATCAAATACCAAACTTAAAATATTTAACATTAAATTGTATAACATCAATAAACATTTCGCTTTGTGTCTAAAACACATATCCATAAACATTTCACTTTCTGCGTCTATAAGACACATATCCATAAACATTTTGCTGTCTCCAAAAAACAAACCCATAAACATTCAGCTTTCTGTGTCTATAAAAAACATATCCATAAACATTCAGCTTTCTGTGTCTATAAAACACATATCCATAAACATTTAGCTTTCTGTGTCTATAAAGCACATATTCATAAACATTTCATTATAAAACACATTCATAAACATTTCACTTTCTGTGTCTATAAAACAATCCATAAACATTTTGCTTTGTCTATAAAGCATCCATAAACATTTTTCTTCTGGTCGATACTACAATCTATGAAACAATTGTCTTTCAGGTCTAACAACTCCATAAACTTTCTGGTCTGACATAATTATACATAATCTTTGGCAATTTGGTTAATCAGAAATGTATTATTTCAGATAAGGCCAGCAGGGTTAAAAAAGACAAGATGATTAACGCATCATTCAGATTTGCTCGTTCCTATGTTGGACCAGTCAAAGCCTGCATCCTGGACTGGAGTGGTACTACAGTGGACAAGTACGTCCTGGCACCGGCTGTTGTGTTCGTAGATGTCTTCCAGAAATACAAAGTCCCCATCACCATGCAGGAATCCAGGCAGCCAATGGGCTTGCGCAAGGATTTGCATATTAAGGTATGTGTTGTGTTACGAATATTAGGATAAATTTTATAAATATGAATCTAAAGTTGAGAAAATAACGCTGATGCTGAATAGGATGCACATTGAGAGAATAGGATGCACATCCCCGGGAAGGTTAACCCGGTCAACAAATGCCCGCAGAAGTCGGATGTGTCGGCCTAACGGCGCAAGAACGCAGCTCTGCTGTAAACAGGCACAACGCAATCACATCCGGAAAAAAACTCCGGATGAACGCAGAAGAAGAAGAAGAAGGATGCACATTGGGAGGATAGGATGCACATTGGGAGGATTGAATGCGATGCACATTGAGAGGATGCGATGCACATTGAGAGGATGCGATGCACATTGAGAGGATTGGATGCACATTGAGAGGATGCGATGCACATTGAGAGGATTGGATGCACATTGAGAGGATGCGATGCACATTGAGAGGATTGGATGCACATTGAGAGGATGCGATGCACATTGAGAGGATTGGATGCACATTGAGAGGATGCGATGCACATTGAGAGGATGCGATGCACATTGAGAGGATTGGATGCACATTGAGAGGATTGAATGCACATTGAGAGGATTGGATGCACATTGAGAGGATTGGATGCAATGCACATTGAGAGGATTGGATGCACATTGAGAGGATGCAATGCACATTGAGAGGATGCAATGCACATTGAGAGGATGCAATGCACATTGAGAGGATGCAATGCACATTGAGAGGATTGGATGCACATTGAGAGGATTGGATGCAATGCACATTGAGAGGATTGGATGCACATTGAGAGGATTGGATGCACATTGAGAGGATTGGATGCACATTGAGAGGATGCGATGCACATTGAGAGGATGCGATGCACATTGAGAGGATTGAATGCACATTGAGAGGATTGGATGCACATTGAGAGGATTGAATGCACATTGAGAGGATTGGATGCACATTGAGAGGATGCGATGCACATTGAGAGGATGCAATGCACATTGAGAGGATGCAATGCACATTGAGAGGATTGGATGCAATGCACATTGAGAGGATTGGATGCACATTGAGAAGATTGGATGCACATTGAGAGGATTGGATGCACATTGAGAGGATTGGATGCACATTGAGAGGATTGGATGCACATTGAGAGGATTGGATGCACATTGAGAGGATTGGATGCAATGCACATTGAGAGGATTGGATGCACATTGAGAGGATGCGATGCACATTGAGAGGATTGGATGCACATTGAGAGGATTGGATGCACATTGAGAGGATGCAATGCACATTGAGAGGATTGAATGCAATGCACATTGAGAGGATTGGATGCACATTGAGAGGATGCAATGCACATTGAGAGGATTGGATGCACATTGAGAGGATTGGATGCACATTGAGAGGATTGGATGCACATTGAGAGGATTGGATGCACATTGAGAGGATTGGGTGCACATTGAGAGGATTGGATGCACATTGAGAGGATTGGATGCACATTGAGAGGATTGGATGCACATTGAGAGGATGCAATGCACATTGGGAGGATGCAATTCACATTGAGAGGATTGGATGCACATTGAGAGGATTGGATGCACATTGAGAGGATTGGATGCACATTGATAGGATGCAATGCACATTGAGAGGATTCAATGCACATTGAGAGGATGCAATGCACATTGAGAGGATGCAATGCACATTGAGAGGATGCAATGCACATTGAGAGGATTGGATGCACATTGAGAGGATGCAATGCACATTGAGAGGATGCAATGCACATTGAGAGGATTGGATGCACATTGAGAGGATTGGATGCACATTGAGAGGATGCAATGCACATTGAGAGGATTGGATGCACATTGAGAGGATTGGATGCACATTGAGAGGATGCAATGCACATTGAGAGGATTGGATGCACATTGAGAGGATTGGATGCACATTGAGAGGATGCAATGCACATTGAGAGGATGCAATGCACATTGAGAGGATTGGATGCACATTGAGAGGATTGGATGCACATTGAGAGGATGCAATGCACATTGAGAGGATTGGATGCACATTGAGAGGATTGGATGCACATTGAGAGGATTGGATGCACATTGAGAGGATGCAATGCACATTGAGAGGATGCAATGCACATTGAGAGGATGCAATGCACATTGAGAGGATTGGATGCACATTGAGAGGATGCAATGCACATTGAGAGGATTGGATGCACATTGAGAGGATGCGATGCACATTGAGAGGATGTGATGCACATTGAGAGGATTGGATGCACATTGAGAGGATGGGATGCACATTGAGAGGATGGGATGCACATTGAGAGGATTGGATGCACATTGAGAGGATTGGATGCACATTGAGATGATTGGATGCACATTGAGAGGATGGGATGCACATTGAGAGGATTGGATGCACATTGAGAGGATTGGATGCACATTGAGAGGATTGGATGCACATTGAGTGGATTGGATGCACATTGAGAGGATGCAATGCACATTGAGAGGATGCAATGCACATTGAGAGGATTGGATGCACATTGAGAGGATTGGATGCACATTGAGAGGATTGGATGCAATGCACATTGAGAGGATTGGATGCACATTGAGAGGATGCGATGCACATTGAGAGGATGCGATGCACATTGAGAGGATTGGATGCACATTGAGAGGATTGGATGCACATTGAGAGGATGCGATGCACATTGAGAGGATTGGATGCACATTGAGAGGATTGGATGCACATTGAGAGGATGCGATGCACATTGAGAGGATGGGATGCACATTGAGAGGATGCGATGCACATTGAGAGGATTGGATGCACATTGAGAGGATTGGATGCACATTGAGAGGATTGGATGCACATTGAGAGGATTGGATGCATATTGAGAGGATTGGATGCAATGCACATTGAGAGGATTGGATGCACATTGAGATGATGCGATGCACATTGAGAGGATTGGATGCACATTGAGAGGATGCGATGCACATTGAGAGGATTGAATGCACATTGAGAGGATTGGATGCACATTGAGAGGATTGGATGCACATTGAGAGGATGTGATGCACATTGAGAGGATGCGATGCACATTGAGAGGATTGGATGCACATTGAAAGAACTGAACAAGATAACTAGTCCTTTGTCTGTAACCCACAAGGTCAGTGATAGATCACATGAAGAGAGAGACCTAATATGCATGAAGAAAGAGACCTAAAATACAAAGAAAACTAAGATAAATGTGGGAACATGGAGGATGCTATAGGAAATAGCCAAAGATAGGATGACTTGATTTATTTTGAGGACCTGTGCTGCATTGGCAGCAATAAAGCAGAAGGTACATAAGGTATATTTTATGGTGAGGGATCTCCGCTGCCAGCTTTGTGGTGGAGTTATGAATGCAATTTGTAATCCCACATACCACGTTCGAAACACAACTGCGGATGATTTGGAAGCTAACCACCTTGCGTTTCTTTCCATACAATGGTATGAGTGCCGGTCATTCAGAAAGTAATGGCATAAACTACTGAACGTAATTTTTCCCAGAAATCACAACAGCCAAAAAATGCTGTGGTTGACTACAGCATCTTGTAAAGCATATGTCACTTGTAATCCCAGCCAATCGTATGTCCTGTGCTAAGTCATGACTTGGTTACCTAACTTGCTTCAGCAGATGTAAAGTTCCAGTGCCACGTCTTGCACACCCTGCTATCTGGGGTTGGATAGGGGAAGGTGAGCTCTCCAGTCTCCATGGAGATTGTACTTTGGTACCAGGTTGGGTCTCTACCGCAACCTCACTCTGGTAGATTCAAGGCCGGTGGTTTCAAGGCCGGGACAGTGTGGAACACTAATATATCAGACTTGATTTAAAGCTGATTTCCAGAGTATTCATAAGCTGGGTTTACCCAGCTTGAGTTCTGTCCCATGAAGCAATGGACGCGCAAGGGAGATCAGCACCCCAGTTCATATATCATATAGATAACATCCCATTACCTCACACCGATATATGCTGTAATTTCTTAGCTTTAATTCAATTTAGCTTTGGGTTTAAGCTGTCTCTTGTCAAGACCTATAGTATTTTCTCATTTTCCCATCTCTTGCCCTCCATCTTTTGCCCCATCACTTGCACCCACCCTCTCCCATTTGTTGACTTCCATTCATGAATTTCTGAATATCTCAAACTGGATATCTATTCATGGATTTTTGAATATTCATTGTATATATGCATATTAATCTATTCCTAGAAGTATCAATTTCTGAAATCCACTATATCCAGCTTTATCCATTAACAGGCCATCACAGAGATGCCAGAAGTCAGACGCAGATGGAAGGAGGTCCATGGCAAGTACCCCGACCAGGGTGATGTGGACAAAATGTTCAAGGATTTTGTCCCCATGCAAATTGAGGTGCTATCCAAGTACTCAGAGATGCTCCCAGGGGCCGTCGAGGCTATCCGCATCCTGCGCAAGGAGTTGGGCTGCAAGATTGGAGTCACAACCGGCTTCACCAGGAGCATGGTGGATGTGTTGTTGGTTGAAGCTAAGAAACAAGGGTAAGTTGGCATCTTGTCTTCTGGTTACGGGTTTTTGTCTTGCTTCACTTATTACTGTAACCTTTTGCAAGGTTTATTATACCTAAGCTTTAAGTACCTGGTCACTTGAGCTTTTCCAAACCTTTATTTGGCCTAGTCATCACTTAGTACTGTAACCTTTTCCTAGCTTTCAGATCACATAGTACGATTACTAGGCTTGATTGCTGTTTTCAAAAAGACTTTGGTAATTGCTAAATTTCTTTTAACCTATTTGTTTGCTGTCACCAACTTTCTTCAATCTTATTGGTCAGTCACCAGTTTTTCTTCTGTGATGGATCGTTGCCAGTGTTCATACACTATGATTTCCATAATCAACTTTGTTACGTCAGTTTCTGTCTGTTATTCAGATATAAAGTCTCTAGTAAACTACCTGGTCACAAGATTGCCAGTTTATTGTTCAGTTACCAGGTTTCTGTAATCTATGAGGGGTTTTCATATGTTTTTTTTCAAATGTTCTTCAAATTTTTGTTTAGAATATATTCTGAAAAAGTAAAGTGTACCATATTTTGTAAATGTAGTCACCACAGCGTTCAAAGCAATCCCTCCATCGCCGATAAAGTGCTTGGATTCCAGTAGAAAAACATTTTCTGGTCACGTAACTACTCAAGCACCACCTGCTCTACCTCTTCATCGGATCAAAAAGTCTGTCGTAGAATTCACGCCGTATTTGAACTAATACTCCACTCATACACTGCTGGACTGACAAGCATGCATCACCATACTGGACCTTCATTTGCCAACGAATTTGTTTCACCCCTTCACGGATTTAAAAAACATTTGTTGGTGCATGTCAAAAGTGGGTCATATTTAAACTCTTTATGATGTCAGTGTGCACCTGTACTGTGATGTCACATGCTTAAATTCTTACATCCTTAACAATATTGACAGGTTACAAAGACAACGCCAGAGTTATTGTAATTTCTATCACACTTTTGAGGTTTTCATTTGATGCCCCCTCATACATGCCCAGTCACAAGATTTCATTGTTTCATTTAAATACTCAATCATCCAAAATTTGCTTGGTGATTGCTGCTGCAAGTTATCTGTGATTGTCACTTCATGTCTGGTCACACCGTATTTCTAGATGTTAAATATAGACTGCACAATTTTTACGTGTTTTTTGCATATCCTATTTACAGGACAATGCAGTCAACACCAGCATTTTTCAGCTGCTGTTGTCTTGGCAAGTTTTACATTCAGTAGTTTGCCATTGCTTTCTAAATGGCCGGCTCACATACTTTTCCGTAAGAAACAATTTTTGTATAAAGTAACCATGAAAGGGAAACCTGATCAATGCTGTTCTGAAAGCCTCATAAAGCTATGACTTTATTTATTGATTGTTATGCCCTGACTTAATTTACAATGGATTGTTATGCCCTGACATTTGTTACCGGGGTATTGATCAATCAAGAACATCCGCATAGTCCTGCATTTGTATGTTGGCGGGATGTGAAATGTGCAGCGTGTAACAGGTGCTTCTTGTCCAAGCTCAAGTTATAGTACAACTTCAATATATTCTTTTAAATATGGCCTGGTACAGCAGTGGGTAGCACACTTGTCACGGGCCCAGAGGCTGTTTGAATTCCCATTGCTTTAATTAAATGTTTTTGATTTTTCCCCCAGCCTGTGATTGTCCCTCCACAAAATATGGAAATTCAGAATTTAGACAAATTGGAGGAATACCATGGTATAGATTAATTGGAGGAATGTCATGGTATAGTTGAATTGGAGGCCCTTAGGGGCTCTAGTAGCGTGCAGTCAATATATTACTGCATTCTAAGGTCAATTGAGGTACTTACTGCCGTAGAAGACACAGCTGCATATTATGTGCTGGATGAAGTGGCTGGCAATGTTACATGTGGGCAGACAAAATAAAATTGATCAGAACAACTTCTACAGAGCTTAAGCTGTTGGTGAGTCAACTACAGCTGACCTTCTTAGGATGATGGCACCACAGGAGAAACTACAGGTGTTGGGAAATCTCTAGTGACTGCTGCTCTTCTGACATGCATTTAGGGTGTCTCTCTTCACTATCTTTAGGTTGTCTGAAGGTAAGACTGTAACTTCTATTTTAACTTTGCTGTTCTGTTACTTCTAGCTACGAGCCAGATGTGAATGTAGCTGGAGATGAAGTGGTCCATGGTGCTCGTCCCAAGCCTTTCATGGTTTATCGCAATCTTGATCTTCTGGATGTGCCAAATATTCACTCAGTCGTGAAGGTAAGTTATTTGTAAGGTTTTGAGCGTGGTCACCCCAGTGTCATCATTGAGCTACTGATTCATCCATGCATCTGCTGCTCATCCACTGTCCAGTCATCCTAGTATCCACACTGACACAATCACCATTTTACTGCATCAGGCTACAAAACAGCCTAGTAGCTCTTTTGTTCTGATATATATTTGAAGCAACTTAACAATGTTCTGTATGTAAGTGTCAGCCAGTTCACTAATTGTTCTTTAAAGGAAATAATGGCAGCAGCAGGATATAAGTCAAGTTAGATATAATTCCTGCGAAAAAGTGAGATAAAAGTGAGATCTCTTTTTCGCATGAGTTAACCTGTTTTCTATTTTATTTTCTAATTTTCTTTGCTTATCAATTAAGATTAATCTTGTCTTATTACTTGTAGTAATTTGTCATTTAACACAACTTAACAATTCCTTGGTCTGTATTCACGTTTCTTTTCCTTGACTTGGGGATGTAAATTACAAGTACCTCAGATGTTGTAGTGGTTTTGCTTCATGGCGAGGGACACTTGTAACAAGGAAAGCTAAACCACTCACAAAAATCGGTCCAGAAATAGCACATGTACGCTTGAGTTCAAAACGAGCGAACATTCTTTTTTGTATTTGTCTTTTATTTTGTCATTGTCTTTATCTGTGTCCTTGTTACCTTGTTGCTAGTTTTCTTTATATTAGTTGCTTGGTTTTACATGATTTCTGTTGCATCTTATTTCTTGATTACTTCTTTATTTTTAATTTAACATTTAATCCCTTGTTTATTCACTTAGTTTCTTAAAAGCATTATTGCATGTTATAATTACATACGGCAGCAAATACTGGACAATTAGTAAGACCGGCCTAAAAGAATCCCTACAAGCCTTGGAGATGTGGTTTTATAGAATGCTGAAAATTCATTGGACAGTCAAGATGAGAAATAAGACATTTTAAGGAGGCTTAAGTCACAAAGACAACTTATCACATCAGAAAGAGGTCGGTCAAAAATTTCGGCCACATTATGAGAAGACAAATGGAACATGCGGCAATGGGGAAAGAATTGTGGAAATAGGAAGAAATTGATCATCCTTGGACAGTCAACACATGAGTTGATCCATGCCATTGGAGGTCTCAATTTGGGGAAAAGCATGATCACCCATGCCAGTTAAGGCACTTGATAGCGATAGTTTCTTATTTAAGCTTGTCTTCTGGTTGCCATCTTGATTCCTGAAACCCTAAACAGCTGATTGTAAATCCTGCAGGTTGACGACACAGTATCAGGTGTGGGTGAGGCTCTCTCGGCAGGTTGCTGGGGTGTCGGGGTTGCCCGTCACAGTAACTATATGGACATCAACAGTTTTGAGGAGGAAAACCAGCTGTCTGAGGAGGACATCCAGAAGAAACTAGCACATTCCAGAAGCCTGCTGATTCAGACAGGTGCCCACTACGTCATCGACACCATCGCTGAGCTTCCAGCCGTCGTCCATGATATTAATGCCAGATTAGCTAGAGGAGAGAAGCCATGATTTCTTTGTATGTCCTAATTTAATTTTGAGAACCTGTTAACATATTTTTGTTTATTAAACCAGTGATTATATAACATTTGTTTTTCTGGGTTTTTTTTTTTTTTGGTTTTTTTGGTATAAGGTTGTCCATTTGCTGGATTGTTATTGTCCGTTTAATGCTGATCCAGAGTAACACACAAGGTGACAGTCATCTACAACAATGGGTCAGTGGTGAGAAACAGACGTAGTGGTTGGAGTTTTATTGCAAAGGCTAATGAATGAGTCTTGAAAAAAAGAGTCTGGCATTTGAAGCTACGACCTCCAGCATGAGAATGGAGGTAGAAGCAGTAACAGTGGCACTCCGTTGGTTAGAGGAGACTACTGCAACACACACTGTATTCAATACGGATTCAAAGAGAGTGCTTAGTAAGGTGGAGAAAGGAATGTTTTGTGTGGAACGGCTATCATCGCTTCAGAAGTCACAGATTGTGAGAATTGTATGGATATTTTGCCATGGCCATGCGGGGGTGTGGGGGGAATGAACAGGCTGATAGGCTGGCAGGGAATGCACCTCTTGATGGTAGATTGCCTATGGACAAGGGGGAGGTGGTCATGCTTTTGTGGGACTAGGTGGAGAAGGTGGGGAAACAGATTAACACGTATGTGGAAAGCATGAGATTGCTGGGGATCGGTAGGGGTTCTGGAAGAATCTAAAACCTGAGAGAAAAGACCAGAACTAAATCAGATAGTAGTTGGAATGATTAGTAGTACATCTCTTCGCTGGCTGTTGAACGAGGGGACTGATATATGAGTGTGTCCTGAGTGCAGTGATGTCAGTTCTTAACTCAACTAATAGAAGTGATTATTTCTGTGCCTGTCCATTATCTGAAGTGGCTATCTGTGACTGTTCATTTTTATGTAAAGTTGTCCATTTATTCATGTGATTGAATCCATTTACTTGATGTGACTTTCTGTGTGACTATCCATATACTGGAAGTGACACTATGATTGTCCATTTACTAAAAGTGACTATTTCTGTGTATGGTTCTTCATTTATTTAAAGTGATTATTTCTGAAGTGACTATTTTTGTGTGTGGTTGTCATCTCATATTGCTCTTCTCCCATGCAGTTTCAAGTTGAAGCATAAAGTGGGAAGTGGTCCATCATTTACATGGCTGGATTCTTCTGGTTCCATTTGGTCTGTACATTATTGCTTGTTATACTGCTACGTTTGTAGCAGTTAGTGGCCTAACCATTTCACTTGTTAGTTTTCTAATGAATCTATTGCTGCTATTATCCTCATTTTAGCCCTGATTTCATTTGATTTTTCTGTTCTGGATACATTGTTGTTCTTAGGAATCATTTCCTTTGTAATTTTGTCAAAAAAGTGCTTGTTTAGTATATTCTGATAAATGACAATTTCTGTGTATGCTTGTCCATTTACTGGAAGTGACTTTATGTCCATTTACTTGATGTGACTATTTCTGTGTGACTATCCATTTATTGGAAGTGACTGTCTGTATATAGGTATCCATTTACTGGAAGTGACTTTATGTCCATTTACTTGATGTGACTATTTCTGTGTGACTATCCATTTATTGGAAGTGACTGTCTGTATATAGGTATCCATTTACTGGAAGTGACTTTATGTCCATTTACTTGATGTGACTATTTCTGTGTGACTATCCATTTATTGGAAGTGACTGTCTGTATATAGGTATCCATTTACTGGAAGTTCTGTATGGTTATCCATTTACTGGAAGTTACTATTTTTGTGTATGCTTGTCAATTTACTGGAAGTGACTATTTCTGTGTACTATTTACTGGAAGTGACAGTTTATGTGTACCATTTACTGGAAGTGATCTTTCTGTGTACCATTTACTGGAAGTGTCTGTGTATGGTTATCAATTTACTGGAAGCAATTTCTGAAGTGAAAAATTTTGTGTGGTTGTCTTATCTCATATTGTTCCTCTTGTCCCATGCAGTTTTGAGTTGAAGCATAAAGTGGGAGAGTGCCCATTTATGGATTGCATGTATCGAGATTTCCATATGGAATATTCACTCTGCCCATCATTTACGTGGTCGGACTCTTCTGGTTCCATTTGGTCTATATATCATTGCTTGTTGTTTTATACTGTCAAGTTTGTAGCATAGTTAGTGGCTGAACCATTTCACTTGCTGGTTTTCTAATGAAATCTAGTGCTGCTATTATCCTCATTTTAGTCTTGCTATCTTAATGTCTGATCTCTTCTTGATACATTAAGTAATCTTCTCAGGAATATAATTTCCATTGTAATTTTGTCATTGTCCAGGTTCTACACCAGTAGCGTAGTTGTTTATAAGTGCTTCATCTTCTGTTATGTGTTTGTTCTTAGTACTGGTGCTATTTGTCCAATGAGTAATTTGCCTTATTGCATCTATGATCTCATCTGTTGATATTGTTTCCTAAGTACTTGAAGCTCTTTTCCTGTTTCAGGAGTAGTATTTTAGATGAATGTATTTCTTTGGCCAGTCATTACCTAACACTTCGTTGACTAAGGACTTATGGATCTGCATCTGATTTTGCAATTAGTGCTTGATTGTTTGCAAATAGTTCTTTAATGATGTAATTCTCCATTGGTTCTGTGTTCTTCATGAGGTGTTGCTGCAGTCCGTTTGGCTGCTTTCTTTACATATGCTTTCTTCTATGAACAAGAGGAGGAAACAAGATAAAATCCTACGAATCTATGGCTATTTGCTCCTACAGTGCATTCACTGTTTATATAAGCTTCTTAAGTTAGTTAGATGTGCTCCCTCCATCTCTTTTAATGATTTCCCACAGCTTGTTTCTATCTACTCTATCAAATGCCTTTTCTTGGTTGTCAAAGACATAATAAGAGTATATAATATAATCAGATTTTCCTAAGCGAAAAGATAATTATGCATATCTCTTTTCTCTCTTCCTCCATCCAAGTTTTCGTTTAGCTGGGGGTTCTGTTGTATGACTCAATTGGAAATGCCTTTTTTTTTTAAAGATCGGGATGATTATGGCTGGTATCCCTTCCTCTTCTCCCGTCTCGTGGGGTCTGTTCTGCTAAAACATGATTAGTCTGTGTAGCCTTGCTGATCCTACTTCTCTTGCTGCTTTAGTTTATTTGGTGTTTATTCAATGGGGCTAATGTCTCTAATTTCTTGTTCTAATATTTTTTTATGGCATCCATGTTGGTTTCTTGGATTCCAGTGGCATAAGATGTGGTGATTTGTTTAAAAAAAACTGCTTTCATCTTTTTAGGATTTTTTGGTTCTTCTTCTTCTTCGTTCATCCGGAGTTTTTTTTCGGATGTGATTGCGTTGTGCCTGTTTACAGCAGAGCTGCGTTCTTGCGCCGTTAGGCCGACACATCCGACTTCTGCGGGCATTTGTTGACCGGGTTAACCTTCCCGGGGGTTTCTTAGGACGTTTGACTCTCACTGTTGTGGTGTTATCTCCCATCCTAGCTGGCCCATATAGAACAGCCTAAGAGATCCTGGTCAGGCCTCAAGGGAAGGCAGGGGCAGACCATGGGCATTCCCCGCCATCCAAGGAGGCTTCCATACTTGCAGAGCCAACACACAGCGCTCTGGTACTGGGCTCACCCAAGGAATCGTCACGTCCTGCACATGGCTGCTTAGCCTCACTTCCGTATATTGGGCCTTCCGTTCACCATAGGCTGTTCTACCGGAAACCAGAAGAATGCAGTGTGCAGATGACATCCACACAGTGAGCTTTCGATTCGGACTTTCCGCACAATGGATTTGCTATCCGAGCAACATTCCATTTCGTGCCACTAGGACACTTTTCCACCTTTTTTGAAAGCCCACACAGTGAGCTTTTGGTTCGGACTTTCCACGTAATGGATCTCCTATCCAGCAATATTCCATTTCATGCCTCTGGGAGGCTTTTGTAACCGACATACCTGTGGTATGAAGTGTGGCAGTCTGAATACTTCTTCATACACCTTTAAATGTCAACCTGTATGTAGTTAAAGTAAGCTACGGTCAACTTGAGCTTGTTGATATCTCCATAGAGCTTGTCCTCAAAGGAAGCAGGTGTGGGCCAAAATATCTTTCTCTGTTCTGCATATATTGGGCAATCCTGAAGCAAATGTTTTGCTGTCATTTTTCCAGTTCGACAATTACATTCATCGGTATCTCCTATCTTTAGTTTATTGAACAAGTGGTATTTCAGCCTGTTATGTCCTGTGCGGAGTCTGAAGATTGCTACTTGTTCTCTTCTGTCGAGTTTGTAATATGCATCATCCTTCTGGTGGCCTGGATGCTCTGATTCCCATTTGGTTCTATAGGTGCTTTTTATCAACCTCTTTGCCTCGTTATAGGTTATGTCTATGTCAGGCTGTGGTAGTCGTCCGCCCTCTTTTGCCAGTCTGTCAGCCTCTTCATTTCCAGGTATACTGCAATGTGATGGGATCCACTGTATTACAACTTTTTTGGATTTCTGGCATAGACCATGGAGTGCTGCTCTTAGGTCAGCTATTTCTGTGCTGTTATTGCTCTTCAGTATTGAGACAGCTGACTTTGCATCTGTGAAGATAGCTATTTGCTTCTCTTTATTTTCCTCCATCAAGAGCATTTCTGCTGCAGTTTTCAGAGCCTCTACCTCCGCTTTGAAGTTACTTGAAAACTTTCCAGTTGCCACTGAGTGTGTTTTTTTCACTCCATTTTTTAAATTTAGGAGAATTCCTCCTCCTCCATTCTCTATTGAATTTTTGGCTGATCCATCTGTATATGCATGGGTCCAATTGCTGCTTGGGTAATGTTCTTTTATGTAGTTTAGGGTTATTTCTCTTCTTTCGGTTTCATGCTGAGTGTTCTTTTTCTCAATACCAGGAATGTTTTCTATCATCTCAGGCAGTTGCTGCTGTCTCCAAGCTGGGAACTTGTCTGCATTGTAAATAGGTTTGACTGTTGATATGTTAAGTATGGGATCTGCCCTAATTTTTCGTTTTGCAGTTTCTACAAAGTTGCTACGCTTCAGTCGTCCCTTTCCAAAACCACTAAACCTTTTATACATAGGGTGGTCTGTCAATCTTCTAAATTTTTCTGCTTGTTGCTGGGCTCTGCTATCTCTTCTATCCTGCATTGGTTGTAAACAAGTGATCTTTTCTAGTTCATTAATAGGCGTTGTCTTCAGGCTTCCAGTTATGATTCGCATTCCTTGGTTTTGGACTCTACTTATTTTGTTAAAGTTTGACTTAGCTGCTGTTGCCCAAGCTGCAATGCCATATTCTAGTACTGGCCTCACCCGTCCAGTATATAACTTCTTGAGAACTTTCTCATCTGCTCCCCACGTTGTACCAGCAAGCTTTTTCATGATTGCCATTCTTTGCCTTGCTCTTGTTCGATTTTTCTCAACCTGTGTCTTCCATGTCAGGCGACGATCAAAGGTGACTCCTAGATAGTTTGGATTTTCTTCATGGCGCAATATTTTTCCATTCAATACCAGCTTAGGTTGCTGAGTTTTAGTTGAGAGGGAGAACACTGTGCATGTTGTTTTCTCCTCACTTATCTTCACTAGCCATGATTTTGACCAGTCCTCTAGCGCTAATAGAGCTTGCTGTATTCTGCTGTTAGCTGTACTAATATATTCTTCAGATGTCCATATGGCTAGGTCATCTGCAAAGGATGATGTGTGTACTCTGGCTGGAAAATTTTCTGTGATGTTTATATATGCTAGGAATAATGTTGGTGAAAGAACTCCTCCTTGGGGGACACCTTGCTCCAACAGCATCATTTTGCTGGTTTGTCCTTGTACTTTTGTCCTGGCAGTTCTGTTCTCAAGGTAGTGGCTGATCCATTTATACATTTTTCCACAAACATGCATGTTTTGCAGTTTTACTTTCAGTCCTTCCTTCCATACTTTATCAAATGCTTTTTCTAAATCTATCCAGACTGCTAGTGTGTGCTTTTTCTCTTGGAAGGCATCCTCTATTTCCTGAGCTATATAGGTTATTTGATCTTCAGTGGATCTGTACTTTCTGAATCCTGCTTGGTGTGGTGTTAAGAGTTTGTTTTCTTCCAGATGCCATGTTAGCCTGCCATTGATAATGCGTTCCATTAATTTTCCTACACAGCTAAGTAGACTGATAGGTCGATAGCCATTTGGTTCTTCCAGGTCTTTTCCTTTCTTTGGGATTGGTATTAGTATAGCTTCTTTCCATGCCTGTGGGACTATTCCCCTCTTCCAGCTGTAATTTAGGACTGCTAGTAGTTTCTTTTTTGCCTTAGTGCCTAGTCCTATTAGCATTTCATTTGTGATTCCATCCTTTCCTGGTGATTTCTTCTTTTTTAGGGTATTCATGGCCTGTTCCATTTCTTCCATTGTTAGATTTGCCATCATATATTCTGCTGCTGTCTCTGTATTTTTATGATGTATCTGTTTATCTTTGATTGCTTTCTTCTGTTTGGTTGTAATATCAATGTGGTTTGCATTTGCATAGTGTTCCATTAGTGCATTTGCAGCCTTTTTTCCTGTAAGCAAGGCATTTCCTTGTTTAATTGTTATTTGTTTGTTGCTAGGTCCTTCATTGTTCATGGCTTTCACTAGTTTCCATAGTTTGTTTCCATCCTTGTCAAAATTCAGGTTTTCTGTTTTTTCCCTCCAACAATCTCTTGTTGTTTGATTTACTGTTCTTTTATATTTTGCTGAGATGGCTTTGAGAGAGATGTTCGCTTCAATTGTTTGTTCTCTCTCTGCTGTCTTCCTGGCATCTTCAACTTTGTCCTCCAAACTTTGTAGTTCTTCAGTCCAGTATGGTTTGTAATTTTTCCTCGCTCCTCTTGGAATGGACTCCGTGGCTGCCTGTATTATCGCTCTGTTTAGACTTTCCACCATTTGCTTTATGTTGCCATATCGTGTATTTATGTTTTCACAATATTTGTCTGTTAGTATGGCAAATCTGTCCCAATCTGCTCGTTTGTAATTCCAGCGGGGGAAGGGCTTTTGCTCCTGTGGAACATACTCCATATTCATTACAAGCTTGATTGGTCTGTGGTCACTACCTGCTAATTGGTCCAGCACATGGCGATCAATTTTGTGGAGGATGTCTCCTGTGCAGAAAGCTAAGTCTGGAGTAGAAGTGGTAAGCCATCTTCTGGAGTAGAAGCTCGGTGTGTCATCCGCTTTGTTGAGTAGATGGAGATTTGAGTCTATTTCCCAGTCCTCCAATTCTTCTCCTCTTTTGTCAGTATCTGGGTATCCCCATCTTTCTGAACGGCTATTAAAGTCTCCGACAATAATGCAGTTTGTGTCAGTTATTTTCATGTTTGAGAGTGTAAGGTCCTTATCTGCTGGGCTATACAGATTGTAGATTCTTATTTTCACGTCCTTTATCATTATATCAACACCTATAATTTCCGTTTGGTTGTCAGAGATCACAGATACTTCGCTGCAAGGTATTGTATTTCGTGTAAGTATTAGAACTCCTCCTTTGTGTCCTTCGCGGTCGAAACGTGTTGCCTGATATCCTCTGACTGAGAATTTGTGATTGGCGTTGAGGTGTGTCTCTTGAATGCATGCCACATCTATTCTATCTTTATGAAGACGCTGTGTTAGGGAGTCTTTCTTCTTGTAAACTCCTTCGGCATTCCACTGTAGTATGTTGAGTGTCCGGGGTATTTGGTCAATAGCTCTTAACCTACTCCTCTGTGCCTTGACTCCACAGCACAGGGGAAGGTGACCACCAGTAGTCATGGGTGGACCCCCTCGAGGCAGGGGGCCCGGCACTATCGCCGCCTGATGGGACTTCACGGGATTAGCACCATAACGATTAATTTTGATTTGTGACATCATGAATTAAGTTACGTTGCACTGCTTTGTCAAGCCTGTGGCTCAGTACATACGATTTCGACAAGCATTTATTCGGGATGCTTTCCCTAGCCTTTGACTGTCCCCAGTCTACCTACAAGGCAGCAGGTTTTACGTTGCACTGCTTTGTCAAGCCTGTGGCTCAGTACATCCGATTTCGACAAGCATTTATTCGGGATGCTTTCCCTAGCCTTTGACTGTCCCCAGTCTACCTACAAGGCAGCAGGTTTGTGTGTCTCTTCGTCTGGTCCCTCTCCCTTGACCTGTCCGACATGGGTGGCCCTACCAGTAGCTGTGCTACTGTCGGCATAGCTCTTGGGGTCATTGGGACGCACAAGCCCCTCTACCTCGTCACGGTGGACACACAGCAGAGGGGGGATTTTTTGGTTCACTTACTGGTTTTCCTTTTTCACTGTTAATTTCATATGGATCAAACGGGTTCCAAATGTTGCTGTATGTAGCCGAGGCGCGGTGTTGGGGTGAGCGCCCAACATTGCTCAAATACCTCAATGGCTCGTGAATACATAACCTATGCAGCAAAAGTCCAACTCCTGGCCTTCACGTGGCGGGCCTGTTTAAACTAACAGGAGAAGGGGCGACGGCGAGTCTCTGGCGCCGGAAAATAACCAGTATGCTCTAGATGTGTATGCACGGACATGCATGCGCAGACAGGCGTGTGCGCGCGTACACATCTACACTCGAGTGAGACCACAGTCTGCTCTAGCAAAGAAAGGTGCTGAAGACGGAGGCAACCAGCCAAGAGGCGCACCACAGAAATCAGGATGCCACGCAATCACGCAAAATGGAATATGTCGACTACTGCTAATCGTTATGGTGCTCGCCCTGCTTTGGACCCCCAGGCAGGTGCAGTGCCGGGCCCTATGTCTCGAAAGGGTCCAACCCCAACTACTGGAGGTCCTTCTCAGATGTCCTGTGGAGCCAGGGGACATGAGAATAGGACGACTGGCCATACTAAACTAAGACTTAAAATAATGCACTGGAATGCGGAGGGAGTCAGCAACAAAAAAGTTGAATTAGAAAACATCCTGGACAAAGAGAAAGTAAGCATATGTTGCTTGCAAGAAACTCACCTCAATGAAAATATAGCCTTCAAAATCAGAGGCTACCAGTGTTACCGATCTGACCGAAAGAACAGGCGAAAAGGTGGGATACTGACCCTTGTAAGAAATAACATCATGGCTTCCCAAATCAAAGTCTACATGGAAGGGGCTGAGTATCAGACACTTAAACTTAAGACAGGTAATACAGATCTACATCTGATCAATTACTACTGTCCAAGTGACCGCCCACAGGCACTGGACACTCTACCACTAAAAGAAAAAATGATTGTGTGTGGCGATTTCAACAGCCACTCGCAGAGCTGGGGCTATGATCACATGGACCAGAGAGGAGAGAGACTGGAAGACTGGCAAGATGAGAATAGATTCATGTTGATTAACAAGCCGTCCGACCCACATACTTTCTACTCGAGATCATGGCACTCTTCAACTACACCTGACCTGGCTTTTCATTCACCAGACCTGGAGTGGAACATTACACGAACTGTTGGGAAACAACTTGGTGGCAGTGACCATCGGCCAGTCTTTCTAACCGTAGAAAATGAGCTTGTAAGTGAAAGCAGCACCCTCTCGAGGTGGAACTACAAGAAAGCAGACTGGGCAATGTACAAGCATCGCACCAGCATACTGGTTAGAAACCTGAACACTGAGAAAGACATAAATAAAGCAGTTGAAGAGTTTGGGAAATGCATACTACAGGCAGCGCGAGAAACAGTACCAAGAGGAGCCCGTAAACAATATAAACCCTACTGGAGTAGTGAACTGGAACAGTTGCATAATGATGTTGAAGTGTGTAGAAAGCAAGCAGAGGCCACACCCAGCCAAGAGCACCACAATAAATTCCAGCATGCAAAAGCCAAATTTCAAAGGGCCAAGCTGCAGGCTAGACGGAAAAGCTGGCAGGAGAAAACGGAGTCTCTGAACTTTGAAAGAGACACAAGGAAATTGTGGAAGCTAATAAAACAGCTTAATGACGAGGGCACAGGGAGAAACTCAAAAATTGCACTACATAAAGATGGAAACATCTTAACAAGAAAGCAAGCAGCTGACCATTTTGCGGACTCGTTCGCACAAGATAGCAATATCAAAATTAGTCCAGAGAATCAACAAGAGATTCGAGAGAAACGACAACATACAGGACAGAAGGAAATAGTACATGAGGTTCTGGAGGCACCCATCACAATCAGCGAACTGGAGCTAGCCATATCAAAACTGAAAATGAGAAAGTCACCAGGAGCTGATGGTATCTCCAATGAAATGATCAGGAACCTAGGAACAGAGGCCAAAACAAAGCTGTTGCAGTTCTTCAATAACAGCTGGACCTTAGGCAGTGTTCCACAAGCCTGGAGAGAAGCAATCATGATACCCCTCCTAAAATCAGGGAAAGATGGTTCCATTGCCTCTAGCTACAGACCAATTAGCCTCACCAGCTGTCTCTGCAAAACACTGGAGCGCATCATCAATCACAGACTGCAGTGGTACATTGAAAGTAAAAACATCCTTGTGCCACAGCAGGCTGGCTTTAGGCAGTGCTACTCTACGGAAGATCAGACAACCTACCTCTCTCAAGAAATTGAGGATGCATTCCAAGAGAAGAAGCTGGTGCTTGCGGCATGGATAGATCTGAAGAAAGCCTTTGACAAAGTCTGGAAAGAAGGTCTGATGAAGAAACTGAGAAACTGCAAAGTCAATGGAAGAATGTACAAATGGGTGAAAGCATACTTGCACAACAGAAGAGCCCGAGTACAGATAGACGGACTCAAGAGCAAGAAAGTACTACTGCGTCACGGTGTCCCCCAGGGCGGAGTCTTGTCCCCCACACTTTTTCTAATCTTCATCAATGATCTTGTTGCTCACCTACCGCATGGAATTAAAGCGGCAATGTACGCCGATGACCTGGTTCTATGGAGCACAAATGAATATGCATCAGTGGCCACCAGATTGCTACAAAGAGCTGTAGATACATTTGCTGCATGGGCAAATAGATGGTGTGTCAGCATAAACACTGACAAGCGCAGCACCACCCTATTTACCCTCTCTCCAAAACAAAAGGCAGGGATCATCCAGATAAATGGAACACCCCTAAGAGAAGATAAAGAACCAACATACCTTGGAGTAACATTTGATGGCAAGCTGACATGGAGAAAGCACATCAACAAAGCAGTAGCAAAAGCCAGAAGGAAAATAGCCATCCTGAGAAAGCTAAGTGGAACCACATGGGGAGCCAGTACGAAAATACTTAGCAAAGTTTACCAACAGAGCATACGACCACACCTGGAATATGGGTCAACTGCGTGGTGTTCAGCATCAAATACCACACTACAAGAGCTGGACAAGGTGCAAAATCAAGCACTTAGAGTCACCACAGGAGGGATGAGATCAACCCCTATAGTGGAAATGGAGAAGATGGGGAGGACACAGGCACTGAGTGAGCGCAGAGATACGAAAACGCTAATACAAGCAGAAAAGTTCCTCAGCTTGCCAGGCCACCCTATGAAGAACAGATTTGAAAACCTAGCTATGGGGCGGTTGAAAAGAAGTAGTTTTATCCACCAGGCCAAACGACTCTGCAGAGAAACCACTGATCTGCCCACAGTTGGTATCCCCCTAACAACTATTCCAGAGCGAACTCCATGGAAAGATGAGCATAGACTATCATTACAAATCCAGACAAAAGTGAGAGGAATATTTGACAAGGAAGAACAGAACAGTGTGCAGCGCAGAACAGCCACTCTCAGCTTCCTTGATGAAGAATACCCACAGGACCTCTGGATCCGAGTCTACACAGATGGGTCAGCACAAAATGCTGTTCGAAATGGAGGAGCGGGAGTGTACATAGAATACCCAAATAATACTAGGGACACAGCCAGAGTACCGACAGGAAAGTACTGCCATAACTATGATGCCGAAATTGAGGCAATCAAGATAGCAACAGAGAAATTACTAAATAACAGCAATGGTACACAACCTGTGGTGCTACTAACAGATGCAAAATCAGTACTCGAGGCGCTCCTCTCTGGGAAATTGCCAGTACTAAGGACACTACTTTCTGAACTTAGCAGTCAGCATAAAGTCACCATACAGTGGATACCATCCCACTGTGGAGTACCCGGAAACGACAGAGCTGATCAATTGGCTAAGGAAGGAGCCAAAGAGGAACAGCCTGATGTGCCCGTTACATACCACCAAAAGAAAAGAATGATCAAATCAGTCAGAAAGCCACCAAAACCTGCTCAAGATGACTACCACATTATGGACAGACCAGAACAAGTCATTATTCTGCGCCTCAGAACAGGACACAATAGATTACGCAACCACATGTATACAAAATTCAAGATTGGTGAAACAGCCATGTGCACATGTGGATTGGCGTCGCAGACAGCAGAGCACATACTCCAAGACTGCCCAAAATATAACATATCTAGGCAAACCTTCTGGCCTAGAGAGACGACGGTGGAAGATAAACTCTATGGACCACTGTGTGAACTGAAAAAAACAGTTCAATTCATGCAAGAGACGACATTGCAGATATAGACATATTTCAAGCGAACGAAAGAAGAAGAAGAATATGGATCAAACAGTCCATGGATCTCCACATTCCTGTGGTGTTTTTTTTTCTTCTTCTTCTTCTTTCGTTCGCTTGAAATATGTCTATAACTGCAGTGCTGTCTCTTGTATGAATTGAACTGTCTTTTTCAGTTCACACAGCGGTCCATAGAGTTTATCTTCCACTGTCGTCTCTCTAGGCCAGAAGGTTTGCCTAGATATGTTATATTTTGGGCAGTCTTGGAGTATGTGCTCTGCTGTCTGTGACGCCAATCCACATGTACACATGGCTGTTTCACCAATCTTGAATTTTGTATACATGTGGTTGCGTAATCTATTGTGCCCTGTTCTGAGGCGCAGAATAATGACTTGTTCTGGTCTATCCATAACGTGGTAGTCATCTTGAGCAGGTTTTGGTGGCTTTCTGACTGATTTGATCATTCTTTTCTTTTGGTGGTATGTTACAGGCACATCAGGCTGTTCTTCTTTGGCTCCTTCCTTAGCCAATTGATCAGCTCTGTCGTTCCCGGGTACTCCACAGTGGGATGGTATCCACTGTATGGTGACCTTATGCTGACTGCTAAGTTCAGAAAGTAGTGTCCTTAGTACTGGCAATTTCCCAGACAGGAGCGCCTCGAGTACTGATTTTGCATCTGTCAATAGCACCACAGGTTGTGTACCATTGCTGGTATTTAGTAATTTCTCTGTTGCTATCTTGATTGCCTCAATTTCAGCATCGTAGTTATGGCAGTACTTTCCTGTCGGTACTCTAGCTGTGTCCCTAGTATTATTTGGGTATTCTATGTACACTCCCGCTCCATTTCGAACAGCATTTTGTGCTGACCCATCTGTGTAGACTCGGATCCAGAGGTCCTGTGGGTATTCTTCATCAAGGAAGCTGAGAGTGGCTGTTCTGCGCTGCACACTGTTCTGATCTTCCTTGTCAAATAATCCTCTCACTTTTGTCTGGATTTGTAATGATAGTCTATGCTCATCTTTCCATGGAGTTCGCTCTGGAATAGTTGTTAGGGGGATACCAACTGTGGGCAGATCGGTGGTTTCTCTGCAGAGTCGTTTGGCCTGGTGGATAAAACTACTTCTTTTCAACCGCCCCATAGCTAGGTTTTCAAATCTGTTCTTCATAGGGTGGCCTGGCAAGCTGAGGAACTTTTCTGCTTGTATTAGCGTTTTCGTATCTCTGCGCTCACTCAGTGCTTGTGTCCTCCCCATCTTCTCCATTTCCACTATAGGGGTTGATCTCATCCCTCCTGTGGTGACTCTAAGTGCTTGATTTTGCACTTTGTCCAGCTCTTGTAGTGTGGTTTTTGCTGCCGAACACCATGCTCTGTTGATAAACTTTGCTAAGTATTTTCCCACTGGCTCCCCATGTGGTTCCACTTAGCTTTCTCAGGATGGCTATTTTCCTTCTGGCTTTTGCTGCTGCTTTGTTGATGTGCTTTCTCCATGTCAGCCTGCCATCAAATGTTACTCCAAGGTATGTTGGTTCTTTATCTTCTCGTAGGGGTGTTCCATTTATCTGGATGGTCCCTGCCTTTTGTTTTGGAGAGAGGGTAAATAGGGTGGTGCTGCACTTGTCAGTGTTTATGCTGACACACCATCTATTTGCCCATGCAACAAATGTATCTACAGCTCTTTGTAGTAATCTGGTGGCCACTGATGCATGTTCATGTTTTTTTTTCTCATTTCATTTGTATCTCTTCTTGCTGTTCTATATTCAAAATTATTTTGTATGCTTTCACCCACTTTTTATATTTTCAATTTTCTTTTACAGCTTCCTTTAACATTGTCATTCCAAAAACTTTTCTTTATCTGTGTTTTGCATTTCTTCATGGTTCCACATGCTATTTTTTAAGTGTTGAAAATACTTGATTAGAACATCTCAATTCTTGTTTTTGTTTCTGTACATAGTTTTACCTAAACGAACATCCCTTGAAACAAGTAAAGAGCTTCAAGTACCTAGGAAGTATAATATCATCAAATGGCAGATCAGAAGACGAGATCGAAAATAGGTGCAATAAGGCAAATCAACTCATTGGACAAATGGCACCAATACTAAAGAACAAACATGTATCAATAACTACTAAGAAAGCACTTTACAACACAATCTTCCTACCAACTCTGTGCTACCAATGCCAAACCTGGACAATGACAGAAAAAGAGAAAAGAAAAATCACAACAACAGAAATGAGGTTCCTGAGAAGAATACTCAACGTATCAAGAAGAGATAAGATCAGAAATGAAGAAATCAGGACTAAAGTGGGGGTTAAAGCTGCTCTAGATTTTATTAGAAAGCAGCAAGTCAAATGGTTTGGCCATGCAAGTAGGCTACCAGTCAACAGCATGCCACAACAGGCAATGACGTACAGACCAGATGGAAACAGAGGAAGAGGCCGACCACGTAAACGCTGGACGGAGGGAATAACAGAATCCATGGGAATGTCGATATACGAAGCCCATAACCGGGCACTCTCACGAAGTTTATACTTCACCTCGACACCGCAAGGTACAAGAGGAACATGATGAGATGAGATGAGACATAGTTTTAGAAATATTTTTTTCCCTTACTGCCATGTCTTTGAAATTCATTCAGCAGCATGACCTTTACAGAACCTCGCTCCCATAACAACCTTTTGGAAAATTTTTCAGTCATAAGCAAGATGTCCCACGTCTGATACACCCATCTGAAGATCATCTGCCACATCCTGCACCCATCTTCTCTTTGGCCTTCCTCTTCCTCTCTTCCCGGGCATATACCCCTCTATTATTGTTCTCTCCAAACTTTCATGACGTTTCATTTTTTTTTTTTTTTTTTTTTATTTCAATTTTCTTTTGTTTTATTGTCTTTAGTATCCAGTCTTTTTCAGTATTCAACTCTTGTCATATGGATGCATTTGTTCTTTTTTGTCCAAGATATTCTTATAACCTGTCTATAACAATGGGAAAGATGCATACTCTTAAAAATCAAATTTTTGTAGGTAACTGTCCCCTCGCCACAATTTTTTCAGTTTAATTTTGAAGAGCAATAGCTTTCTTTCATTGTGTCACCATTGTTGTTAATTAATGACCCAAGATATTCAAAAATTTGTCCACCACCTCCAATTTTTCCTCAACATATATTTATTTCTCCATATTAGTTTTATCTGTATACATTATCTTTGTTTTTGCTATGTTGAGATATAAGTCGTGACTTTCACACTATTCTTTTGGGTTGAGGTTACTAGTTTTTCGAAACCATTCTGTGATGTGGATGGTAATACTGTATCAGCATATTGAAT
The DNA here is from genome assembly GCA_963921405.1 of Cepaea hortensis. NCBI lineage: Eukaryota > Metazoa > Mollusca > Gastropoda > Stylommatophora > Helicidae > Cepaea > Cepaea hortensis. The sequence goes on from OY992879.1 coordinate 52,263,879, forward strand.
CTCTGGTATTTCATGATCACCTATATTTAGGGCATCATATTGCACCTTGGTTATTTCATCTCTTAACATTTATCTCATTTTCTTTGAGATTTAAGTTTACTAATTTGTATTATGTTTCTGCATGATCTTTGCTTTTCCTGTTGGCTGTTAATGTAATTGCTTTATGATCTGTGTTTATATTTAAGTTGAGCACTGCTCTTACTTCTTTAACACTGCCGGTTTTGTTTCCATTTGGCTAAGTCTGATTATGCTTCACTTTTCTTTGTATGATTGTCTATTTACTTCAGGTGACTGTTTTGTATACAGTTGTCCATTTACTGGAAGTGACTATTTCTGTGTGTGGTCCATTTATTGAAAGTTAATGTTAATGTAACATTTGTCCATTTACTGGAAGTGACGGTTTCTGTATATAGTTGTCCATTTCCTGGAAGTTACTGTTTCTTTTATGGTGGTCCATTTACTGGAAGTGACTATTTCTCTGTGTGGTTGTCCAGTTACTGGAAGTGACTATTTTTCTGTATGGTTGTCCATTCACTGGAAGTGACTATTTCTCTGTATGGTTGTCCATTTACTGGAAGTGTCTCTGTCTGTGGTTTTCCATTTACTGTGAGTGATTATTTCTCTGTATGGTTGTCCATTTACTGGAAATGTCTATTCCTCTGAATGGTTGTCCATTTACTGGAAATGACTGTTTCTGTGGTTGTCCATTTATTGGAAGTGATTATCTCTGCATAATTGTCCATTTACTGGAAGTCGTCGTCGTCTTCTGCTGCATTCATCCAGAGAATTTTTTTGGATGTGATTGCCTTGTGCCTGTTTACAGCAGAGCTGTGTTCTTGTGCCGTTAGGCCAACACATCCGACTTCTGCAGGCATTTGTTGACCGGGTTAACCTTCCAGGGGATTTCGTAGGACATTTGACTCTCACTGTTGTTGTATTATCTCCCATCCCAGCTGGCCCATTTAGAACAGCCGAAGACATCCCGGTCAGCCCTCAAAGAAAGGCAGGGGCAGACCAGTCGGCATTCCCCGCCATCCAAGGAGGCTTCCATAATTGCACAGCCGACACACAGCGCTCTGGTACTGGGCTCACCCAAAGAATCGTCACGTCCTACACATGGCTGCTTAGCCTCACTTCGTTGGGCCTTCCGTTCACCACAGGCTGTTCTTTCGGAAACCAGAAGAATGCAGTCTGCAAATGATGTCCACACACTGAGCTTTCGATTGAGACTTTCCACATAATGGATTTGTTATCCAAACAATATTCCATTTCATGCCATTAAGACGCTTTTTCCGCCTTTGATGATGCCCACACAATGAGCTTTTGATTCGGACTTTCCACGTAATGGATTTGATAGCCAAGCAAGATTCCATTTCATGCCCCTAGGACATTTTTGCTACTGACATACCTGTATGAAGTGTGGCAGTCCAAGTGCTTCTTCATGCACCTTTAGATGTCAACCTCCTGTAGTTAAAGTAAGCTGCAGTCAACTTGAGCTTGTTGGTATCTCCATAGACCTTGTCCTCAAATGAAGCAGGTGTGGGCCAAAATATCTTTCTCTGTTCTGCATATATTGGGCACTCCTGCATCAAATGTTTAGCTGTCATTTTACCAGATCCACAATTACATTTATCGGTATCTCCTATCTTTAGTTTATTGAACAAGTGGTATTTCAGCCTGTTATATCCTGTGCAGAGTCTGAAGATTGCTTGTTCACTTCGGTCGAGTTTGTAATATGCATCATCTTTCTGGTGGCCTGGATGCGCCGATACCCATTTGGTTCTATAAGTGCATGTTATAAACCTCTTTGCCTCATTATAGGTAATGTCTATGTCAGGCTGAGGTAGTCGTCTGCCCTCTTTTGCCAGTCTGTCAGCCTCTTCATTTCCAGGTATACTGCAATGTGATGGGATCCACTGTATTACAACTTTTGTTTTGGATTTCTGACATACGCCATGGAATGCTGCTCTTAGATCTGCTAGTTCTGTGCTGTTTTTGCTCTTCAGTATTGAGACGACTGGCAAGAGAAGGTCAACCAGAGAGACAAATGGAGACAGAGCATTGTATCTGCAGCACAGAACCTTAATGGCTTGGAACGCTGAAGAAGAAGAAGTATTGAGACAGCAGACTTTGCATCTGTGAAGATAACTATTTGCTTCTCTTTATTTTCCTCCATCAAGAGCATTTCTGCTGCAGTTTTCAAAGCTTCTACCTCTGCTTTGAAGTTATTTGAATATTTTCCAGTTGCGACTGACTGTTTTTTTCACTCCATTTTATCAATTTAGAATTCCTCCTCCTCCATTTTCGATTGAATTTTGGCTGATCCATCTGTATATGCATGGGTCCAATTGCTACTTGGGTAATGTTCTTTTATGTAGTTTAGGGCGATTTTTCTTCTTTCTGTTTCATTCTAAGTGTTCTTTTTCTCAATACCAGGAATGTTTTCTATCATCTCAGGCAGTTGCTGCTGTCTCCAAGCTAGGAACTTGTGTGCATTGTAAATGGGTTTGACTGTTATGTTAAGTATGGGATCTGCCCTAGTCTTTAGTTTTGCAGTTTCTACAAAGTTGCTACGCTTCAGTCTTCCCTTTCCAAAATCATTAAACCTGTTATACATATGGTGGTCTGTCAATCTTCTAAATTTTTCTGCTTGTTGCTGGGCTCTACTATCTCTTCTATCCTGCATTGTTTGTAAACAAGTGATCTTTTCTAGTTCATTAATAGGCGTTGTCCTCAGGCTTCCAGTTATGATCTGCATGTCTTGATATTGGACTCTACTTATTTTGTTAAAGTTTGACTTAGCTGCTGTTGCCCAAGCTGCGATGCCATATTCCAGTACTGGCCTCACCAGTCCAGTGTATAACTTCTTGAGAACTTTCTCATCTGCTCCCCATGTTGTATCAGCAAGCTTTGTCATGATTGCCATTCTTTGCCTTGCTCTTGTTCGATTTTTCTCAACCTGTCTTCCATGTCAGGTGACGATCAAAGGTAACTCCTAGATAGTTTGGATTTTCTTCATGGCACAATATTTTTCCATTCAATACCAGCTTAGGTTGCTGAGTTTTATTTGAGAGGGAGAACACTGCATGTTGTTTTCTCCTCACTTATCTTCACTAGCCATGATTTTGAACAGTCCTCTAGCGCTAATAAAGCTTGCTGTATTCTGCTGTTGGCTGTACTAATATATTCTTCTGATGTCCATAAGGCTAGTTCATCTGCAAAGGAGGGGATGTGTGTACTCTAGCTAGAAAATTTTCCGTGATGTCATTTATATATGCTAGGAATAATGTTGATGAAAGAACTCTTCCTTGGGGAACACCTTGCTCCAACAGCATCATTTTGCTGGTTTGTCCTTGTACCTTTGTCCTGGCAGTTCTGTTCTCAAGGTAGTGATCCATTTGTACATTTTCCCACAAACATGAATTGTATTGCAGTTTTACTTTGTCGTTCCTTCCATACTTTATCAAATGCTTTTTCTAAATCTGTTCAGACCACTTGTAATTGCTTTTTCTCTTGGAAGACATCCTCTATTTTCTGAGCTATATAGGTTATTTGATCTTCAATGGATCTGTACTTTCTGAATCCTGCTTGGTGGGGTGTTAAGAGGTGGTTTTCTTCCAGATGCCATATTAGCCTGCCATTGATAATGTGTTCCATTAATTTTCCTACACAGCTAAGTAGACTGATAGGTCGATAGCTATTTGGTTCTTCCAGGTCTTTTCCTTTCTTTGGGACTGGTATTAGTATAACTTCCTTCCATGCCTGTGGGAGTATTCCTCTCTTCTAGCTGTAATTTAGGATTGCTAGTTGTTTCTTATTTGCTTTAGTGCCTAGTCCTATGAGCAATTCATTTGTGATTCCATCCTTTCCTGGTGATTTCTTCTTTTTTAGGGTATTCATTGCCTGTTCTATTTCTTCCATTTTTAGATTTGCCATCATATATTCTACTGCTTTCTCTGTTTTACTATGATGTCTATCTTTGATTGCTTTCTTCTGTTTGGTTGTAATATCAATGTAGTTTGCACTAGCATAGTGTTCTGTTAGTGCATATGCAACCTTTTTTCCTGTAACAGTGGCATTTACTTGTTTAATTATTTGTTTGTTTCTGGGTCCTTCATTGTTCATGGCTTTCACTAGTTTCCATGGTTTGTTTCCATCCCTGTAAAAGTTCAGGTTTTCTGTTTTTTCCCTCCAACAATCTCTTCTTGTTTTATTTACTGTTCTTTTAGATTTTGTTGAAATTGCTTTGAGGGAGATGTTCGCTTCAGTTGTTTGTTCCCTCTCTGCTGTCTTCCTCACATCAACTTTGTCCTCCAAAATTTGTAGTTCTTCAGTCCAGTATGGTTTGTAATTTTTCCTCGCTCCTCTTGGAATGTACTTGGTGGCCACTTGTATTATTGCTTTGTTTAGACTTTCCACCATTTGCTTCATGTTGCCATGTAGTGTATTTGTTTTCACAATATTTGTCTGTTAGTATGGCAAATCTGTCCCAACGAGACAATGGCTTTTGCTTCTGTGGAACATACTCCATATTCATTACAAGCTTGATTGGTCTGTGGTCACTACTTGCTAACTGGTCAAGCACATGGCGATCGATTTTGTGGAGGATGCCTACTGTGCAGAAAGTTAAGTCTGGAGTAGAAGTGGTAAACCATCTTCTAGAATAGAAACTTGATGTGTCCTCCGCTTTGTTGAGTAGATGGAGATTTGAGTCTATTTCCTAATCCTCCACTTCAAGGTCCTTATCTTCTGGGCTATACAAATTGTAAATTCTTATTTTCACGTCCTTTCTCATTTTTTTTTTTTGGGGGGGGGGGCATATCCCTTACAGGACGTTGCAGTCAACATCAGCATTTTTCAGCTGCTGTTGTTGTACTAGGCAAGATTACGCTCAGTAGTTTGTCATTGTTTTCTGAGCGACCGACTCACATACCCCGTAAGTTACACCAGCGCGACGAGGTTATATCAACATCTATAATTTCCGTTTGATTGTTAGAGATCACAGATACTTACTTCGCTGCAAGGTATTTTACTCGGTTCCGTGGCTAAAGGCTTGCGAACGCGGTTCGTGTACCGGGTACCTGGCGTTCGAAGCACAACTGCGACCGATTTGTGCAGCAGACCGTGTCGCGTTGTGTTATAACGTGCTGGTATGGGAGCCGGTCGTTCAGAACGCAATTGCAAACTACTGAACGTAACACTTGCCTAGTACATCAACAGCAGCTGAAAAATGCTGGTGTTGACTGCAACGTCCCGTAAGGGATACGCAACAAATTTTTTTTTTTTTTTTAAATAAGTATTAGAACGCCTCCTTTGTGTCCTTCGCAGTGGAAACGTGTCGCCTGATATCCCCTGACTGAGAATCTGCGATTGGCGTTAAGGTGTGTCTCTTGAATGCATGCCACATCTATTCTGTCTTTATGAAGACGATTTGTTAGGGAGACTTTCTTGTTACAAACTCCGTCATTCCACTGTAATATAGAGTGTCCGGGGTGTTTAGTCCCTACTCCTCTGTGCCTTGACTCCAAAGCTCAGGGGAAGGTGACCGCCAGTAGTTTGGGGTCCCCCCTTTCATTCCTTCCTTCCTTCCTTCCTGCCTGCCAGTCAGTCAGTCAGTCAGCGTCACTTCTGATTTGATCAATGTCGTCCAGTGAACGTCGTTGTGTTTACTCTTTTCAAAGCGACCTTGACCAAATTGTCTCGACAATGACGGCTTCCCCCTGACCCCACAAAGAAACGAACTAGGTTAAGTAAACTTCTCCTCCCCCCTCTCTTCCTCCTCCCCCCACCTGATGGTCTGCTAGCAACCTTGACGTCCAGCAACAGTGAATCCACGCACTGTTGCATCCACTTAGCAATAAAATAAAAGCTCCGCCGCGGATAGGGTTTCCAGATACGTGGGCACCAAAAAGAGGACAGAATAAGACAAAACAAGAGAACAAAGAAGGACATATTGAATGTTTCATTTGCATCGTTCCAGATTAAACCCACAATCAGTACAATTTTATTACAATAGCTGCCAATAAGTGTATCTTTCTCTTAGTGAATCGACCAAGAAACAATCATGTTAAAAAAATATATATATAAATTCCATGAAGACCTTTTTCAAAGTACTAAAGAACATTTAAACAACCGATTGTACAATTATTAACCTTATAATAATCTGTATTAATTATTCAACATATTCTCGAAGAGGAGCCAACTTTTCGTAGAAGATCATCGTTAGCAATCACATATGCATAAACATAGACGGTAAAAATTACAAATTAAACAACAATTTGCTACCGGAAATAACGTTAACATTTTAACCATTGAGACTACAGCATAGAGTTAGATTGTTAGTGTTGCCGAATAGAGCAACAGTTAGATTCAAATTATACAAATAATTGGTGTTTCCCATTTGGTATAAATAGGAAAATGAAATACATATTATTAAGCAATGGGTTTTAATAAAGAAGTAAAAGTAAATATCAAAAAGAGTAATGAGCCAGATACAGATAACAGTTAGAATTACTATAATCGACTAGTTCGCAGAAGTACATAGACTGTAGTACTGTACATGTTAACAATGTAAACATACGGTAGAGTATATATACATTGTAAGTTGTAACAACAATACATTACAAATAGAATAGAATGTTTTCATATCCTTTACAGGACATCGCTGTCAACATTCAGCATCTTTCAACTGATTGCTGATTTCTTGGCAAGATTACGCTCAGTAGTTTACCATTACTTTCTGAGCGACCGGCTCACATACCCCTAAGTTACCGACGCGGTTAGAACCGCTACCGATTCTCGCCATCGTCACGTTACTCACGATAGTATACGGGATTACGGAGAAAGTCGCTAAACCCTAGGCCAGGGAGTCCGGCACATAACAAATTATAACATAAAATATAAGAAAATCCGGACATTTTAAAGGTTTTTAGCTTTGCCTGCAGGACGGAGAATATTAGGCTAAAAGGGCGGACATGTCCTCTTTTTGCCGGACGTGTGGCAACCCTAGCCGCGGAGCAAACAAGGCAGGGGGCTTCTGACCGTCAGAAGTGTACCCCCTTCCCCAAGTGTTTCGGCCCATTATACCCTTGACACTCTCTAGGGGCGGGCCCATCCGAGTCATGACTCCACGCGTCTTTCCCCTGCGTGAGACATTAGGTCACTTTCGTTGTCCTTGTTGATTTTATGTGCCTTCCGCTTCTCCATATTACACTTGTGCTTGTCCCTTAGCTGTTAACGTGTCCACTCACAAGCCTCCCCTCCCTCAGAGAGGAGAGTCTGTGCGACCTGTGCTTGCCTCTTAGCATTTGTGCTTCGTCCCCAGCCACGGTCTCGATCTCCCCCATACGTCACCGTTGCCATGTTGCTTATTCGTACCCCGTTCAAGGCCCCGCACTCTACTAGGAAGTCGATACTCCCTTTGGTTTCTTGACCCACCTCTTGGTCTCTGCAGCTGAGTGCGAATTACGGACGATTACAGTAAATACTTCAACGAAGTCTGCTCCAACATGTCACTAGGAGAGCAGGAAAGACAAAGACGAGAAAAATACACAGAGGAGACGGAAGGACTACAACAGGAGATGGAGGACTTCTACATGGATGCGGACATAACGATCGACGAAGTTACATCAGCAATCAAGGAAAAAGACGACACAGCAGCAGGGTCAGACATCATAAACTACACAATACTGAAGAGGATACCAATGAAAACAATAGAGACAATGACAGCTCTATACAACAAAGTATGACACACGGGACAGATATCAGCACAGTGGAAGAATGCGACAGTTATACCAATCAAAAAGCAGTTCAAGAACCCACAAAAAATCGACTCCTACAGACAAATATACCTGACATCACACCCCGGAAAAATTATGGAAACAGTCATCAACATAAGAATCACACATCACCTGGAGAAAAACGAACTAATTAGCTTCACAGTCAGGGTTCAGAGCCTACCGAAGCGCAATTGACCAAATAATTAAGCTAGAAAATCACGTAAAGAGAGCATTCACGACAGGTGAGAAAACAATAGCAGTATTTTTAGACCTGGCTAAAGCATATGACCAATGCTGGAGACAAGCAGCTCTGATCAAAGACAACAAAATAGGGATAGTAGGCAGGACATATCGATATATCGAAAACTTCCTACAGAACAGAAGCTTCACGATACTAATACAAAACGAGGATTCCAGCACCTATGAGCAAGAAAACGGAATACCACAGGGATCGGTAATATCACCGACTATATTCGCAATATTAGTACATGACCTAGATGAAGAAACACTGGAAGACAGGATAGGGATATCGCAATTTGCCGACGACTGTGTAATATGGAGAAGCGGAAGACACGTAAAATCTACAAGAGACCGACTACAAAGGCAAATAAACAGAATTACTAAATGGATGGGTAAATGGGGTCTCCAGATCAACACAGATAGAACGACCAGTATGATATTCAACGCAAAGAGAAAACGAAACTACCCAGACGAGGACATCAAGATCCAAGGAAAGAATATAAAGAGAACAAAAAACACAAGACTCCTGGGGATGACACTAGACGAACAACTAAGCTGGAGAAAACATATAGACCAGACAGTCGAAAAAGGCAAAAAGACAATAGATATTCTAAGAATAATTAAAGGCAGTGGATGGGGAGCCCACACAAAAACGATGCTAGTGTTATACAAATCGCTGACCAGAGGAAGAATAAAATAGGGAAGCATAGTATACGCTGCAGCACCTGAATACAACAAACGAAGACTGGACTCTATACAGAGCCAAGCGCTGGACATTATCCCAGGAACAGGCAAGCGAATATCAAGAGAAGCCCTAGAGGTAGCACTAAACGTACTTCCACTACAACTGAGAAGAAAGCAACTTGTGTACAACTACCGGATGAAGGCTACAAAGTTTGCGAGACATCGCGCGTTCAGTGCATTCGAAGAAAATAGAAGCAAATGCCCATACGAAAGACACAACCGCCAGCAGGATGGACAGCAGCACAGGAGATGAACAAGGGGAGAAACTAGCCAGCGCAAACAAAAGTTCGCAGACAAACAATACCCCGATGAGAACTAAAATTACCATTCAAGGATACGACACTACGACACTCACGAGCCAAAGTAATAAATCAACAGCGGACAGGGAAGCTGTTCCATTGAGGAGGAATACATAAGACAAGTAAGCACGGAAAACCTCATCGTAAACACAGACGGATCAAAGAACGAGAATTGGCAGGTAGGGGCAGAAGTAGTAGTACCGTACTGGAGCATCAAACAAGAGCACAATTATATGCTAAATCTCACTTAATCTCTGACCCGTAAATTATATACCGCATATACACAAACAATGAAATCTGCTGTACAATCTCCAGAATATACATTTTTTTTTGGGGGGGGGGGGGGGTGGACATAATGATAATCTCATCATTTTCCCTCAGTTGGTTACTGAGATATGGATTTTTATATTGAGGAAAACAAATGTGAATGAACTATAGCAAAGGCAGGTAATCCTTAAATGTTGATGGTTGCTTAAAAGTCAACAGGGTAAACTTCGTTGCACCGGGTTTTATCTCATATGGCTCGGTCTCTTTCCGCAGCGCGGAAAGCGTTGCACACAGCACGAACTCCGCAGCTCTAGCGACGACCCACAGGAGTCTCCGAAAAATGTGACTCGTGAACCGAAGGACCATAGAGACAGGAATACTTAGCCAGCCAAGATAATGACCTTTTTTGTTATATACAGCCCTTTGGAGTCTTTGATTGCCTCTTTTCCTCCTTTCACCTAGTAAAATCTTCTCCTTTCACTTAGGGAAATCTTTCTTTAACATTAGAAAATCATTCTCTCTAGCCACTTAGATTCGATGTCGCGATCGGGCATTGGCGGTCAAGATCACGTGACGCGGCGGTCACGCTACTTGATTCCGAAATTGGCCAAATTCCTAATGTGGTCAATTCTTTTGTAAATTCCGGAAACAGTGCAATTTTGACTGGCTATAAATAAGCCAGTACTGTGAAGCCATGCTTGTAGTTTCAAACTCATGTGCTTAGAAGGTTATTCGTTGGTGATTATCTGTCATAAAACTGATTTTCAAGTATTGAGGTAAGTTCATGTGTGTAATAGATTGTTGCTAAAGTCATTTGTAGATTAATCTTAGTAATAAATGAATTTTCCATCCACTTTCATATCCTTGTTTAAAATTGAAACGATCAGTAGGATTTATAGTAGCCGTTTGAAGTGAATCGCGTCAGCCGGTCTCAAGCGAAGAAAAATCAGCAGCCATCTTGCCTTTTCTGACATAGGACTTGTCAATTTTTACACTGGTTGTTTATTGAACAGTTCGTCCCTGAAGTCATCAGCAGGGTTAATATTAGTAATAACTGAATTCTCCATGCACTTCTATGTCTCTGTGTAAAATGTCATTATTTGTACTGATTGGTGGGATTTAAAGTAGCTGTTTGAAGTGGATGACTTCAGTCTGTTTCTAACGGAAAAATCGGCAGCCATCTTGCCTTATACATTCAGCATTGGCACCTTTCCGTCTTGACAGACGATAGTTTGGTACATTGTGCTTCAAAAAGGCTTAATAACTACGATCCATGGCGGTGGCGAGTGTGGCTGGTAAGGCCAATTCTTGCTGCAAATGTTTGCCCACAGTAGATGCATGTAAAAACATGGTCATTTCCACCATTGTGCACCATCTTACGTCTCTCACGCTCTGTGTGTGCTTTATCTGCAATCATGTTCTCTTTTGTGTTTATTCCATTTCTGATAGTTACCCTCCATGCAACACGTTCAGCGGCGACTTGCTCCCAATGTGCATTATTAATGCCTGTATCAATCATGTCAATCATGATTGCCTTATACGGATACTTATTAAATATGCATATTAATTATTGTTATAATACCACATAACAAAATCGGACTTAATAGAACGAAACCTGTTCTAGAATATTCGTACACATTCTGTGACGGAAAATAGATGTCGACTGCAAACACAGAAAAATCCGATTCATGTGCGTGAAAGCAGTCACGCAGGTCATGTATTCCCGGAATGAGATCCGTTAATTATATATGAATATCTTTAAGGATCTTTAAGTAGAAATACTATATTAGAATTTCAATACTAATGTGATGGTTGTAGAGCATGTTAAAGCTAGAATAAAATAATATTAATAGCAGTTATCCATACGGTCAGTAACAATGCCACGTGGATGGTCCAAGGTCATTCATGCACCACATGGGGCCAGCATCAAATACCTTTCTAGACATGGCGTCATCTTTGAGTGTGTATAGAAATAAAAACTCCGATAGGAGGTTTCTGATCGTCAGAAGTAACTCCTTCCGCAAGTATTTCGGACCATTATACTCTTGCCACGGTGACGTTCGGTCAATTTCGTTGTTCTTGTGCTTTTCCCTTAGCTGTTAGTATGTCCACTCTCAAGCCTCCCCTCCCTCAGTGAGGCGAGTCTGTGCAGCCTGTGCTTGCCCGTTAGCACCTGTGGGGGGGGGGGCTGCTTCTTCCCCAGCCACGGTCTCCATCCTTTTCCGTTGCCGGGTTCCTTTTTCGTAACCCGTTCACGGCGCCGCACTCTACTAGGAAGCCGGGTCTTCCTTTTAGTTTTTCAACCCACCTCTTGGTCTCTGCAGGTGAATACGACTTACGGACGATTACTGCTCTGGTATGGAGGTTGGATTTCGGCCGACATTTGTATGATTTGACTGCACATGGACTTACAACCCCCGCTTGGAGGATAGGCTGTCGAGCGGACACGAGACGTTGCAAGTTCGGGGTCTTAGTTGAGAGATTTATAGGCGTTCTGCAGTTACCGCTCCAACCATACTAGTTTGGAGACATGTCCCAACTCAGGTTCCGACAATTCCACAGCCAGCACGAGGCCTTTTCGGCTGCCTCACATAGTTGTTTTTGTGCCGAGTTCTTGCTTGTCTTTAATGCCCATTTGTTTTAGCACATCATACACGGAGTGGGATACTAGACCTCTCGCGCCTACTTCAACGGCGAATAGCCTGACCATGTACCATTCCAGGCTGACTGTCGGCCATGTCATCGTACTTCTTTATCTTGTACGTATGCTGCTCCTCGATATTTGACTCGTAAGGGAAGGTCAGCTCAATCAGCGTTAGCTGTTTTGCTGACGAGGAGCAAAGTACGATGTCAGGTCGTAAGCCAAACTTTTGGATCACTTTAGGGTATTTACCACTGCCCTTTAGATCCACGGCCAGTTCCAAGTCAACCGCGCCGGGAGTGGTCGGAAGCGGCAAGTCGGCAGCACTGCCTTCGTTGTGCCCGCGCTGCTGCCCGGCTCGGACGAAGTAATAATCCATCGGCCTCCGCCTCCCCCCCCCCTTGTGTGCTTGCATTCTGGCTAAATCCACCATGGCCGCCAACTCAGTAAGGACTGTGTTGTGACACCAAGTGAATCGGCCCTGGGTAAGGGCGACTTTACAATACGTGCTCCGCTGTCTGGACCTTTTTACAGAGGGGACAGGACGAGTCGGTGGCTTTACCCCACTTGACCAAGTTGGCAGCTGATGGCAAGCTCCTTGGTCGTCGCCTTAGACCACATCGGGTCTCTGTCATGGTAGCCAATCCCCCTTCTGCCCGATTGGGTGTGCCCCATGACATTCAGCTGGAGTGCTGCCTGGGCATCTTCTACCGCGTCAACGACTTTCCACTTTCTTTCCCTTTCTCCAGGCGGGAACTGAGGCACTGACCATTTCATCTGGAGACTCGCGCAGCATCATCGCAAGTCTGGCTTTTTCGACTTTGAATTCTTCCATGAGGGACGGAAACGGGAGGACGAGCTTACTCTGCTTGAAATATAGTGCGACAGTCGTGATACAAGGTGGTGCTCCAAGCCACTTCCTTATGTAACTGCTTATTTTCCCCTCCATTGCTTTCACCGTAGTCGTGACTATATCATATTAACAACGGCCACAGGAGCTTCGGAATAAGCAAGTATTGCAAGCACCAGATTTTGAATTTGCCTATCAGCCTGATTTTATCGATGGTACGCAGGCCGTTAGTCAACACTTCTTGCATCTCTACCACCGCGTTCCTGTCCGTCAACCACGAACAACCTTCCAGCCGCTCTACCTTTCACGATCGACAGGCTTCTCGATTTCCTCTGCTTGAAGCTTATCCTGCACCAGCGAATCAGATCATCCAGACTGAAGGATGCTGCGGGCATCACTCTCCTTCGGTGTCAGGATTGTCGTATCATCCATGAAGGCCCTCAGCGGCGGTGTGTTCCGTTCCTTGCCGAGTTTTGGATCGTGTGCGTAGTCGGATGCCGCATTCAGGATGACCCGCATGGCCATGACAAATAGTTTCGGCGAAATTGTACACCCCATGGCAATACCCACCTGCAGGTCGATCCATTTCGTCGTGAACGTCTTGGTCGAGAAACGGAGAGAGAAGCCCGATAAATAATGTATAAGCATTTCCGTAATGTTCTCAGGCACGTGATAAGCTTTGAGTGCATACTAAATTTGGTAGGGCACTGACCCATACGCGTTGGCCAGATCCAACCATATCACGTGGAGTTACTCCGTCTTCATCTTCGTTCTCTGGATAACTTCCCAGATCATGGCGCCGTGTTCAAGACACCAGGTATCCCCCCTTTTTGAACCGCAGTGTCTACGTATTTGTTCCTCATCAAGTACGTTGTAATTCGGCTTGCCATGACTGAGAAGCATATTTTCCCCTCGACGTTTAGAAAAGATCGGCCTGGATTGGGCACGTAGATTCCGATGGATTTCTTCCACTCCGTGCTGATGCACTTGTGTGTCCACTGTCTCAGTATCCAGTGTAGGTGTTAAGGACATTCAGGCACCTCTTATAGACTGTGTAAGGCACACCGGGTCTCCCTGGCCTAGAGGTTAACGTCTTTCTCTGTAATCCCGTATATTCTCGTGAGTAACGTAACCTGTGCGAGAATTGGTAGCGGTTCTCGCCACGTTGGTAACTTATGGGGTATGTGAGCCGGTCGCTCAGAAAGCAGTGGCAAACCTCCTGAGCGTAATCTTGCCTAGTACATCAACAGCAGCTGAAAAATGCTGATGTTGACTGCAACGTCTTGTAAGGGATATGGAAAAAAAAAGACACACCGTTGGGCCCCGGTGCCGACTTTTCTGCTGCTTTCTTAACTACCGACCGCAACCACCTCGTTCCACATCACAGACTTGGCATTTAAATCCACAGTTGGTTTCTCCGGCCATTTGAGGCCTTCAGTCTCTCCGAGTGGGACGTCCCGTTGGGCATCGGAGTACGTCGTCATGACGTGGTTCTCCAGCTCCTCTTTGCTGACAATGAGAATGCCGGATCGCGGCTGGTTGAACAAGTCCCGTGCAAACTCTTATGGTTGGCGGAAGAATCTCTTACGTTCCTTCCGGGTTTTCCGCCTGTTTCTGCAGAATCGTTCCGCTCGGGATAGGCCATTGTGCCTGGCTTTCAAATGTTGCCACACCTGGCGCAAGCTCTCTTGTCTTGTCAGCGCGGTGGGGGTTTCCCTGGCTGAGATTCTCATGTGACTTACTCTCGCACTTCTTTCGTTCAGCGTGAATCCTCAATCCCCGGAAGTGGCGAACTTTTACCACAGACGCATGTCCAACCCGGTCAATCATGTGACATGCCGGAAAGCGTGGGCGGTCATGACACACACACACACACACACATATATATATATATATATATATATATATATATATATATATATATATATATATATATATATATATATACACACACACACATACATACATACTGTAGTGTCTCATACATACTGTGGTGTCTATCTCCGTGTTGTGAGACAAAGACTTGGGGGGGGGGTGGCTTCTTTACTTCCAAGGCACACGTAGCAGGATAACTATGCCTGTAATCTGCAATTCAAGTATTGCTGTCAAACCTACCTTCCTTAGCCTGGTCGCCGTTATAATACGTGATCATTTCTTGGGCCGATAATTTCATACGGCTTAGATTCATGAGCTTTTTGATCTTGTCTTCGGCAGTGAATAGTCTTTCTATTTCTGAAAGTCTGCTTGTCGCTACTTTAAATGTACAATCTATCAAATAGCTAGTGCTACGCTATCTATTCACCCTTTCCATGTACAGGTTCTAAATCTGTTCCCCCAACTTCTCCACCTGGTCCCACAGGCACACGACCACCTCTCCCTTGTTCATAGGTAATCAATCGATCACCAAAAGGCGAATTCCCAGCCAGCCTATCAGCCAGTTCATCCCCACCACACACACAATTACACACACACACATACACACAATTACACACACACACACACACATACTCTCTCTCTCTCTCTCTCCCTCCCTCCCTCCCTCCCTCCCTCTCCCGCATGGCCAGGGCAAAATATCCATACAATACTTACAATCTGACCTGAAGCGAGGTGAGATTGTGGTTAGTGTGCTTGATAACCAAGTATTTGTCTCTATCATTAGCATGGTTAGTGTGCTTGATAACCTGGGTTCTATCATTAGCATGGTTAGTGTGCTTGATAGCCTGGGTTCTATCATTAGCATGGTTAGTGTGCTTGATAGCCTGGGTTCTATCATTAGTAGAGTTCCCCCCCCCCCCCCACTTGTACAGCACAGAGTCCAGATGAATTTAAATAAGAACCAAATAATTTAAGAATTCTCCAGTAAGTGAGAAGGAAAGATGGCTAGAATTCATTATCTGGCTCGTTTTTCTGTAGTCTAAAGTATAACATGTAGGAAGTAGACAAAGATTAGGTACATTCCAATAGTACAAAACGCAAGAGAAACTTTCATAGCACTAAGAAATTTGGAAATCAAATTAATTCTAATACCAAACTTAAAATATTTAACATTAAACTGTATAACATTCATAAACATTTCGCTTTATGTGTCTATAAAACACTCATCCATAAACATTTCTCTTAGGGTGGATATAACAATATGTAAATGTCTTTCTGGTCTAACACAATTCCATCAACTTTTTGGTCTAACACAGTTCCACCAACTTTTTGGTCTAACATAATTATACATAACCTCTTGCAATTTGCTTAATCAGAAATTTATTATTTCAGATAAGGCCAGAAGAGTTAAAAAAAAGAAAATCAAGATGATCAACGCAGCATTTAGATTTTCTCGTTCCTATGTTGGACCAGTCAAAGCCTGCATCCTGGACTGGAGTGGGACTACAGTAGACAAGTATGTCCTGGCACCGGTCGTTGTGTTCCTAGCAGTCTTCCAGAAATACAAAGTCCCCATCACCATGCAGGAATCCAGGCAGCCAATGGGCCTGCGCAAGGATTTGCATATTAAGGTATGTTTTGTGATACAAATATTAGGATACATTTTATAAATATTCTAAAGGTGAGAAAATAACGCTGGTGCTGAACAGGATGCACATTAAGAGAACTGAACAAGATGACTAGTCTTCTGTCTCTAACCCACAGGGTCTGATGAAAGAGACCAAAACCACACGAAGAAAGAGGCCTAAACCACATGAAGAGAGACCTACAACAAATGAAGAGAGAGAGAGAGAGAAACCTAAAACGCCTGAAGAGAGACCTTAAACACATGAAGAAAGAAGCCTAAAACACATGAAGAGAGACCTACAACAAATGAAGAGAGAGAGAGACCTAAAACACAAGAAGAGAAACCTAAAACGCCTGAAGAGAGACCTTAAACACATGAAGAAAGAGGCCTAAAACACATGAAGAAAGATGCCTAACACACATGAAGAAAGAGGCCTAAAACACACGAAGAAAGAAGCCTAAAACACACGAAGAAAGAAACCAAAAACACATGAAGAAAGAAGCTTAAAACACATGAAGAAAGAGACCAAAAACACATGAAGAAAGAGACCAAAAACACATGAAGAGAGACCTACAACAAATGAAGAGAGAGAGACCTAAAACGCATGAAGAAAGAGGAAGAGAGACCTTAATACATGAAGAAAGAGGAAGAGAGACCTTAAAACATGGAGGAAGAGAGACCTTAAACACACGAAGAAAGAGAACTTAAACACACGAAGAAAGAGAACTTAAACACACGAAGAAAGAGAACTTAAACACATGAAGATAGAGACCTAAAACACACGAAGAAACATACGTAAAACACACAAAGAAAATAACAGATAAATGTTGGAACATGGAAGCTATAGGAAATAGCCAAAGATGACTTGATTTAGTTTGAGGACCTATGGCCCATTGGCAGCATAAAGCAGAAGCTACATAAGGTATATTTTATGGTGAGGGATCTCCGCCGCCGGCTTTGTGGTGGAGTTATGAATGCAATTTGAAATCCCACATACCACATTCGAAACACAGCTACGGGTGATTTGGTAGCAGACCGCCGTGCATTTCTTTCCATAAAACGGTATGAGTGCTGGTCGTTCAGAAAGCAATGGCATACATTTAAAAAAAATATTAGTTGCATGTCCTTCTCAGGACGTAGCAGTCAACCCCAGCATTTTTACTGCTCGTTGAACGTAATTTTTCCGAGAAATCACAACAGCCAGGAATGCCGTGGTTGACTACTGCATCCTGTACAGCATATGCCACTTGTAATCCCAGCCAATCCGTATGTCCTGTGCTAAGTCATGACTTGGTTACACCCTAACTTGCTTCAGCAGATGTAAAGTTACAGTACCACGTCTAGCACACCCTGCTGTCTGGGGTTGGGTAGGGGAAGGAGAGCTCTCCAGTCTCCATGGAGATTGTACTTTGGTACCAGGTTGGAATTAAATACCTGGATGGCTTGGCCACGTGGCATGGTCGAGACAGAAACGTAGAGCTGATCCACAACTCTGGTGATCGAGTGAGACGCAGAACATCGGCTTGGCTTATCGGCATGGCACATGCTGGATGGATGGATGGACCAGGTTGGGTCTCTATCCCAACCTCACTCCCGTAGATTCAAGGCCAGTGGATTCAAGGCTGCGACAGTGGAACACTAATACACCAAACTTGATATAAAGATTAGATTTCCAGAGTAGTCATAAGCTGGGTTGACCCAGCTTGAGTTGTGTGCCATGAAGCAGTGGAAGCGCAAGGAAGATCAGCACCCCAGTATCATTACATCATATAGATAACGTCCCATTACCTCACACCAATATGTGATGCAATTTCTTAGCCTGTAATTCAATTTAGTATTTGGCTTAAGCTGTCTCTTGTCAAAACCTGTATTTTATATCATCCCGTATCTTGGCCTCCATCTTTGCCCCATCACTTGCACCCACCCCCTCCCATTTCTTGGGCCCCCCACCATCTCTTTCCCCTTTTCTGTCAGTCCAATCCTTAGTCAGGAATAGATCACTATCATGCCAGTTGGCTGAACCTCTTGGCCACACATTGCAAATCTGGATATCATAACTAATATAACTGGATATCATTGCCTATCATAGCTAATATAAATGGATATCATCTATATCTATAAAACAAAGTGTATGTGTATATGTATGTAAATATGTATGTATGTAAATATGTATGTCCTTTATTTGTTCGCTAACGGCCCATCCGATTGAGATGAAATTTTCTACACGCCTTCCTTTCATTCCAGAGCTGTCAACTGTCATAGTTTTTTTTTCTTCTTCCTCCTCCTCCCTCCTCCCCCTCCCAAAATACGTACGTAAATATATGATGATGATGATGAAAGAATCCCCGAACTAAAACGCTAGGGAAAGGAAAGAAAATGACGTGACTACACAGAATCGTCACACGGCAATCATCATCATCAAGTGCCGTGCCGGCTAGCGTAGGCGTTCATGGCTCTCCGTAGATCTCAGTCTTTGGTTTTTTGGATCAACTCTGCTGCTGATATTCCTCCATGCCACGGCAATATCAATAACAATTCATCTTTTTATGTGTAAGGAAGTTATCTACAGTCGTGTAGAAGGGAAGAACTAGACGAGTATGAATTCGGAATGGCGAACTCTCTCCTTCTCTCTTCTCCTCCCTCCTC
Source organism: Cepaea hortensis (assembly GCA_963921405.1). Taxonomy (NCBI): domain Eukaryota; kingdom Metazoa; phylum Mollusca; class Gastropoda; order Stylommatophora; family Helicidae; genus Cepaea; species Cepaea hortensis. The sequence continues at coordinate 52,282,846 of OY992879.1, forward strand.
CTCCCTCTACCTCCTCCCTCCACCCTCCTCCTCTTCTTCCTCCCTCTCATCCCCCCTCCTTCTCCCTCTTCCTTCTCCCTCTTCCTCTCCTCCTCCATCCTACTCCCTCCTCCCCCTCCTCCCTCATCTTCCCTCCTCCTACCTCTCCCTCCTTATCCCTCCTCCACCTCCTGCCTCCCTCCTCCTCCTGCCTCCTTCTCCCTCATCATCCTCACTCCTCCTTCTCCCTTCTTCTCCCTCTTCCCTCTTCCTCCTCCTCCTACCTCCTCCTCCCTCTACCTCCTCCTCCCTCCACCCTTCTCCTCCCTTCTCCTCCCTTTCCTTCCTCCTCCTCCTCCCCCTACCTCTTTCCTCCTCCCTCCTCCTCCTCTTCCACCTCCCTTTCCTTCCTCCCCTCCTCATTCTCCCTCCTTCCTCCTCCTCCTTCCTTCTCCCTCTGCCTCCTCCCTCCTCCTCCTCCCTCCTCCTTCTCCTCCTCTCCCCTCCTCCTCCTCCTACCCTCTTCCTCTTCCCCTCCTCCCTCTCCCTCCTCCCTCTTCCTCCTTCTTCCTCCCTCTCCCTCCTCCATCCTCCTCCTCCCTCTTCCTCCTCCTTCTTCTTCCTCCTCCTTCCTTCTCCTCCCTCCTCCTCCTCCTCCTTCTTCCTCCTCCTCCTACCTCCTCCCTCCTCCTCCTCCTCCCTCCTCCCTTTTCCTCCCTCTACATCCTCCCTCCTCCTCTCCACTCTTCCTCCTACCCTCTTCCTCTTCCCCTCCTCCCTATCCCTCCTCCTCCCTTCACATTCCTCTTCCTCCCTCCTCCTCCTCATCCCTCCTTCTCCCTCTTCCTCCCTCCTCCCCCTCCTCCTTGCTCCTCCTCCTCCCTCTACCTCCTCCCTCTTCCTCCTCCTCATCCCTCCTCCCTTCTCCTCCTCCTCCCTTCACATTCCTCCTCCTCCCTCTTCCTCCCTCTTCCTCCTCCTCCTTCTTCCTCCCTCCTCCTCCCTCCTCCCCCTCCTCCTTCCTCCTCCTCCCTCTCCTCCTCCTCCCTCTCCTCCTCACTCCTCCTCCTCCCTCTACCTCCTCCCTCTACCTCCTCCCTCCTCCTCCCTCTACCTCCTCCTCCCTCCTCCTCATCACTCCTCCCCCTCCTCCCTCTCCGCCTCCTCCTCCTCCCCCTCCTCCTCCCCCTCCTCCCTCCTCCTCCCTTCACATTCCTCCTCCTCCCTCTTCCTCCCTCCTCCTCCTCCCTCCTCCTCCCTCTTCCTCCTCCTCATCCCTCCTCCCTTCTCCTCCTCCTCCCTTCACATTCCTCCTCCTCCCTCTTCCTCCTCCTCCCTCCTCCTCCTTCTTCCTCCCTCCTCCTCCTCCCTCCTCCCCCTCCTCCTCCCTCTCCTCCTCCTCCCTCTCCTCCTCCTCACTCCTCCTCCTCCCTCCTCCTCCCTCTACCTCCTCCTCCCTCTACCTCCTCCTCCCTCTTCCTCCTCCTCCCTCCTCCTCATCACTCCTCCTCCCCCTCCTCCCCCTCTACCTCCTCCTCCTCCCTCCTCCTCCCTCTACCTCCTCCCTCCTCCTCCCTTCACATTCCTCCTCCTCCCTCTTCCTCCTCCCTCTTCCTCCCTCCTCCTCCTCCCTCTACCTCCTCCCTTCACATTCCTCCTCCTCCCTCCTCCTCCTCCCCCTCCTTCTCCCTCCTCCTTCTCCCTCTTCCTCCTCCCTCTTCCTTCTCCCTCCGCCTCCTCCTACTCTCTCCTCCTCTTCCCTCCTCCTCCCTCTCCTCCTCCTGCTCCCTTCTCCTCCTGCGTTCTCCTCCTCCCTCCTTCTCCCTCCTCCTCCTCCTCCCTCTACCTCCTCCCTCCTCCTCCCTTCACATTCCTCCTCCCTCCTCCTCCTCCCTCTACATCATCCCTCCTCCTCCCTTCACATTCCTCCTCCCTCTTCCTTCTCCCTCCGCCTCCTCCCTCCTCCTACTCTCTCCTCCTCCTCCCTCCTCCTCCCTCTCCTCCTCCTGCTCCCTTCTCCTCCTGCGTTCTCCTCCTCCCTCCTTCTCCCTCCACCTCCCTCTTCCTCCTCCCTCCTCCATTTACCCAAGACAGACAGACAGTCAGACAGATAGTCGGGAACGGGAACTTATATGACTACTTATATGAATTAAATGAGATTCTCCCCACCAGGAGTTGGGCGATGCCGGGACAGACAGACAGATAGATAGTCGGAACAGGAACTTATATGACTATTATATGAATTAAATGAGATTCTCCCCATCAGGGTCTGGGCGAAGACGGGCCGGGTCAGACAGACAGACAGATAGATAGACAGACAGACAGACAGACAGACAGACAGATAGTCGGTAACGGGAACGAGAACTTATATGACTACTTATATGAATTAAATGAGATGCTCCCCACCAGGGTCTGGACGAAGCCGGGCCGGGTCAGCTAGTAACTAATATAACATGATGTCATTACTAATGCAACTGGATATCATAACTAATATAACTAGATATAATAGTTGGATGTCATAACTAATGCAACTGGATATCATAACTAATATAACTAGATATAATAGCTGGATATTATAACTAATATAACTTGATATCCATTCATGGATTTCTGAATATCTCAACTGGATATCCATTCACGAGTTCCTGAATTATCTCAATTAGATATTCATCCTTTCTGAATGTTATTCCCAGTGATCTATGTTTATATTTCTTTTGATCTATTTCCAGAACTATCCATTTCTGAAATCCACTATATCCAAGTTTATCCATTCATATCCATTCACAGGCCATCACAGAGATGCCAGAAGTCAGACGCAGATGGAAGGAGGTCCATGGCAAGTACCCCGACCAGGATGATGTGGACAAAATGTTCAAGGATGTCGTCCCCATGCAAACTGAGGTGCTGACCAAGTACTCAGAGATGCTCCCAGGGGCCGTCGAGGCTATCCGCGTCCTGCGCAACGAGTTGGGCTGCAAGATCGGAGTCACAACCGGCTTCACCAGGAGCATGGTTGATGTATTGTTGCCTGAAGTTAAGAAACAAGGGTAAGCTGGCATCTTGTCTGCTGGTTACAGGTTTTTGTCTTGCATCACGTATTACTATAACCTATTCCAAGGTTTGGTATGCCTGAACTTGAAGTACCTGGTCACTTGACCTTTTCCAAGGCTTTATGCCTAGTCGTCACTTATTACTATTGACTTTCTCCTAGCCTTCAGATCATCACATACTACTATTATTAGGCTTAATGATTGCTGTTTTCAAACAGAATTTGGTCATAGCTAAATTTCTCTTAACCTATTGGTTCGCTATCACAAAGTTTCTTTAATCTACTTGATCAGTCACTAGGTTTTCTGTGATGGATCTTTGCCAGTGTTCAGAGTTCATACACTGTGATTTCCATAATCAACTTTGTTACGTCACTTTCTGTCTGTTATTCAGATATAAGGTCTCTAGTAAACTAACTGGTCACAGGATTGCCAGTTTGTTCAGTTACCAGGCTTCTGTAATCTGAGGGGGCTTCAAATGAAAATTTTTTGTTCAGAATATATTCTGAAAAAGTAAAGAACAAGTGTATCATTTTTTAGATGTTGTCACCACTTGTTTAAAGCAATCCCTCCAGCGCTGATAAAGTGCTTGGATTTCAGTAGAAAAAAATTATCTGGTCACGTGTGTAATCACTTTATGCACCACCTGCTGTATCTTTTCATCTGTCCGAAAAGTCTGTCACAGAGTTCACGCCATTTGGGAACTTCCTACTCCACTCATATATTTGCTGGACTGACAGGTATGCATCACCATACTGGACCTTCATTCGCCAATGAAATTCTGTTTCACATCTTCACGGATGTAAAAACAAACAAAAAGGTTGATGGATGTAAAAAAGTGGGCAGCTATCTGTATGGTATGCCTTTATGATGTCACTGTACGTCTGCATCGTGATGTCACATGCTTGAACTCTTTACATCCTTAACAATATTGACAGGTTACAAGACAATGCCAGGGTCATTGTATTTTCTATCACACTTTTGAGGTTTTCATTTGATGCCCTCTCGTACATGCCCAGTCACAAGATTTCATTGTTTGTTTCATTTAAATACCCAATCATCCAAAATTTGCTTAGTGATTGCTGCTACAAGTTATCTTTGGTTTTCACTTCATGTCTTGGCACACCGTATTTCTGGATGTTAGATACATATGGTTGCTGCACAATTTTTACATACTGCAGCAGGCCGTAACTTTTGTATAAAGTAACCATGAAAGGGAAACCTGATCAATGCTGTCTTCTGAAAGCCTCATAAAGCTATGACTTTATTTATTAAGGATTGTTATGCCCTGACTTAATTTACAATAGATTGTTAGGCCCTGACATTTGTAACCGGGGTATTGGTCAGTCAAGAACCTAGTCCTGCATTTATTTGTATGTTGGCGGGATGTGAAATGTGCAGCGTGTAACAGGTGCTTCTTGTCCAAGCTCAAGTTGTAGTACAACTTCAATATATTCTTTTAAATATGGCCTGCTACAGCAGTGGGTAGCACACTTGTCATGGGCCCAGTGGCTGTTTCCTATTGCTTTGATGAAATGTTTTCGACTTTTTCCCCAGCCTGTGACTGCCCCTCCACAAAATATGGAAATTTCAGGATAAAGCCTTCAGAAGTTAGACAAATTGGAGGAATATCATGGTATAGATGAACTGGAGGAAACCCATGGTATAGATAAACTGGAGGAATACCATGGTATAGATGAACTGGAGGAATATAATATAGGTGAATTGAATATCATGGTATAGATGGATTGGAGGAATATCATGGTATAGATGAACTGGAGGAATATCATGGTATAGATGGGTTGGAGGAATATCATGGTATAGATGGGTTGGAGGAATATCATGGTATAGATGAACTGGAGGAATATCATGGTATAGATGGACTGGAGGAATATCATGGTATAGATGGACTGGAGGAATATCATGGTATAGATGGACTGGAGGAATCTAATATAGATGAATTGAATATCATGGTATAGATGTATTGGAGGAATATCATAGTATAGATGGACTGGAGGAATATCATGGTATAGATGGACTGGAGGAATATCATGGTATAGATGGATTGGAGGAATATCATGATATAGATGGACTGGAGGAATATCATGGTATAGATGAACTGGAGGAATATCATGGTATAGATGTATTGGAGGAACATAATGATATAGATGGACTGGAGGAATATCATGGTATAGATGTATTGGAGGAATATCATGGTATAGATGTATTGGAGGAATATCATGGTATAGATGTATTGGAGGAATATCATGGTATAGATGTATTGGAAGAATATCATGGTATAGATGTATTGGAGGAATATCATGGTATAGATGAACTGGAGGAATATCATGGTATAGATGGATTGGAGGAATATCATGATATAGATGGACTGGAGGAATATCATGGTATAGATGAACTGGAGGAATATCATGGTATAGATGTATTGGAGGAACATCATGATATAGATGGACTGGAGGAATATCATGGTATAGATGTATTGGAGGAATATCATGGTATAGATTAACTGAAGAAATACCATAGTATAAAGAATATCATGATATAGTTGAATTGGAGCCCCTTAGGGCACACAGGCAAAATATATTACTGCATTCTAAGGTCAATTGAGGTACTTACTGCCATGGAAGACACAGCTGCACATTATGTGCCTGCCACAGGAAATGTTACATGTGGGCAGACAAAATAAAATTGACCAGAACAACTTCTACAGAGCTTAAGCTGTTGGTGAGTCAACTACAGCTGACCTTCTTACGATGATGGCACCACAGGAAAAACTGCAGGTGTTGGGAAATCTCTGGTGACTGTTGCTCGTCTGACATGCATTTAGGGTGTCTCTCTTCACTATCTTTAGGTTGTCTGAAGGTGAGACTGTAATCTCTGTTTTAAAACTTTGCTGTTCTGTTACTTCTAGTTTCGAGCCAGATGCGAACGTAGCGGGAGACGAAGTGGTCCATGGTGCTCGTCCCAAGCCTTTCATGCTTTACCGCAATCTTGATCTTCTGGATGTGCCAAATATTCACTCAGTCGTGAAGGTAAGTTATTTGTAAGGTTTTCAGTGTGGTCAACCCAGTGTCATCATTGAGCTACTGATCCATCCATGAATCTGCTGCTCATCCACTGTCCAGTCATCCCAGTGTCCAAACTGACACAATCACCATTTTACTGTTTCAGGCTACAAGACTTGTCCTAGTAGCTCTTTTGTTTTGATATATTTTTTTAAGCCAACTGTAAAAAATGTTCTATATGTAATTGTCAGCCAGTTTACTAAATTGTCTTTAAAAGTCACGGCAGCAGCAGGATATAACAATTAAGTTAGATATTTTATACTAAGATATAATTCCTGTGAAAAAGTGAGTTAACCTGTTATTTTCTACATCTCTTTCCTGTTTTTATTTTCTAATTTTCTTTCACTTCATCAATTCATATTAATCTTGTCTAATTGCTTGTAGTCATTTTCCTTGACTTGAGAACATAAATTACAAGTACCTCAGAAGTTGGAGTGAGTTTGCTTTATGGTGAAGGACAATGGTAATATGGAAAGTTAATCCATTCGTAAAAATCAGTCCAGAAATAGCACATGTATGGACAACACTTGAGTTCAAAGTGAGCGAACATTCTTTTTGCATTTTTGTCTTTTCCTAATTTGTGTATCTATCTGTCTTGTTACCTTGTTGCTAGTTTTCTTCTTAGTTTCTTGCCTTTGCATGTTTTCTGTTGCATCTTATTTCTTGTTTACTGTTTTATTTTAACGATGTTTAATCGCTTGTTTATTCACGTAGTTTCTTAAAAGAATTAATGCATGTTATAATTACATATGGCAGTGAATACTGGACAATTAGTAAGAAACGCCTAAAAAAAAAAACCTACAAGCCTTGGAGATGTAGATGCATTTCTTGGAGAATGCTGAAAATTCATTGGACAGTCAAATTGAGAAATAATTTTAAGGAGGCTTAAGTCTCAAAGACAACTTATCACATCAGAAAGAGGTCGGTCAAAAATTTTGGCCGCATTATGAGAAGACAAATGGAACATGCGGCGATGGGGAAAGAATTGTGGAAAGAGGAAGAAATTGATCATCCTTGGACAGTCAACACATGAGTTGATCAATGCCATTGGAGGTCTCAATTTGGGGAAAAGCATGTTCACCTATGCCAGTCAAGGCACTTGATAGTGATGGTTTCTTATTTAAGCTTGTCTTCTGGTTGCCATCTTGATTCCTGAAACCATAAAAAGCTGATTGTCAATCTTGCAGGTTGATGACACAGCAATAGGTGTAGGTGAGGCGCTCTCGGCAGGATGCTGGGGCGTTGGAGTTGCCCGTTACAGTAACTACATGGACATCAACAGTTTTGAGGAGGAAGACCAGCTGTCTGAAGAGGACATCCAGAAGAAACTAGCACATTCCAGAAGCATGCTGATTCAGGCAGGTGCCCACTACGTCATCGACTCCATCGCTGAGCTTCCAGCCGTCGTCCATGATATTAATGCCAGATTAGCTAGAGGAGAGAAGCCGTGATTTCTTTGTATGCCCTAATTTAATTCTGAGAACCTGTTAACATATGTTCATTAAACCGGTGATTGTATAACATTAATTTGACATTGTTTTTCTACTTTTCTTTGGTATAAGATTGTCCATTTACTGGATTGTTATTGTCCGTTTAATGCTGATCCAGAGTAACACACATTAAGGTGACATAGTCATCTACACCAGTGGTTCTCAACCGGTGGGGAATTTTGGGGTTTCCAGGGGGGGGGGGGGAATGAAGATTATTTCAAGATCGCGATAATACAAGAACCGATTACTTGATGTTTTTCCCTTCATACTTTACGGTTCTGTACGACTCACTCTTCTAAAATTCATTTTATAAAGTAAGTAGACTCACAAATCACGTTTTATGTGGACGTCTAGACTTGTTTTAGTATGTGCTTCCATTATTACGTATACTGTGTAGGGGCGGGAGGGGGGAATTTTTAGGTAGGAAACATAAAAGGGGGGAATGACGTTCTGAAAATATGGTGAATGGGGGGACGGGCCAAAAAAGGTTGAGAACCACTGATCTACACTGATGGGTCAGTGGTGAGGAAACAAACGTAGTGGTTGGAGTTTTATTGAAAAGGCTAATGAATGAGTCTTGAAAAAAAGTCTGGCATTTGAAACTATGACCTCCAGCATGAGAATGAAGGCAGTAACAGCGGCATTCCGTTGGTTAGAGGAGACTACTGCAACACACACTGTATTCAATACGGATTCAAAGAGTATGCTTAGTAAGGTGGAGAAAGGAATGTTTTGTGTGGAATGGCTATCGCTTCAGAGGTCACAGATATGGATAATTTGCCCTGGCCAAGCGGGGGTGCAGGGGAATGAGCAGGCTGGTGGGCTTGCAGGGAACGCACCTCTTAGTGGTAGATTGCCTATGAACAAGGAGAGGTGGTCATGCGTTTGTCTGACCATGTGGAGAAGGCGGGGAAACGGATTGAGAACCCCTTGCTGGGGATCGGTAGGGGTTCTGGAAGAATCTCAAAACTGAGAGGGAAGACCAGAACTAAATCAGATAGTGGTGGGAATGATTAGTAGTATGTCTCTTCGCTGGCTGTTGAACGAGGGGACGGAGCATATATGGATATATCCTGAGTGCAGTGATGTTGGTTATTAACTCAACTAATTTTTTATCCCCGCATATCCTTTACAGGACATCGCTGTCAACACCAGCATTTTACCGCTGTTGTTGATTTCTTGGCAAGATTACACTCAGTAGTTTGCCATTGCTTTCACTGTTCATTTTTATGTAAGATTGTCCATTTACTCATGAAATTGAGTCCATTTACTTGATGTGACTTTCTGTGAGACTATCCATTTACTATATGGTTGTCTATTTACTGGAAGTGACTATTTCTGTGTATGGTTCTTCATTTAATTAAATTGATTATTTCTGAAGTAACTATTTTTGTGTGTGGTTGTCATCTTATATTGCTCTTCTCCCATGCAGTTTCGAGTTGAAGCATAAAGTGGGAGAGTTCCCATTTATGGGTTGCATATATCAAAATTTCCTTATGGAATATTCACTCTGTCCATCATTTACATGGTTGGACTCTTCTGATTCCATTTGGTCTGTACATCATTGCTATTTATACTGTTAAGTTTGTAGCAACCATTTCACTTGTTAGTTTTCTAATGAAGTCTAATGCTGCTGTTATCCTCATTTTAGTCCTGATTTCATTTGATTTTTCTGTTCTTGATACATTGAGTATTCTTCTTAGGAATCATTTTGTTTGTAATTTTGTTATTGCCCAGTTCATTGGTAGCATAGTTGGTAAAAAGTGCTTGTTTAGTATCTTCTGATACATGTTTGTTTCTCATTTTGCCAATGTTATTTGCCATGATCTCGTCTTTTGAATTGCCTTTGATGTTTCCTAATTTCCTAAGTACTTGAAGCTCTTAAGTACTTGAAGCTCTTTGCATGTTTCAGGGAGTATTCTTTTAAATGAATCTGTTCTTTGGCTAGTCATTTACATCTATGTTCTGACATTTCGTTTAGACTAGGGTTCTGCTTCTAATTTTGCAATTAGAGCTTGTTAAAATAAAAAAGTTAGTGGCATATCCTTTACGGGACGTAGCCGTCAACCCCAGCATTTCTTGGCTGTTGGATTTCTAGTTAAGTTTACGTTAGTAGTTTGTCATTGCTTTCTTAGCGACCGGCACCCATATCATTTCATAAAAATCCAACAGCTATGTTTCAAACGCTGTATGCAGAATTATGAACTGCATCCATAACCCCTTCGCCACGAAGCCAGTTAGAGTTTGATCATTCACAAATAGTTCTTTAGTGGTGTAATTTGCGATTGGTTGTGTTCTGTTCTATATGAGGTGTTGTTGTCCCTGATTGGCTGGTTTCTTTACATGTACTGTCTGTTATGCACAAGGGGGGAAACACGGCACAATCCTGTCATACTACGGATCTTATGGCAAAGGGTTCTGAATGTCTTCCATTTGTTCTTAGTGTATTTACTGTTATAAAAACTGAAGTTGGTTGCGTATGCTCCCTCCATATCGTTTGATTTCCTACAGCTTGTTTCTATCTACTCAATTGCATATTGTTTTCTGGGTTGACAAAGGCTAAGTATCATTAAATTCAGTTAGATTTTTCTAAGAGCAAAGATGGCATCTATGCATCCCCTTTTTCCCCCCTTTTTTTAAATTTAGCTGGGGTTCTATTGTATGACTCAAATGGGAAATGCCTTCTTTTTTTTTAAATTGGGATGGCTATGGCTGGTGTTTCCTCAGTCTTGTGGGGTCTGTTCTGCTAAAACATGCTGATCCTACTTCTCTTGCTGCTTTAGTTCATTTGGTGTTTGGTCTTGTCCCTGTGATGTATTCAATGGCTGATCTGATGTCTCTAATTTCTGGTTCTAATTCTTTGATGGCATTCATGTTTCTTAGGTTCCTGTGGCATCAGATGGGGTGTTGTTGAGTTGTTCAAAAAGTTTTCACCCTTTTAGGATATTTTTGTTCACTTATTGGTTCTTATTTTTCAATGTTAATTTCAGGTGGGTCAAACGGTTATGTTCTTGTTCTCATTGCACTAATCTTTTTGAAGTTGTTAGTTGCCTCTTTGTTTTTATTTCTTTCACTTACTGCCTCATCTTTGAGAATAAGTTTACTCATTCATATGTTATGATTCTGCATGATCTTTGCTTTCTTCTCCTGTTGGTTATTGTAATAATTGCTTAATGATCTATTTATATTTAAGTTGAGCACTGCTCTTGCATCTTTTTCTTTCTAATATGAAATCATTTTGGCTTTGTGTCTAGATAATTCTATTTGTACTGTGTTTCTGAAATATGGAGGTCATGCTGATTGCATAGCTTCTGTTTCTTAAACTGTTAGTCTAAAAATGCTCTAAGGTATTTTTTTCTAAGCTATGTCTTAGTTTTGCATTGAAGTCTGAAATATGAAGTAATTAATCAACCCCAGACTAGAGCACCTGGTGTGAGATGGTTTCGCTATTAGTGATCGCAACAACATTTTAATACTCACATATGGTGACATGTTTATTCATCTGAACTGAGACATGACATAAATGAGTGAAGGATGACTAATTATGATTGAACACGCAAATATGCTGAGTCTTGAAAACATCAGAGCCACTCATCATCATCCACGCAGTAGTTCCTTAACTTGTCTCTCACCGGTTGAACAGCAACTGTGGACACAGATTTGCAGGGTGTAAGTGAGCAGTCAAAGATACTCACATCGAAAAATAAAATGCTTGGCTTGTAAGACTTTTTAGTGCATAATACGAACATTCATTTTTCTCGTGAAGTAGAAATACCACAATCATGTTAAATTCTTAATCGCGTACTCACCCCACAAAGAACTTCCAATGACAGGACAAAAGCTGTGAAAGGAGCCCTTGGAGTGATAGTAGAACAAAACACTGCCCTGAAAATGAGTAAATTCAATGAGTTCATAATTACACCCAGACTGTGTGTATCCTACATAAGCTAAGGATGCAAAATACAAAGGGGTGATGGCTGGTAGAGAGATTTTTTAAAACCTAAGAGCACAGGAACAACATGGTCGATTTTAATCAAACTGGTCAAAAGGCCATGCATACAGAGAAATAGGTGGGAGGGGCAAAAGAGATGTGACAAGTAGTTTTCAGCAATTCACAAGAAAGTGTGGAACCGAGTTGATGGCTTTCAAGACACGGGCAAACAGTATGACGCTAACACAGAGCTCGCTCATAAGGGTCATGCCCGTGGTTCCTTTCTTATGCCAGTTTAAAAGTGGTGACAGTAACCGTGTCTTTCCTCAGAGCAGTTAGGCCAAAAGTTGTCTGTTGGTTCTTCATCTTCTTCATCTTCTTCTTTGTCTTCTTCGTTGTCTTCTTCACCTTCTTCTTTGTCTTCTTCTTTATCTTTTTCTTCTTCTTCGTCTTCTTTATCATTGTCGTCTTCTTCGTCATTGTCTTCTTCATCGTCTTCGTTGTCATCGTCTTCTTCTTTCTTCCTCCTCCTTCTTCCTCCTCCTTCCTTCTTCCTTCTTCCTTCTTCATTCTTCTTCATCCTTCTTCTTCTTCTTCAGCATTCATCCGGAGAGTTTTTTCGGACGTGATTGCTTTATGCCTGTTTACAGCAGAGCTGTGTTCTTGCGCCGTTAGGCAGACACATTCAACTTCTGCAGGCATTTGTTGACTGGGTTAACCTTCCCAGGGGTATCGTAGGATGTTTGACTCTCACTGTTGTGGTGTTATCCCCCATCCCAGCTGGCCCATTTAGAACAGCCAAAGACATCCAGGCCAGCCATCAAGAGAAGGCAGGGGCAGAGCATGAGCATTGCCCTCCATCCAAGGAGGCTTCCATAATTGCAGAGCCAAAACATAACGCTCTGGTACTGGGCTCACCCAAGGAATCGTCACGTCCTTCACATGGCTGCTTAGTTTCACTGCCATATATTGGGCCTTCCATTCACCACAGGCAATTGCTCTGGAAACCAGAAGAATGCAGTCTGCAGATGACATCCACACAGTGAGTTTTCGATTCGGACTTTCCACGCAATGGATTTGCTATCCAAGCAATATTCCATCAATGGATTTGCTATCCAAGCAATATTCCATTTTGTGCCATTGGGACGCTTTTTCCACTTTTGATGATGCCCACACAATAAGCTTTTGATTCAGATTTTCCACATAATGGATGTGCAAGAAAGGCAATATTCCATTTCATGCCTCTGGGACACTTTTACTACTGACATACCTGTGGTATGAAGTGTGGCAGTCTTAAGTACTTCTTCATGCACCTTTAGATGTCAACATGAATGTAGTTAAAGTAAGCTGTAGTCAACTTAAGCTTGTTATCTCCATAGAGCTTGTCCTCAAATGATGCAGGTGTGGGCCAAAGTATCTTTCTCTGTTCTGCATATATTGGGCACTCCTGCAGCAAATGTCTAGCTGTCATTTTACCAGTTCCACAATTGCATTCATCGGTATCTCCTAAGTTTAGTTTATTGAACAAGTGGTATTTCAGCCTGTTATGTCCTGTGCGGAGTCTGAAGATTGCTACTTGTTCTCTACGGTCAAGTTTGTAATACGCATCATCTTTCTGGATGCTCTGATTCCCATTTTTGTTATATAAGTGCTTTTTATAAACCTCTTTGCCTCATTATAGGTTATGTCTATGTCAGGCTGTGGTAATCGTCCGCCCTCTTTTGCCAGTCTGTTAGCTTCTTCATTTCCAGGTATATTGCAATGTGATGGGATCCACTGTATGACAACTTTTTTGGATTTCTGACAGTCCATCGAGTGCTGCTTTTAGGTCTGCTAGTTTTGCTCTTCAGTATTGAGAAAGCTGACTTTGCATCTGTGAAGACAGCTATTTGCTTCTCTTTATTTTCCTCCATCAAGAGCGTTTTGTTGCAGTTTTCAAAGCCTCTACATCTGCTTTGAAGATAGTTGAAAATTTTCCAGTTGCCACTGACTTTTTTTCACTCCATTTTTGATATTTAGGAAATTCCTCCTCCATTTCCTATTGAATTGTTGGCTGATCCATCTGTATATGCATGGGTCCAATTGCTACTTGGGCAATGTTCTTGTATGTAGTTTAGGGCTATTTTTCTTCTTTCTGTTTCATTCCAAGTGTTCTTTTTCTCAATACCAGGAATGTTTTATATCATCTCAGGCAGTTGCTGCTGTCTCCAAGCTGGGAACTTGTGTGTATTGTAAATGGGTTTGATTGTTGATATGTTAAGTAAAGGATCTGCCCTAATCTTTAGTTTTGCTGTTTCTACAAAGTTGCCATGTCTTCCCTTTCCAAAACCATTAAACCTGTTATATATAGGGTTGTCTGTCAATCTTCAAAATGTTTCAGCTTATTGCTGGGCTCTACTATCTCTTCTATCCTGCATTGGTTGTAAACAAGTGATCTTTACTAGTTCATTAATGGGCGATGTCTTCAGGCAGATCCGCATTCCTTGATTTTGGACACTACTTATTTTGTTAAAGTAAGTAGCTGGTGTTGCCCAAGCTGCGATGCCATATTCCAGTACTGCCTCACCAGTCCAGTGTATAAATTCATGAGAACTTTCTCATCCACTTCCCTTATTGTACCAAGCTTTTTCATGATTGCCATTCTTTGCCTTGCTCTTGTTTGATTTTTCTCAACCTGTGTCTTCCATGTCAAGCGACATTCAAAGGTAACTCCTAGATAGTCTAGATTTTCTTCATGGTGCAATATTTTTCCATTCAATACCAGCTTAGGGTGCTGAGTTTTGTTTGAGAGGGAGAACACTGTGCATGTTGTTTTCTCCTCACTTATCTTCACTAGCCATGATTTTGACCAGTCCTCTAGCACATATAAGGCTTACTGTATTCTGCAGTTAGCTGTACTAACATATTCTTCAGATGTCCATATGGCTAGGTCATCTGCAAAGGAGGATGTGTATGCTCTGGTTGGAAAATTTTAAATGATCTCATTTATATATGTGAGGAATAATGTTGGTGAAAGAACTCCTCCTTGAGGGACACCTTGCTCCAACAGCATCATTTTGCTGGTTTGTCCTTGCACTTTTGTCCTCACAGTTCTGTTCTCAAGGTAGTGGCTGATCCATCTGTACATTTTCCCACAAACATGCATATTTTGCAGTTTTACTTTCAGTCCTTCCTTCCATACTTTATCAAATGCTTTTTCTAAATCTATTCAGATGCTAGTACACGCTTTTTCTCTTGGAAGGCATCCTCTATTTCCTGAGCTATATAGGTTATTTGATTTTCAGTGGATCTGTACTTTCTGAATCCTGCTTGGTGTGGTGTTAAAAGTTGGTTTTCTTCCAAATGCCATGTTAGCCTGCCATTGATAATGCATTCCATTAATTTTCCTACATAGCTAAGTAGACTGATAGGTCAATAGCCATTTGATTTTTCCAGGTCGTTTCCTTTCTTTGAGACTGATATAAGTATAGCTTCCTTCCATGCCTGCAGGACTATTCCTTTCTTCCAGCTGTAATTTAGGACTGCTAGTAGTTTCTTTTTTGCTTTAGTACATAGTCCTATTAGTATTTCATTTGTGATTCCATCCTTTCCTGGTGATTTCTTCTCTTTAAGGTATTCAATGCCTGTTCCATTTCTTCCATTTTTAGATTTGCCACCATATATTCTGCTGCTGTCTCTGTATTACTATGATGTGTCTGTTTATCTTTGATTGCTTTCTTCTGTTTGGTTGTAATATCAATGTGGTTTGCGCTAGCATAGTGTTCCATTAGTGCATTTGCAGCCTTTTTTCCTGTAAGCAAGGCATTTCCTTGTTTAATTGTTATTTGTTTGTTTCTGGATCTCTCATTGTTCATGGCTTTCATTAGTTTCCATAGTTTTTTCCATCCCTGTCAAAGTTCAGGTTTTCTGTTTTTTCCCTCCAACAATCTCTTGTTGTTTGATTTGCTGTTCTTTTATATTTTGCTGAGATGGCTTTGAGAGAGATGTTCACTTCAGTTGTTTGTTCTCTCTCTGCTGTCTTCCTGGCATCTTCAACTTTGTCCTCCAAAATTTGTAGTTCTTCAGTCCAGTATGGTTTGTAATTTTTCCTTGCTCCTCTTGGAATGGACTCAGTGGCCGCCTGTATTATTGCTTTGTTTAGACTTTTCACCATTTGTTTCACGTTGCCATGTCGTGTATTTATGTTTTCATGATATTTGTCTGTTAGTATGGCAAATCTGTCCCAATCAGCTTGTTTGTAATTCCAGCAAGGCAAAGGCTTTTGCTCCTGTGGAACATACTCCATATTCATTACAAGCTTGATTGGTCTGTGGTCACTACCTGTTAATTGGTCAAGCACATGGCGATCGATTTTGTGGAGGCTGTCTCCTGTGCAGAAAGCTAAGTCTGGCATTGAAGTGGTAAACCAGTGGTTCTTAACCTTTTTTGGCCCATGCCCCCCATTACCATATGTACAGAACGTCATTCCCGCCACCCCCTTTGTTTTTGAATTTCCTCCCTATAAATCCCCTCCACCCTTACACAGCATACATAAAAATGGAAGCTAACTTTAATAACACATACTAGAACAAGTCTAGACATCTACATAAAATGTGATTTGCGGGTCCATGATTTGCGGTTATAACTTACGTTATAAAATGAATTTCATTAGGGTAACAAGTACAGAAACGTAAAATATAGAGGGAAAAACAATATCAAGTAACTGGTTCTTGTATTAATGCGATCTTGAAATAATCTTAACTCCCCCCTTGAAACTCTAAAATCCCCCCCCCCTCCCCACCTCCAGGGGGGGGGGGGATTCCCCACCGGTTGAGAACCACTGTGGTAAACCATCTTCTAGAGTAGAAGCTCAGTGTGTCGTCCACTTTGTTGAGTAGATAGAGGTTTGAGTCTATTTCCCAGTCCTCCACTTCATCTCCTCTGTTGTCAGTATCTGGGTATCCCCACCTTTCTGAATGGCTATTAAAGTCTTCGAGAATAATGCAGTTTGTGTCAGCTATTTTCATGTTTAAAAGTGTAAGGTCCTTATCTGCTGGGCTATACAAATTGTAAATTCTTATATTCATGTCCTTTATCATTATATCAACACTTATAATTTCCATTTGATTGCCAGAGATCACAGATACTTCACTGCAAGGTATTGTGTTTTGTGTATTAGAACTCCTCCTTTGTGTCCTTCATGGTCAAAACATGTGGCCTGATATCCTCTGACTGAGAATCTGCGATTGGCATTGAGATGTGTTACTTGAATGCATGCCACATCTATTCTATCTTTATGAAGACGATTTGTTAGGGAACTTTCTTGTTAGAAAATCCTTCGGCATTCCACTGTAGTATGTTGAGTGTTCAGGGTGTTTCGTCAATAGCTCTTAACCTACTCCTCTGTGCTTTGACTCCACAGCCCAGGGGAAGGTGACCACCCCTCGAGGCTGGGGTCCGACACTATCATCGCCTGACTTCATGGGATTAGCACCATACTGATTCATTTTAATTTGTGGCATCATGGATTGATTAAGTTACATTGCACTGCTTTGTCAAACCTGTGGCTCAGTACATCCAATTTCGACAAGCATTTTTTGCGTGTGCTTTCCCTAGCCATTGACTGTCCCCAGTCTACCCACAAGGCAGCAGGTGTGTCTGTCCCTTGGTCTGGTTCCTCTCCCTTGACCTGTCCGACATGGGAGGCCCTACCAGTAGCTGTGCTACCATCGGCAAAGCTCTTAGGGTCATTGGAACATGCAAGCCCCTCTATCTCATCACGGTGGACACACGGCAGAGGGAGTCCATTGGTTGAAAACCTCCATGGTAAGTCTGTCTCACTCCCCCTTCTGACAGTCAGAAGATCTGTTTCCCTTCTGTGTTGTCTCTCCCCCCCCCCCCTCTCTCTGTCTGTTGTCTGTGTCTCCGCCTTGTCTGTCCTCTCTCTCCCTTGCTGTCAGTCTATCTCTCTCCCCCTTGTGTGTCAAGTCTCTTTGCCGCCCCCCCCCCCCTCCTTTGTGTGTGTGTATGTTTTTTTTTTCTCTCCTGTCTGCCGGCCTTTATTCATTCATATAATAGGTAACTCACCTTCTCAGGATGTACAATGATATTTTTATCCGCAAATATGGCCTCTCCACCAATCTTGACATCATTCAGCTGTTGAAAACAATGCACTTTAAATTCAAATACAGCTGACATTTTTATTTCATTACTTCTATGCAAATCAGTGATTATTTGTTACCTTAATACCTCTACACTCATACTATCTCAATTAGAGTTACGTCTACTCAATTAGTAGTTGTTACTTCAATTTCTTTCTGCCTCACTTCTACCCAGTCACACTTGTCTATCCCCAGTCACTGAAAACGTACTCATATCCCCAGTCACTGAAAATGCACTCATGTCCCCAGTCGCTGAAAACGCACTCATGTCTCCAGTGAAAACTCATAGCCCAGTCGCTGGTTGCCAAAACTCTCTCCTACCCCAGTCGCTGGTTGTCTAAACTCTTTCCTACCCCAGTTGCTGGTTGCCTAAACTCTTCTATCTCAGTCGCTTGTTATGTATGTCACAAAAACAGATACACAATGTTTTAACACATAAGTCGCAGATAATTCATGAACAAGCAAAACATCTTCAGAGATGTTTTACAGAAGAAGGATGAAATTTCATTGGAGAGTCAAAATGAGCTAAGACAAAGACAACTTATCTCAAACATAAAAAAGAGGTCATTTTCTGGCCACATTATGAGAAAACAAAATGTAGATCTGTAACAACAGAAGGATGTTTAAAAAAAGAAATTGAGGAAAACAGCGAGAGAAGATTCTTGATAGTCTTGTGTCATGACACGAAGGGAGTCATAACACCCTTTGATACGTCACTGGAGATGGCAAGATGTGAAGAAACATAACCCATGCCAGCTGGAGAGACACTTGATGATGATAGAACAGGTGACAGTAGACACAGGTCAGCATCCAAGTCCTGAAACTTCTTACTGGGATGCCAGTAATTTTATGGACTTGTCCACAGTGCAATGATGATTTTTCATCACCATCATGTCTGTTGCAGAATGCATTCCTGTCCTACTCCCTTTGTGCCTCAAACCTGCTGCATGTGTCACCAGCTGTTCTGGCATCTGCTTGCTGATGTGATGATTCATTTCTGTGGGTCGCATGTGGTTCTTCATCATAAATACTTATAAGTATTTTGGAAGATTCTGGTGCTTTTGCCTTGACCACAAGTAGTCTTGACTATGGTCAGACTGTCATGGCAGTAAGTAAAGCAATAACATGGCTCGAGACACAGACATTCACTAGGGCATGTTTCCTTAGTAACTCAATGAGTATGCTCAGGAAGATAGAGATGGGGTGGGTCCTTCTTCTTCTTCTGCTGCGTTCATCCAGAGTTGTTTTTTTGGGGATGTGATTGCATTGTGCCTGTTTACAGCAGAGCTGCGTTCTTGTGCTGTTAGGCCGACACATACGACTTCTGCGGGCATTTGTTGACCAGGTTAATCTTCCCAGGGTGGGGTGGGTCCGAAGACAGTGGTTGTTGTCTCTGGAGCGGCCACAGATGGTAAAGATTAGTTTCATTTTCGTGCCAGGGCATGCGGGTGTACAAGGAAATGAGCAGGTTGACAGGCTTGCAGGTAAGGCTATTGTGGAGGGCAGACGAGCCATGGACCAGGCTGATATACAGAATGCTCTACAAGAAGTATGTCATTTGTAAGAACCAAGTGATGGCTGAATCTACAATCATGGTCAGACTGCGAGAACAGCAAGTTAAAAGAGGTGTGGCCAAACAAGAATACTATGCAGGAAGCCAAAGAAGATTAATAAACCAACACAGAACTGGTGTTGTGAGCTGCTACATGCTGAGGGATTTACTGAGGAAGGGATCCGAGCACTTATGAACTGAATGGTTCGATGTGCAATGAGGATGATCTGTCGACTAACTAACTAACTTATGAGTCTCTGTAGCTGAGCGGTCACACCATCTGCCATGTGCTCCAAGTGGGTTCAATTCCAGCTCACATCATTTGGTTCATGCACTGTCGCTGGAGCTACAGAGTTCATATGGGATAAACCCGGTGCAATGAAGTAAATCTTTTTTTCTTTTACACCCTTTTAAATACAAAGACAATTCAACACAATTACTTACAAAGACATAATAGGCTCCTGTCTCCTTCCTGAACTTGCCCTTCTTCACTGCCGGATACTGAAATATGGACAATGTGAAAACAATTAGCCAATGGTTCTCAAACTGTTTCGATCTACCGGCCCCATTGTCTCTGGTTCTCAAACTTTGATATACTGGCCCCATTGTCCCAGGTTCTCAAACTGTTTTGATCTACTGGCCCTGTTGTCCTTGGTTCTCAAACTGTTTTGATCTACTGGCTCTGCTGTCCCTGCTTCTCAAACTCTTTTAACGTATAGGCCCCATTGTCCCTGGCTGTCAAACTGTTTTGATCTACTGGCCCCGCTGTCTCTGGTTGTCAATCTGTTTTGATCTGTCAGCCACATTGTCCCTGAAGCCAAAGCCTAACAGCTCCTCAACACATCCACATCTGTTCGTTGGTATTCAGTTTCATCATCATCGTTAAGTGCCATGCCGGCTAGCGTAGGTGTTCATGACTTTCCACAGATCTCAGTCTTTGGTTTTCTGGATCAACTCCGCTGATGATGCTCCTCCACATCACCATCTTAATCCATCCTGCATCATTTATCTTGGTCGACCTCTACCTCTCTTCCCCTCGATCTTCCCAGTCATCACGATGTTCTCCAATGCTTCTCTTCTCATCACATGACCAAAGAAAGCTGTCTCTTTCTTATTGTTGTATATAATGTTCTAATTTCATTAGCCACTTTCAGGCAGTCATTGTTAGTTAATTTGGCAGTCCAAGGAATTTGCAAAATTTGTCTTAGGAACCACATCTCTCTTGCTTACAAGTTCTTCCTAATTTGTTCATTTACATTGCAAGATTCACTGCCATACAGCAATGCAGGTTCTATATAGCATTTTAGCACTCTGTTTCTTAATTCAATGATAGTGACTTATTGCATAGGATACTCTTCATTTTCCAAAATGCAGCCTTGGCTTGTCCTATTCTGCTCTTAATCTCTGTTGTGCATCTTCCATCTTATGTTATTAATGCCCAGAGGTATTTAAAACTATCCACCTGGTTAAGAATTTTCTCTTCTATTTCACATTTTGGTGTCACCTTTTTTCTTTGATATCACCATTGTTACTGTTTTCTTGATATTCAAGGAGAGTCCATTGTTTGCACTTTTTGTTACTACAATATCCAACAATTGTAGATCTGTAGCTTTATCTGCAACCAATACTGTGTCATCTGCATAGCGGATATTGTTTATATTATAACCTCCGATTAGTATTTCTGGCTTCTCTTTGATCTCTCTCATTATTACTTCGCTAAAGAGGGAGAAGAGATCCTGTGACAGGACACATCCCTGTAATACTCCTAGCTTTATTTGTTCATAATTGCCCTCTTTATTTCCCATTTTAATTGCTGTTACTTGGTTCCAGTAAATCTCTCATCTCATCTCATCTCGTCTCCAAGGAAAGACGAGACGGACATATAATCAGATTGCTACTGGTACTATTAGTGTTGGAACTCTTCGCTGGCTGCTGAGGATGGGGACGGAGCGCTTATGGGAATGCCCCGAATGCTGTGATGTCAGTTTCTAGATCAATCAATCAATCTCATCGTGTTCCTCTTGTACCTTGCAGTGTCGAGGTGAAGTATAAACATCGTGAGAGTGCCCGATTATGGGCTTCATATAATCGATATTCCCATGGACTCTGCTATTCCCTCCGTCCAACGTTTATGTGATCGGCCTCTTCCTCTGTTTCCATCTGGTCTGTACATCATTGCTTGTTGTGGTATGCTGTTGACTGGTAATCTACTTGCATGGCCAAACCATTTGACTTGCTGCTTTCTAATAAAATCTAGTGCTGCTATAAACCCCACTTTAGTCCTGATTTCTTTATTTCTGATCTTACCTTTTCTTGATGCGTTGAGTATTCTTCTCAGGAATCTCATTTCTGTTGTGATTTTTTTTCTCTTTTTCTGTCATTGTCCAGGTTTGGCATTGGTAGCATAGAGTTGGTAGGAAGATTGTATTGTAAAGTGCTTTCTTAGTAGTTATTGATACATGTTTGTTCTTTAATATTGGTGCCATTTGTCCAATGAGCTGGTTTGCCTTATTGCATCTATTTTCGATTTCGTCTTCTGATGTGCCATTTGATGATATTATACTTCCTAGGTACTTGAAACTCTTTACTTGCTTAAAGGGATGTTCATTTAAGTCAATTGTTGTTGTTTTTTCTTCTTTAGTTGTAGTCATTATCTCTGTTTTGCTTGTGCTAATTTTCATGTTATGTTCCCTACACATTTCATTTAGACTATTCATGTGGTCTTGTAATTCAGCTTCTGATTTTGCTATTAGTGCTTGGTCATCCGCAAACAGGAGTTCTCTAATGGTTAGATATGCAGATGGTTCTTCTTCCGTATTCTCGTCATGCGGTATTCTTGCGGTCTCTGTTTGGCTGGTTTCTTTAATATGTTGTCTATGTATGTTATGATCTAGAGAGGGGACAGGACACAACCTGTCATACTCCAGATCTTCTTCTTCTTCTTCGTTCATCCTGAGTTTTTTTCCGGACGTGATTGCGTTGTGCCTGTTTACAGCAGAGCTGCGTTCTTGCGCCGTTATGCCGACACATCCGACTTCTGCGGGCATTTGTTGACCGGGTTAACCTTCCCGGGGGGTTTCTTAGGACGTTAGACTCTCACTGTTGTGGTGTTATCTCCCATCCCAGCTGGCCCATATAGAACAGCCAAAGACATCCTGGTCGGCCCTCAAGGGAAGGCAGGGGCAGACCATGGGCATTCCCCGCCATCCAAGGAGGCTTCCATAATTGCGGAGCCGACACATAGCGCTCTGGTACTGGGCTCACCCAAGGAATCGTCACGTCCTGCACATGGCTGCTTAGACTCACTTCCGTATATTGCTCCCCCCCATGGCTATCGACCTATCAGTTCTCTAATGGTTAGATTTGCAGATGGTTCTTCTTCTGTGTTCTCGTCATGCGGTATTCTTGCTGTCTCTGCTTGGCTGGTTTCTTTACATATGTTGTCTATATATGTTATGAACAAGAGAGGGGACAGGACACAACCTTGTCGTACTCCAGATCTTATGGTGAAGGGTTCTGAGTGTCCTCCAGTTGCTCTCACTATGCATTCACTGTTGTTATATAAGCTTCTACATAGGTTTGTTAGATGTGTACTCACACCAGTGTACTCGTTCCAGTAAAACTGTCAACTGTCATTTACTGCCAATATCATACCTTGCGGTGTATGGCAGAGGGGTCTTTGAGCCTGAGGAATTAAGGCCGCCTGGCTAGTGCAGTCGCCGCGAACTGTGCAGGTTAGGATTTTCTTTTTGCCCCTGACAAAAAAAACCCACACCTTACCGAGGGATCGAACCCGGGTCTCCCGAATGAGTCCTGAGTTCTAGCCACTCGGCCAGCCGCAGTAAATATTCTTTATTATTCTGAGATCCTTCCCATCAATGTTGATATCTTCCAACATTTTAATCAGTTTAGTATGTTTTACTTTATCAATTGCCTTAGTATAATATATGAAGCACAAATATATGTCTCTCTGTTTCTCTAGTGATCTTTCTAATAGTGTTCGTAACGTATATATCGCATTGTTTGTACCCTTTCCTTCCACAAATTTATACTGTTCTTCACCAATTCCCATTTTTATTTTCTTTCTTGTTCTTCTCATTATAATTCTGAGTAGAAGCTTAGTGACATGGTTTATGAGGTTAAATGTATGAAAATCTTCGCATTTAATTGCTCCTGGTCTTTTTGGTATAGCTATAAATACTGATTTCAGATTATCACTCGGTAGATATCCACTCCTGTAAATATCATTCAATATTTTGGTTAATATATCTACTCCAAATTCTCCCAGTACAGCTAATATTTCAGTTTACTAGCTAATTTTTTTAAAAATTCAGTTTACTGTAGTACAAAAACACCTGCCATTCCTCTTGATCTGTCCGCCACCTCCAGTGAAGGTGGTTCTACCCAGCTTAACAGTTCATGTCTTTTAATGTTTGCCCCGTATATATTCATGGATAGTTCTAGAATGAGCACACAAACCATTTGCTGCTTCAGTTATGTTTTTATCCAACATTTTGGAGAACGGCCCTTTGCCAGGCACATTTTTTAAAACACCCCCAAAAAAAGCCATAAGGGCAGTATTTTGTTCTTCTTTTTCCCATCTCATCTCATCTTGTTCCTCTTGTACCTTGCGGTGTCGAAGTGAAGCATGAACAGCTAGAGAATGCCTGTTTATGGACTTCGTAAATCATGATTACCATGGATTCTGTTATTACCTCTGTCCATCGTTTACCTGGTCGGCCGCCTCTTTGGTTCCATTTGGTCTGTTCATCATTGCTTGTTGTGGTATACTGTCAGTTAGTAGCCTAGTTATATGGCCGAACCATTTAACTTGCTGTTTTATGATGAATTCTACCGCTGCCACAACCCCCACTTTAGTCCTGATTTCTTCATTTCTGATTTTCTCTATTCATGGTAGACTGAGTATTCTCAGGAATCTCATTTCAGGTGTAATTTTTCTTCTCTTTTTTCTGTCATTGTCCATATTTGGCTTTGGTAGCATAGAGCTGATAGAAGAATGTGTTGTAGATTGCTTTGCTTTTTGTTGTTTGTTTAGTATCTACTGATACGTATTTGTTCTTCAGTATTGGTGCCATGTGTACAATGAGATGATTTGCCTCATTGCATCAATTTTTGATCTTCTCATTTGATGATATATTTCCTAAGTACTTGAAGCTCTTTACCTGTTTCAGATTGTGTTCTTTTAGATGAATCTGTATTGTTTTTGTTTCTTTGGTTATATTACCTCTGTTTTACTGATGCCAATTTTCATGTTATGGTCTCTACACACAATTTCAGACTATTTATGGGGACTTGCTATTAGTACTTGATTGCCCACAAATAAGTGTTCTTTAATGGTGTAATTTGCCAGTGGTTCTTCTTCATTTGCGGTTAATCTATTTATAGAATAGGGACTCAACCAACCCATGCAAAGTCGTCCTATAGTTTGCTACCTCATGTTGCGTCATCCATATCCTCCACATTCTGTTTTTAAACCTCTTTGTGTAATTTTAGGTGCCCCACAACTTCATTCACCTCGTGGGTTCTAGATAAGGAAGTGCCTAGTTATACTATCCTCAGGTTTTCTCAGTATGTGTTCTATCCACTGCTATTCAAGATGGTTATATAAATAAAACTCACCAGTTGTAGGTCAACCCAGTTTTCAGTCAGGTTCATTCCTTCCAGTCCAACATTGACCACCTGAAACAGAAAACAAGACACTTAAGAGTCTGCGATTCAAACTTTGTAAACTTACCAGTTGGGAATGAAGAGAGAGTTGATGAAAGAAATAAAGAGGAGACAAGTAAAATATTTTGGCCACATTAAAAGACATGATACTCTTATAAAAGCCATACTGGAAGGCAAGGTTGAGGGCAAGCAAGCAAGAGGTAGACAACGATACAAGTGGGAGGATAACATCAAGAGATGGACGAGCATCAGCCTGGCAGAATGTACAGTCAGGGCGAGAGACAGACAGTGTTGGAGATCCATTGCAGCCAACCTTCATTGCGGAGATGGCACCTGATTGATTGATTGATTGAAACTTACCAATAACAAAGATAATCATAGTCTAGAGAGAAGGGTCGACAGGGAGAACCAGGGGATCTTACTAGCTTTGAGTAATCCGAGGAAAGGCTAAGCAGACACACAATCAGATAGCAACTGGTATCATTAGTGTTGTTCTTTTCCAGCTTTTAAAGATTAGGATGGTGCAATGAGTGCTGTGATGTTGATTGTTCACCTAACTAAATCAACTCAATATTTGCCATATGACGAGCACGCCAAAGAAAATACAGAAAAGGAGAAAAGGGATTTTCCATTATGGACACACCAAAGTGAACGGTCAACAGGAGAAACCAAGGGATACATGAAACGTCAGAAGACAACAAAGAAACAGACGTTGCGAGGCTGCGACAGCAAGCGGTTGTGTTTTCTGAAGGCTCAGTGTTAAAAGGGATATTCAGGACGCAATGATTGTGAGGATCGGCAAGTGAGCAACAGGAGAGAGGAATGTGTGGACGAGGATACATCAATGCAAAAGGACCGGGCGTGGAAAAACCTAGGCGATTTTCTGAAATACTGAACCGTGAGAGTTGAGACTGGGATTCAAGGTAAACGGAGTAGAACAGGGAGCTTATCCATAAATATATAAATAAACGCCGACCCTGTCTGAAGGGCAGTTTATGTTCGTGGAGAGCTTTTATCCCGTTGTTTCTGCAGCACATATATTAAAGTGTAAAAACGTTCGCTAGAATGCCTCAGTTACTTCATGTTCTACGAATTCAGGTGAGAACTGTGTTCTATGTTTTCAGTTAGTTGACGAGTTATCGATTTGTCGATTCCAGTTGTTAGTTATTGCAGGAAGACACATCGAGGCAAATGTGGGGACTTTTACTGGACATTGATGATAGAATCGTAAACATGAATTCCCGCCAGATTGCATACAGCCGAATGCACAGTATATTACATAAATTGTGCACCAAGATCCTCTAATATACACGGTGCAACACAGGAAACTAGGACGCATAAACACTCCACGTCACTGAAGTAAAGATGTCAGAAAACAGCTGGAGCTCACTTGCCGATCCTCGCAATCATTGCGTCCCGAATATCCCTTTTAACACGGAGCCTTCAGAAAACACAACCGCTTGCTGTCGCAGCCTCACAACGTCTGTTTCTTTGTTGTCCTCTGACGTTTCATGTATCCCTTGGTTTCTACTGTTGACAGTTCACTTTGGTGTGTCCATAATGGAAAATCCCTTTTCTCCTTTTCTGTATTTTCTTTGGCGTGCTTGTCATATGGCAATATTTGTAGCATGTGTGTTTGTGGCAAATGAAAGTAAATTTTTTTTATTACTGGCGCTCGCTTGCTTTGAAGTAAAGCGTAGTTTATACACACTACTTCTTTTAGCGCCGGACTGATTTTTGCGTGTGTATTAGCTTTCCCTATTACCAGTAACCCTCACCCTAAGGTGATAGTAAAATCTGAGAACATTTCTTTCCTTTAGCACTATATGGATGTGAATCATAGATGATTTTGCAATCACTGATGAAGAAAATCAGGGTTTCAACTGAAATGTCATAGAAAAGTACCAAGAAAAAGAAAAAAAATTCTGACATTCTACAAATAAAGAAAACTGGCTCATAAACAACATAGTGTCTTGACAAAATGATAGCTGCATATCCTTTACAGGATGTAGCAGTCAACCCCAGCATGTTTTGGCTGTTTGTGATTCCTGGGCAAGTTTACTTTCAGTAGTTTGCCATTATTTTCTGAATGACCGGAACATATACAATTTAATTTTTTAAAAACAACTCTAGGTGGTCTGCTGCCAAATCGCCCGCAGCTGTTTCTCGAATGCGGTGTGCGGGATTACGAATTGCGTCAGTAACCCCTTCACCACGGAGCTGGTTGTCTTGACAACTGAAATACAGTGTGTATTTTTAATGACTGTGCAGCATTTGAAAATATTGCTGGTCCAAGTATTGTATTTACCTAGTATATTGTATGAACTTTACAGAGGGTGAATACAAAACTTGGACCGCCAATATTTTCAAACACTGCACAGTCATTAACAATACACCCTATATTTTATATTAAACATCACAATGGTTAGGAAGGAACAGTGATGGAAGGATTGGTTCCTAGAAGAAAAGGCAGTTGTCAACCAGCACAAAGGTGGACACTGGCGATTGAAGACACCCTGGGCATGGAAATGTTTCAGACGGGGAACTAGCGAAGGATGTGGGTATTTTTGGCGGGCCATGATGTGAGTAGTTTCTGGAGAAAGCCTGATACAGGATGATGATGTGGTTTCAGTTTAAACAGTTGGATCTTCACTGACGATTGTGTAAGAAAGTCTACTTTGATGATCTGTGAGTTGTTTTATTTATGTAAGAAAGTCTACTTTTATGATCCATGAGTTGTTTTATCTATGTAAGAAAGTCTACTTTTATGATCCATGAGTTGTTTTATTTATGTAAGAAAGTCTACTTTTATGATCCATGAGTTGTTTTATCTATGTAAGAAAGTCTACTTTTATGATCTGTAAGTTTTATCTATGTAAGAAAGTCTACTTTTATGATCTGTAAGTTTTATCTATGTAAGAGTCTACTTTGATGATCTGTGAGTTGTATTATCTATGTAAGAAAGTCTACTTTTATGATTCGTGAGTTGTTTTATCTATGTAAGAAAGTCTACTTTTATGATCTGTAAGTTTTATCTATGAAAGAAAGTCTACTTTGATGATCTGTGAGTTGTATTATCTATGTAAGAAAGACTACTTTTATGATCTGTAAGTTGTATTATCTATGTAAGAAAGTCTACTTTTATGATCTGTAAGTTGTATTATCTATGTAAGAAAGTCTACTTTGATGATCTGTAAGTTGTATTATCTATGTAAGAAAGTCTACTTTAATGATCTGTAAGTTGTATTATCTATGTAAGAAAGTCTACTTTTATGATCCGTGAGTTGTATTATCTATGTAATAAAGTCTACTTTGATGATCTGTAAGTTGTATTATCTATGTAAGAAAGTCTACTTTTATGATCCGTGAGTTGTATTATCTATGTAAGAAAGTCTACTTTTATGATCCGTGAGTTGTATTATCTATGTAAGAAAGTCTACTTGTTTGAATCCATAAGTTATTTTATCTATGTAAGAAAGTCTACTTTGATGATCCGTGAGTTGTTTTATCTATGTAAGAAATTCTACTTTTATTAACCATGATTGTTTTATCTATGTAAGAAAATCTAATTTTATGATCTGTAAGTTTTATCTATATAAGAGTGTTTACTTTTATGATCCGTGAGTTGTTTTATCTATATAAGAAAGTCTACTTTTATTATCTGTAAGTTTTATCTATGAAAGAAAGTCTACTTTGATGATCTGTCAGTTGTTTTATCTATGTAAAAAAGTCTACTTTTATGATCTGTAAGTTTTATCTATGTAAGAAAGTCTACTTTTATGATCTGTAAGTTTTATCTATGTAAGAAAGTCTACTTTTATGATCTGTAAGTTTTATCTATGTAAGAAAGTCTACTTTTATGATCCATGAGTTATTTTATCTATGTAAGAAAGTCTACTTTTATTAACCATGATTGTTTTATCTATGTAAGAAAATCTAATTTTATGATCTGTAAGTTTTATCTATGTAAGAAAGTCTACTTTTATGATCCATGAGTTATTTTATCTATGTAAGAAATTCTACTTTTATTAGCCATGATTGTTTTATCTATGTAAGAAAATCTAATTTTATGATCTGTAAGTTTTATCTATATAAGAGTGTTTACTTTTATGATCCGTGAGTTGTTTTATCTATATAAGAAAGTCTACTTTTATTATCTGTAAGTTTTATCTATGAAAAAAAGTCTACTTTGATGATCTGTCAGTTGTTTTATCTATGTAAGAAAGTCTACTTTTATGATCTGTAAGTTTTATCTATGTAAGAAAGTCTACTTTTATTATCTGTAAGTTTTATCCATGTAAGAAAGTCTACTTTTATGATCTGTAAGTTTTATCTATGTAAGAAAGTCTACTTTTATGATCTGTAAGTTTTATCTATGTAAGAAAGTCTACTTTTATGATCCATGAGTTATTTTATCTATGCAGTTGGTGTCAGAAAGTATACTTTTATGATCCGTGAGTTGTTTTATCTATATAAGAAAGTCTACTTTTATTATCTGTAAGTTTTATCTATGAAAGAAAGTCTACTTTGATGATCTGTCAGTTGTTTTATCTATGTAAGAAAGTCTACTTTTATGATCTGTAAGTTTTATCTATGTAAGAAAGTCTACTTTTATGATCTGTAAGTTTTATCTATGTAAGAAAGTCTACTTTTATGATCTGTAAGTTTTATCTATGTAAGAAAGTCTACTTTTATGATCCATGAGTTATTTTATCTATGTAAGAAAGTCTACTTTTATTAACCATGATTGTTTTATCTATGTAAGAAAATCTAATTTTATGATCTGTAAGTTTTATCTATGTAAGAAAGTCTACTTTTATGATCCATGAGTTATTTTATCTATGTAAGAAATTCTACTTTTATTAGCCATGATTGTTTTATCTATGTAAGAAAATCTAATTTTATGATCTGTAAGTTTTATCTATATAAGAGTGTTTACTTTTATGATCCGTGAGTTGTTTTATCTATATAAGAAAGTCTACTTTTATTATCTGTAAGTTTTATCTATGAAAGAAAGTCTACTTTGATGATCTGTCAGTTGTTTTATCTATGTAAGAAAGTCTACTTTTATGATCTGTAAGTTTTATCTATGTAAGAAAGTCTACTTTTATTATCTGTAAGTTTTATCCATGTAAGAAAGTCTACTTTTATGATCTGTGAGTTTTATCTATGTAAGAAAGTCTACTTTTATGGTCTGTAAGTTTTATCTATGTAAGAAAGTCTACTTTTATGATCCATGAGTTATTTTATCTATGCAGTTGGTGTCAGAAAGTATACTTTTATGATCCGTGAGTTGTTTTATCTATATAAGAAAGTCTACTTTTATTATCTGTAAGTTTTATCTATGAAAGAAAGTCTACTTTGATGATCTGTCAGTTGTTTTATCTATGTAAGAAAGTCTACTTTTATGATCTGTAAGTTTTATCTATGTAAGAAAGTCTACTTTTATGATCCATGAGTTATTTTATATATGTAAGAAAGTCTACTTTTATGATCCATGAGTTATTTTATCTATGTAAGAAAGTCTACTTTTATTAACCATGATTGTTTTATCTATGTAAGAAAATCTAATTTTATGATCTGTAAGTTTTATCTATGTAAGAAAGTCTACTTTTATGATCCATGAGTTATTTTATCTATGTAAGAAATTCTACTTTTATTAGCCATGATTGTTTTATCTATGTAAGAAAATCTAATTTTATGATCTGTAAGTTTTATCTATATAAGAGTGTTTACTTTTATAATCCGTGAGTTGTTTTATCTATATAAGAAAGTCTACTTTTATTATCTGTAAGTTTTATCTATGAAAGAAAGTCTACTTTGATGATCTGTCAGTTGTTTTATCTATGTAAGAAAGTCTACTTTTATGATCTGTAAGTTTTATCTATGTAAGAAAGTCTACTTTTATGATCTGTAAGTTTTATCTATGTAAGAAAGTCTACTTTTATGATCTGTAAGTTTTATCTATGTAAGAAAGTCTACTTTTATGATCTGTAAGTTTTATCTATGTAAGAAAGTCTACTTTTATGATCCATGAGTTATTTTATCTATGCAGTTGGTGTCAGAAAGTATACTTTTATGATCCGTGAGTTGTTTTATCTATATAAGAAAGTCTACTTTTATTATCTGTAAGTTTTATCTATGAAAGAAAGTCTACTTTGATGATCTGTCAGTTGTTTTATCTATGTAAGAAAGTCTACTTTTATGATCTGTAAGTTTTATCTATGTAAGAAAGTCTACTTTTATGATCTGTAAGTTTTATCTATGTAAGAAAGTCTACTTTTATGATCTGTAAGTTTTATCTATGTAAGAAAGTCTACTTTTATGATCCATGAGTTATTTTATCTATGCAGTTGGTGTCAGAAAGTATACTTTTATGGTCGGTGAGTTGTTTTATCTATGTAGGGTGCCGGAACATTCACAATTCAGCTCAATGCCATGGAATACTACGTGCAAGTTTCATCAGCTGTTATGTTTTTCATACATTTTCATACAAAGTACTCCTTTTATCCAAGTCAAATAGATGCAACAGTTTTTTGGTATCTGTAAGAGCTGGACACTCAAAGTGGTGATTCTCTACAATCTCATTAAGGGTATTTGCGTATCAAATACCTCGGAGTGAGCTGCAGTTGTAGTCTCTTCTTCTGCATACATTGTGTGCTATTGGTGATCATGTCTGTCCACAGCCTTCTGTCAATCATTTCTGATACTAATGTACCTCCATGCCTTGATGTCTAACTCTAGCATCTTTTCTTTTATCCCTTGATGTCTAACTGTCTAGCATCATCTCTCTTATGCCTTAATGTCTAACTGTCCAGCAAATTCTCTCTTATGCCTTGATGTCTAACTGTCCAACATCTTCTCTCGTATGCCTTAATGTCTAACTGTCCAGCATCTTCTCTCATATGCCTTGATATCTAACTGTCCAACATCTTCTCTCTTATGCCTTAATGTCTAACTGTCCAACATCTTCTCTCTTATGCCTTAATTAACTGTCCAACATCTTCTCTCTTATGCCTTAATGTCTAACTGTCCAGCATCTTCTCTCCTATGCCTTGATATCTAACTGTCCAACATCTTCTCTCTTATGCCTTAATGTCTAACTGTCCAGCATCTTCTCTCTTATGCCTTGCTGTCTAACTGTCCAGCATCTTCTCTCTTATGCCTTGCTGTCTAACTGTCTAGCATCTTCTCTCTTATGCCTTGCTGTCTAACTGCCTAGCATCTTCTCTCTTATGCCTCGATGTCTAATTGTTGAACATCTTCTCTCTTATGCCTTAATGTCTAACTGTCCAGCATCTTCTCTCTTATGCCTTGATATCTAACTGTCCAACATCTTCTCTCTTATGCCTTAATGTCTAACTGTCCAGCATCTTCTCTCTTATGCCTTGATATCTAACTGTCCAACATCTTCTCTCTTATGCCTTAATGTCTAACTGTCCAGCATCTTCTCTCTTATCCCTTGATGTCTAATTGTCTAGCATCTTCTCTCTTATACTTTGATGTCTAACTGTCCAGCATCTTCTCTCTTATGCCTTGATGTCTAACTGTCCAGCATCTTCTCTCTTATGCCTTGATGTCTAACTGTCCAGCATCTTCTCTCTTATGCCTTAATGTCTAACTGTCCAGCATCTTCTCTCTTATGCCTTGATGTCTAACTCCAGCATCTTCTCTCTTATGCCTTGATGTCTAACTGTCCAACTTCTTCTCTCTTATGCCTTGATGTCTAACTGTCCAGCATCTTCTCTCTTATGCCTTGCTGTCTAACTGTCTAGCATCTTCTCTCTTATGCCTCGATGTCTAATTGTTGAACATCTTCTCTCTTATCCCTTGATGTCTAACTGTCCAGCATCTTCTCTCTTATCCCTTGATGTCTAACTGTCCAGCATCTTCTCTCTTATCCCTTGATGTCTAACTGTCTAGCATCTTCTCTCTTATACTTTGATGTCTAACTGTCCAGCATCTTCTCTCTTATGCCTTGATGTCTAACTGTCCAGCATCTTCTCTCTTATGCCTTGATGTCTAACTGTCCAGCATCTTCTCTCTTATGCATTAATGTCTAACTGTCCAGCATCTTCTCTCTTATGCCTTGATGTCTAACTCCAGCATCTTCTCTCTTATGCCTTGATGTCTAACTGTCTAGCATCTTCTCTCTAATGCCTTGATGTCTAACTGTCCAGCATCTTCTCTCTTATGCCTTGATGTCTAACTGTCCAGCATCTTCTCTCTTATGCCTTGATGTCTAACTGTCCAACATCTTCTCTCTTATGCCTTGATGTCTAACTGTCCAGCATTTTCCCTCTTATGCCTTGATGTCTAACTGTCTGTGGCGAAAGCCTGGCTGCACCCTCCTATCTTGCTTAGTACTCAGTATATTATAAAGATTCTTTAATATATGTTTACGTTAAGGTTACAGTTACTTTGTATTTATAGTCATGGGGTAATTTAGTTTGGCTTACTTATCCTGGCCAACTACAACAAACAGACAACGGGGCCCGGAAACGGCCACTTGCTGGTGCTAGTTCCATGTCCGGTTTCACTCTTCTGCTAGACATCGCAGACAACGGTCGGGGCCAATTGTGGTGTTCAAAAAGCAACCTTTTTTATAGTAAATTACTTAAACAAGTAATAGTTCAATTACTGTTCAAAAATAGTTCAGATTACTGAAATAAGTAATAAGCCTCACAAAATTTTATATTGAACAAGTGCCCCGATCCGTAGTGAGAATCTGATTCTGGAACTAGAGTGTTGTGGTATACCAGAGCAACTCACCAGCAGCATTAACTAGCATAACTCACCAGCAACATAAGATTCAGTTGCGCATCCGCGACTCTGAAAGAACCGATTTGTGGGCCACTGGCGAATAGGGTGACCCGAAGAGGAACGACGGAGAGACTACCATCTTCACCGTTGGAAACACCATTTGCAGCTGAGTGCCTAAACACCTTCCTGGAATCACGGCCATACTTTGCTTGCCCTACCACCATCCCGTCTTATGATTAAGACCTCGCTTCGAGAACATTGTTTGATTTACATATTGTTTTTAATTTAATACTTCTCATCAATTATTTGCCTTTTACGTTCCTTGTGGGAACTTATATTTCTATTTGTCCATTATTAAACTCGTGATAAGCGGTGTTGTCGCTTATTGCTAAATAAGAATTCCTAGTTATCTTCATATCCAACATTTAATTAGATCACACAAGAGTGAGAGTAGGACGAAAGTTGAATCTTTCATCTTTATCGACTTCTTTGTGCTGTATAGTTAAAGTCAAGTCTGGGGGATAAATTCTTTTCCACAGGATCATTGTGTCGCTGCTAAGTTTGCTGTCATCTTTGTGTGTATAGCTGTACAACTTTATCTGCAGTCCTGTGCCACTGTAAGAATAGTAGACTTCTTTTTCTGGGACAATTTGTCATACTCCCTTTGTTTTTCACGAGCCACTCGGCTATTTCTTCAGTGGGGAGTCTTTCCTAGTGGTTAGGCTCATTGTCTTCTACTGTACCTGTGAAACTTCTCTCAACAGTAGCGGACCACGCGACACTGTCCAATGTCTTTTCCAATTATGGTGACATGCTCCAGCCTTCCCCTTCTCATTACCTGCCCAAAAAATGTGGGCTGTCTGCTTCTGCTGTCAGTAGCCAGTTCTCCAAGTTCACTTCCTTCATGAGATCTTCATTTGTCTTTCCATCCATCCATACACAGTGTCATTCTTCACATGATTTCTAACTTCTCTATTTACTGTTCATGATTTGCATCCGTACTCAAGGATTAGCTCAATATAGCTCTTAAGAACTTTTCCCTACCCCCAATTGACAGATAAATTGTAGATAAATTATTCATATTGTGAAATGCTGCCTTTCATAGGGTTATTCTAGATTTAACTTTCTTAAAACATCTTCCATCTGTGTAAAAGGCCCTTTATTTAGTTATCTACCAACACAACTCATCCCAGGTCATCTAAACATGAAACAGGAATCTTTCTCTACAAAAACAGACTTTGAAACCATCAAAACATCAAACTGCTGCAGCAGAAAATATTAATCTTTGTCAAAATATTGAACTGCTGTGGCATAAAATATATTGCCGAACTCACCTGAATCCGATCCCAAGCTTCAGGTTCTCTTTGTGCCAGGGCAGACAGGGACAACAAATGGTTCTGGAGGCTGACTACTTCTCTCTTAACTGAGCTCTTGTTTATTTCATGCAAGTGTAAATCAACTCTGAAATGGAATGGGAAACTTTTCAACAAAACAAGCAATGGCTAGTGAAGTTAAATATTTCACAAGCGTTTGCTGGATGTGGGATCTTCCCTTGTTTGCTGCAGAACGATTCCGTGTCCTTGAGTTAACGTATGTAGTTCTAGTTATTTTCATGATTTTTTTGTTTTTTCAAAACTTTACTGGAAAGATAAAAGTAGAAGCAGCACGAGCAGACAGAGAGGGATGACGCTGGATGAACTGCCAGAGGGGCCTAGAGGGATGATGCTGCATGGACTGCCATGGGGGACTTTAGGGATATTATCAAGAGAATTAATTCAGAACACTAGGGATCAAGGTCTGTGGAGACATGAACACCTGTGCCAGTTGAAATAGCACATGATGATGATACTGGTGTAATTAACTGGCATCTGGCCGTCTTGACAGATGATAGTATAGTTTGTTACATTGTGCTTCAAGTTGCCACTGATCATGTTGCATGGAGGGCAAAAATCAGAAATGGAATAAAGACAAAAGAGAAAATGTTGCAGATAGGACACGCAGTGAGACGTGTGATGGTGGAAATGACCATGTGTTCACATGCATCCATTGTGGACGAACATTTAAGAGTGACTTGGTCTGATCAGCTACGATCGCTATTATTTTTTATACTGGTGTAATACATAACTATGAAAGAACAATTTTACAATTATAACCTTGGGGGAAAATGAAAGAGATTATGAGCATTCCTACAATTATAACCAGGGGGAAGGGGGGGTACGGGGTGTCAGGCATTGGTAGCACCTTTGGTAAGGATGGCTCTCATGTCCTTTCAGGACCCATCCCCCACTGGTCCAAGTCTGACACCCAGCTCGTGCCTGTGGCTCCTAGTAGCTGTCAGCATGCGACAGCGGCCACCCCCCGGGCAACAGCTGTGAGAGGCTGGCTAAACCAGGCATGGGTATCCGATTTGGTGTCAAACCAAGAGGTAAACTAGGGTATGCCTACCCAGCATGTGAAGACAGGAAGAAATCATTCCTGATTCAACGGGCAAGACGGCGTTTACCTGCAAAGCGTTGTGGAACGTAATGAGCACGGCAAGGCACGTAGAGCGCCCTGGTCATCCACTGCACCTGTATTCGTCTCCAATCGTCTCGACTTGTCTTGCCACTGGACTCAGATGGACTCAGGCGAGAGAGTGAGGTCGACGAATTGCGCAACTCTTCCTCACTTTAATCCAAGTCATCACGCAAGTCATTCTTCATCCAACGTCACATATCACCTTCAAGCCCTGTGGCGATGGGCGAGCGGCAGGCGTGGGTACGCTGGCAGCCGTAGTCGCAGACCTGCACACAGGCGGCTCAGGCCATATGGTCGTCTTCTACTGACCGGAGCAGCAGTGGGATTTGGCAGCCCCCTGAGCGACTGAGCAGCCCTCTATAGGAACACACTGCTCACCTCCATAGCATGAGGAAGGGGCTAGAAAAGGTGCCCTAAACATTGTCTGCTTCATCACTACCTAACCAGCTAGCCGCGGTTGGTGGGTACCCTAACTGCGGTCGACATACAAAGAAAGATAAAACAAGCAAAGCTAAAAGAGTAAACCATATTCCCTTAACAATTGGAACTTGGAATGTACGCACCCTACTTGACAGAGACGGCACGTCGGGTCCAGAGAGACGAACAGCACTGATTGGGAGAGAGCTGAGCAGGTACAACATCGACATTGCAGCCTTGAGCGAGACACGACTTGCAGAAGAAGGCCAAATCTGTTAAATTGGTGCCGGCTACACATTTTTCTGGAGTGGAAGGAAAAGCGAGGAAAGACGCCAATCCGGTGTGGGATTTGCCATTAAGTCGCCCTGGTCGGCAAATTAGCTGGATTTCCAAAGGCTATAAACGACAGGCTCATGACCATGAAGTTGCCTCTGCTGAATGGAAGGAAGCACGCAACCATTGTGAGAGTCTACGCACCAACTATGACCAACGAAGATGATGTCAAGAACAAGTTCTATGAGGACCTGCACAATGTATTAACATCTGTTCCCAAAGGAGACAAACTTATACTCCTTGGGGATTTCAATGCCAGAGTAGGCACGGACACCACCTCTTGGAGTGGCATTATTGGAAAGCATGGAGTCGGAAATTGTAACAGCAATGGACTTCGATGACGAAGTGAATGCAAGAATCTCCAAGACCAGTGCAGCCTTTGGCAGACTGTACAAGAATGTATGGGACAGAACTGGAATAAGCCTGCAAACAAAGCTAAAAGTCTACAAAGCAGTTGTATTATCCACACTGCTATATGCTTGTGAAACCTGGACTGTTTATCAGCGACACGCTAGGAAATTAAACCACTTCCACACAGTCTGCCTAAGGAAGCTACTGAAGATTAAATGGCAAGACAAGATTCCAGACACTGAAGTCCTAGAAAGAGCATCCATGCCCAGTATCCACACTCTACTGATGAAGAATCAGATTCGCTGGGCTGGTCACTTGACCTGCATGCCAGATCACAGGCTCCCTAAACGAATTTTCTACAGCGAACTGCGTTGTGGTAAACGCTCCCAAGGTGGCCAGAGGAAACGTTTTAAAGACACTCTGAAAATTTCACTGAATGCTTTTGGAATTCATCATGACACCTGGGAGGCTGCAGCCAGAGACCGAAATTCGTGGTGTGCATCATTGCGCAAAGGTGCAGTCATATGTGAGGCAACCAGGACTGCAAGAGCTGTGAAGAAAAGGCAGGACAGAAAAACCACTGCAGGAAATCCTCCTCCAGAGACGTCAAGCATTCTTTGCCCACATTGTCAAAGAACATTTCGAGCCAAAATAGGCCTTATCAGCCATCTTAGAACCTACGGCTCCACACCTTCAACCCCACTGGATGAAATGAATGGTCATCATCATTCTTGATGGACAAACAACAACCAGGGGGAAAACAAAAGAGTTTATGAACATTCCTACAATTATAACCGAGAGAAAATTAAACAATTTATGAACATTGCTACAATTATAATAAGGGGGCAAACAAAACAGTTTATGAAAATTCCTACAATTATAACCAGGGGGAAAACGAAAGAGTTTATGAACATTCCTACAATTATAACCCTGGGGAAAAATGAAACAGTTTATGAGCATTCCTACAACTATAACCAAGGGAAAACAAAACAGTTTATGAACATTCCTACAATTATAGCCAGGGAGGAAATTAAACAGTTTATGAACATTCCTACAATTATAACCAGGAGGAAAACGAAACAGTTTATGAAAATTCCTACAAATATAACCTACATCCCTACAAATTGAGGGAGAAAGAAATAGTTTATGAACATTTTTACAATTATAGTCAGGGGGAAAATGAAACAGGTTATGAACATTCATAAAATTATAACCAGCGGGAAAACAAAATTTATGAACATTCCTCCAATTATAATTTGGGGGGGGGGGGGGTGTGTGTGTGTAAGAAACAGACTAGTGTAATGGGATCAGTATCGTGACTAGTGTAATGGGATCATATCATGACTAGTGTAATGGGATCAGTATTGTGACTAGTGTAATGGGATCAGTATCGTGACTAGTGTAATGGGATCAGTATCGTGGCTAGTGTAATGGGATCAGTATCATGACTAGTGTAATGGGATCAGTATCATGACTAGTGTAATAGGATCAGTATCATGACTAGTATAATAGGATCAGTATTGTGACTAGTGTAATGGTATCAGTATCGTGACTAGTGTAGTGGGATCAGTATCACTCCATCTTGACTTTTCAGGAATTCCCTGGTATCTATATTAAGCCATGTCGACCTGGAAGTCCAGGTCACTAAAACAATAATCTCTGAGCCAAAATGGATCCGGCTGGCAGGCCAGAATGCTAGCCACTGTGTTACCACACTCACAACTGATGTCCTTTTTGTTTTTAATTGCTCGAACTTTCCAAGATGCTGCAATCACTCTATCTGCTTGCCATGATCTGAGCAGACCTGAAGGATGTGCTCTGCTATCTGCTTTCATGTTTCACTCTGCTATTACGAGGGGAAGTCAATAAGTAAGTCACAAATGGCTGTAGAAAAATAACTAAATATGATAATAATTTGAAACCAGTTTATTTGTATACATACATTGTCCCTTTATTTTTCAACATAATTTCCACAAACATTGATACACTTATTCCATAGTTTTATCAGTCCTCCCAAATCGGTTGCATAGAACTGTGTGCTCAGTTTGCTAAACCACATTTTCACTTTACATTCAACTTCAGCATCATTGGCGAAATGTCTCCCACAAAGATAGGTTTTCAGTGGACCAAAAAGGTGGAAATTTCTAGGGGCTAAGTCGAGGCTGTAAGGTGGATGTTCCAGAACTTCCCACCTTAGTTGGTTAATTTTCTCCTGAGTTAATCGAGCGGTATGTGGTCTGGCAATGTCACGAAGAAGCAATACACCTCTAGTCAGCAGTCCTGGACGTTTTCTTCGAATTGCATCATGAAGCGTCGATAGAAATTCACAGTATGATTCAGAATTCACACTGTCACCTTTCTTCTTGAAATTGGTTAGAAGCACGCTTTGACAATCCCAGAACACTGTCAGCATAACCTTCCCTGCTAATGGCGTAACCTTGAATTTTTGGACACAAGGCGAAGAAGGGTGTTTCCATTGCATTGAAGCACGCTTTGATTCGTGCTGGTAGTCAGCATAAACAGGAAGCATTTCCTTATGAATGTCATTTGCAGGCAGTCCTTTTGCCCACAAAAAACGCACAACAGTACATTGCTCTTTGGTTGTACACGCCGTTAAGTACAGTCACCATTTTGTTTGTGCGCTGCGCATGCACATGAGACACCTAGCACCACCTGACAAACGGGAATATAAAGTTCAATTTTGCTGTCACCTAATGACACGTGTGGAAAACATTTACCTGCCATCCCACAGAACTGTGTGACTTACTTATTGACTCGCCCTCGTATGTTCCAGTTTAAGTATCAGGAGATGTAGAGTAGATTAGAACTTACACTGCATACATTTGGCTCAAACAGAGCAGGATCATCCCATGGTGTTGACTGTCTGGATTTTTATATAAGATAAAGGTAGGTATACTCACCTCTGATCCCAGGGTAGTGGATTGAACATTTAGATGCCTCAGACAAAAGTGAAAAACTAGGAGGAACCATGTATGTTGCACACATTAAAAAATCCATGGTAGTTAAAAATAACAAGCTGACTGAAATAGCCCCTGTCCAGGCTAAATGTCCAAATCATAAAAGCTAGCCACAAAAACATGCATAGCACATGATTATGTTATACACAGATGTGTGTCCTCACTGGTGCTAGCATGTGATTCTGTTACCTTTGGGTCCTCACTGGTGCTAGCATGTGATTATGTTACCTTTGGGTCCTCACTGGTGCTAGCATGTGATTATGTTACATGTGTCTCCTCACCAGCGCTAGCATGTGATTCTGTTACCTTTGGGTCCTCAATGGTGCTAGCATGTGATTCTGTTACATGTGTCTCCTCACAGATTAATTACAGGCACATTGAGGGTAAAGTTAAAGAAAGTCAAGTATACAGCAGGAAACCCTAAATATGACTTGTGCAAACTGAAAACTGACAAAGAAATACAAGATAATTTTAACATAGAAGTAAAGAACAAATTTGATATATTGTCTGATCTAGAGATCCTGTTTCAAGATGTAGATGATCAATGGGAAACGATGAAGAATTCAATCAGTTGCGCAGCAGAAAAAACTATTCCAAAAGTAAAGAAAGTGGGCCGTAAGACATGGATGACTGAAGAAATTTTACAACTAATGGAAACAAGAAGACAGAACAAAAATAATCCTGCCAAATATGAAGAAATTCACAGAAAAGTGAGAACCTTATGTAAGGAGGCAAAAGAAACATGGCTTGAGAAAAATTGCAGAGAAATTGAAAAACAACACAACAGTAACAATGCGAAACTAATGCACAAAAGAATTCAGGAGCTTACTAATCAAAGAACACGTACATCAGCAGGCTGCCTAAAGACAAAAGATGGAAGAGTCATAATAGAAAAAGATCAGATCTTACATGAATGGTCAGATTATGTGAAAAACCTTTATGACGATAACAGAGACGAACAGTATGATGTCCAAAATAATAATGAAGGACCAGCAATTTTAAAGATGGAGGTTCAGAATGCGCTTAACCATGTGAAATCTGGCAAGACCCCCGGTTCAGACAGCGTCACAACAGAAATGATTAATGCTTTAGAAGAATATGGAATAGATAAAGTTACCAGTCTGCTTAATACAATATATGATACTGGAAATATACCTCAGGAGTTATGTAATTCTGTATTTATTGCAATCCCAAAGAAATCAGGAGCCTTGGAATGTGATCAACATCGAACAATTAGTATAATGAGTCACATCACGAAGATTTTGCTAAGAATTATCATGCAAAGAGTTAGGAAGAAAATACAACCTGAAATAGGAGAAGAACAATGTGGGTTTGTGGAAGGCAAGGGTACAGTAAATGCTGTGTATATACTGAGAAACATAATCGAACGTTCTATAGAAGTAAACAAAGATCTACACCTTTGCTTTATTGACTACACAAAGGCTTTTGATAAAGTGAGACATGTCAACATGATAAGGATGTTTGAAGATCTACAAATTGATGGAAAAGATCTTAGACTTGTAAAAAACATATATTGGAAACAACAAGCTGCCATAAGAGTTGATAATGAAGTAAGCCAATATCAGCCTATTAAAAGGGGTGTGAGACAGGGATGTGTAATGTCTCCAGATCTGTTTTCCCTGTACAGTGAAAGCATTTTCAGAAATATTGAAGATATGGAAGGAATCAACATTGGGGGACGATGCATCAATAACATTAGATATGCAGATGATACAGTCTTGATTGCAGACAATGAACAGGACCTGCAAAATTTAGTAGATGCGATTGTTACACACAGTGAACAACTAGGGTTAGAATTAAATTGTAAAAAGACACAGATTATGGTCGTCACTAGGAAGGACGAAATACCACAATGTAATATACAAGTAAATGGGAATATTCTTCAACAAGTGAGCAGGTACAATTATCTCGGAACAGTAATAACATCTGATGGGAGATGCCTTGAAGAGATTAGAACAAGAATCGCCATGGCAAAAGTAGCCTTTAGCAAGATGAAAAACATATTGACCAATAAAAAGATGTCAATTGAAACGAGAAAAAGAGTGTTGAGATGCTACATTGAACCTGTACTTTTATATGGATGTGAAGCGTGGACAATGAGCAGTCAGGCTGAAAAACATCTGATGGCTGTAGAGATGTGGTTTCTGAGGAAAATGCAAAGAATACCATGGACAGCCAGAAAGACCAATGAACAAGTCCTTCAAGAAACAAATGAAGATCGTAAATTGATTAGAGAAATTAGACGTAGACAGTCAAAATTTTTTGGGCATGTTATGAGAAGAAATGGATTGGAGAATTTGGTGACAACTGGTAAGATCGAGGGGAACAGACCAAGAGGAAGACCTAGAAGCAAGTACCTGGATGGCTTGGCCTTGTGGCATGGTCGAGACAGAAACACGGAGCTGATCCACGACTCTGGTGATCGAGTGAGATGGCAGAACATGACCGCCCACGCTTACCGGCATGGCACATGATGGATGGATGGTCTCCTCACCAGCGCTAGCATGTGATTCTGTTACCTTTGGGTCCTCAATGGTGCTAGCATGTGATTCTGTTACATGTGTCTCCTCACTGGTGCTAGCATGTGATTCTGTTACATGTGTCTCCTCACTGGTGCTAGCATGTGATTCTGTTACATGTGTCTCCTCACTGGTGCTAGCATGTGATTCTGTTACATGTGGGTCCTCACTGGTGCTAGCATGTGATTCTGTTACATGTGTCTCCTCGCTGGTGCTAGCATGTGATTCTGTTACATGTGTCTCCTCACTGGTGCTGGCATGTGATTCTGTTACATGTGTGCCCTCACTGGTGCTAGCATGTGATTTTGTTATACGCACATGTGGGTTCTCACTGGTGCTACAGCATTTTCCTTATGTGATCTACATGAGAAGACATGAACACTCAAGGAATGTGCGATGAAGATAATCCAATCCAAACCAAGTGGCAGATTCTCTGGGACCCATTTGTGTACTACATCAGCAATTAACATACATATCATTTTATACCAGCAGAATGGGACTCAGAAGAGAGTGGGACTCAGATGAGAGCA
Organism: Cepaea hortensis; assembly: GCA_963921405.1. Classification (NCBI taxonomy): domain Eukaryota; kingdom Metazoa; phylum Mollusca; class Gastropoda; order Stylommatophora; family Helicidae; genus Cepaea; species Cepaea hortensis. The sequence continues at coordinate 52,326,185 of OY992879.1, forward strand.
GGACTCAGAAGACAGAGGAACTCAGAAGACAAAGCGGGACTCAGAAGACAGAGAGGGACTCGGAAGACAGAGAGGAACTCAGAACAGAGCGGGACTCAGAAGAAATCAGGACTTGGAAGAGAGCGGGACTCAGGAGAGAGTGGGACTCAGAAGACAGAGCATGACTTAAAAGAGAGCGGGACTCAGAAGACAGAGCATGACTCAGAAGAGAGCGGGACTCAGACTGAGCAGGATTCAGAAGACACAGCGGGACTCAGAAGACACAGCAGGACTCGGAAGACAGAGAGGGACTCAGAAGACACAGCGGGACTCAGAAGACACAGCAGGACTCAGCACATATAGGTTTGACTAAAGTCATGTGGTGTCTCACAATACATACATCCTTCTAGAGTCAAGAAAAGTAATTCAACTGTTTGAGAGTAGGGAAAGATAATGAACAGAAACTCTTACCCAAATCTGGGAGGGTGGAATATTTCCCCTGTGATCCACGCTTGTTCTGTTTGCTGTGAAATTTAAGTAGCTTTTGTTAGTGTTGCTAAACAACTGTATTGTTGGATTGTTTAGCATTATATAGTTGCTTATGCCAGTTGTGATAATTTTATGTTGATGATATGGTTGATTCTGCCAGTTGTGTTCATTTTAATAATTTAATGTTGATAATGGTTGTTTCTGTCAGTTGTGTTGATTTTAATGATAATTTTATATTGATAATGGTTGTTTCTGCCAATTGTGTTGATTTTAACAGATACTGCCATTGTTGAGCGTGAAGTGTTATGCCTTCACATATTCAAGACCATGACATATAAAGTTCAGTGGATAGTTCCCTCCTTCATGACCTGTCTACCCCAGACAATTTCTAGATAATTCTGAGAATTGTGCTGGTGCTTAAACCCAGATCCTTGTCTTGGAATAGCTAACTTTAAATGTCATGATGCTGATCAGCTCATACAGTCAGTGATCCAATCTAAGACTAACAAAAGAATGGGCCAAACACAATTTATTCAACCAAGACAGGTCTTAAGAACAAAACAAATAGGAGGAAAGGCTAAACACAGGTTTATCTGCCTCTTCACAGACGTGAAGCTCAATTACTGGGACTTCATATCTTGCTGCAACACACTCCTCTTGTAGATGGTACTTTGGTGCTGGTTTGGGTTTCTATAGCTCCCTGACTGTGATAGATGCAAGCTGTTCTCGAGGTTCATAGGACCTATACTTCAACACAGCAGATTTATTAGTTACAGCTGAAGTCTTCCAGAGGACTTCCAATCAACCAACCAACCAGTCAGTCAGTCAGTCAGCCAGCCAACCAGACAGTGAGACAGCTAACCAACCAGCTAGCCAGGCACTCAGCCAGCCTGCCAACCAAGCAGCAAACTAACCAGCCAATCAATCACCCAGCCAGTCAACCAACCAACCAGCCACTCTTACAATTATGTGACAAGCACGACTATGGCATATACAAAGTTGATTCATAGATGCTACCTTTTTTCAAACTACAAGAAGAAACAATCTTACAGCATCATGGGCATAACTCTTCAAGACATCGGCTGTTTTAGTGCGAATGACATCGTGGAACATGACAATAGGAGGATTATTACGCAGTGGTTCAACCTTGTAAAAGATCAGGCCGATTCTAACCAGTCGACACTTCTTTTTTGTTGCCTGAAATGGAAAGATATATCAACCAACCACAGAAATCAACCACGGAAATGTCCATAAAATTCTATAGATCGCTACTGTTGTGGACTTGACTCAGTTTCATGTGACTCATGTGTTGTCTAAGCCCCATGCTATAGTTGTTTAAAGCAAAGCCCCCTTTCAGACTCTCTTCCTGAGTGAAGTGATGTTGGTTCTTAGCTCATAACTCATAACATAACTAAAACTGTTACTACTTCTGGCTTATGATGGAGACATGTCTAAATCTGTTATGGGGGTGAAGTCCTGCATAAACAGTGTTTTACATGTTTTGCAGCAAGTTGAGAAATTCAAAAATATTAGCACATGGAAAACATCAGATGGAAGATGCATTATAGAGATAAAGAACAGAATAGGACAAGCAAAAATTGCATTATATCATATTTTCTTTTTTGTTCGCTCGCTTTATACTTAAGCGTAGTCCTTACACATTATTTATAGTAGTAGTGGACTGAATTTTGCATGACGTGAGTTAGCTTTCCCTTTTATCGGTGTCCTTCGCCTTCAGGCGAACCCACTCCAACTTCAGAGGTAATTATATCATATGAACAACATATTAATAAGTCCCTCTCATTCGAAGTTAGAAAAAGAATTCTTGCATCTTACATAGACCCAGTTCTGACATACAGCTGAAAATCCTAAACAGTTAGTAAATAAGCAACAACAACAAAATAACACATGGAAGCCTTGGAGATGTGGTTTTGTAGAAGAATGCTGAAAATGCATTGGACAGCCAAAATAAGTAATCTGGATGCACTGAGGGAGGCCAAAATGTGAAGACAACTTATCACAAACATCAGAAAGAGGCAGTCTTCATTCTGTGGCCACATTACAAGAAATCAAAAACTGGAATATGTGACAAATTGAAAGATTTGTGGAAAGAGGAACACAGTGACAGAAAATTTATGACAGTCTTGTGTCATGGCACCAAAAAGAGTCAACACACAAATTGATATATGAGTTGAAGATTGCAAGTTACAGACAAGCATAACTGTCCACACCAGTTGGCAAGGCACTTGATGATGATGCATTCACACCTGACCAGGCAATGTAATCATCTACATGGATGGCTCTGTGCTAACAGGCAACGTCAGCCTGGGGATTTGTGGCGAAGGTTGGTGGATGGTGTTTGGAGAGAATGGTGGCGGAGACACTCACAGTGACGTTCTGCTGGCTGGAGGACAAACAGCACATGCATGTCATAATTGTAACGGACTCACAAAGTACGATGAGAACGGTGAAGATAGGCATGCTTTGAGCAGGGTGACAGGCTTCTATTTGACAATAAAAAATAGAGAGGATCTGTTGGATTTTTTCCCTGAGGACATGCTGGTGTGGTGGGAAGCGAGCAGGTGGACAGATTGGCTGAGTCTGCACCGCTAGGTGGGGTATTGGTGCATCATAAAGCAGATATGGTCAAGGCACTTAGGAATCGTGTGTCTCGTGCAGAAGAACGGGTAGATCATCACAGCTTGGAGAGAATGGCACTGCAGGGAGTAACCAGAAGGTCTGGCGACACTCAAAACTCTGAGGAAAGGCCAGACAGACATATAATCATACTTCTTCTTCTTCTGCGTTCATCCGGAGTTTTTTTTCCGGACGTGATTGCGTTGTGCCTGTTTACAGCAGAGCTGCGTTCTTGCACCGTTAGGCAGACACATCCGACTTCTGCGAGCATTTGTTGACCGGGTTAACCTTCCCGGGGATATAATCATACCACTACTGCTACCATTAGTATTAGGACTCTTCGCTGGCTGTTGCAGATGGGAAAGAACATGTACATGGATGGGAATGTCACAAGTGCTGTGATGTCAGTTCTTGAAAACTGAAAAATTAGCTGGAAATCAATTAATCAAACAAATTTGCGAACATATACTAACTTTTTGTCTCTTTCTGCCACAGAGTCGTTCATACTTGGGAAGTTGTTTATGAAAAGAGGTGAATTTATTTAGCTTTGCCTCACTCAAACCTGTCTCGTTCCTTTCCTTCTCACTTGCCAGTTTGTTTCTAAAGAAGACAAGGTTACTTGCTGCAAGACTGTTGGTCGGATCTGATGAAAATACAAAACATGGTCTGAAGTAAATTGTATTTTGTTAAATGTTTGATATTAGAAGGGACTCACAATGTATCACTAGATATGATTCACAATGCGTCAACAGAAGTGACTGGAGGTCAGCATGGCCGAAAGGATAAGAGAGCTCACTCTTAAAATTCCAGTGTGCTGATGGCAGTACAGCGAGTTCAATACACCATTCAGTTGGGCTAAAATGTTGACTTCTCGTCCTACAGGAGAGATTGCCTGCAGATGATAACTACATGTCGCATGCGGTTGAGAGTTGCCTCCCATTGACAGTTACAGGCAAGGCTGCATAATGTGGAATGGAATTTATTCATGGAAAGAGTTAAAACATACTTAAAACATTACAAGAAAGTAGGATATAGGCCCTGGAGATATGGATATACAGAAGAATATGTTGTACAGTGGTACCATGGGTTACAAACTTAATTCGTTCCAGAATTCGGTTTTTGTAACCCGAAACGTTCGTAACCCAAAATATTGAAATCAATGAAATAAAGACAATCCGTTTCAAAATCAAAGAATCGTTCTTTTTTATTATATCCGGTCGTTTACCTGATGTAGTCGCCTGATGCGACACACGATGATGATGTTACCCATACCAGCATCCCTTGCAGTGCCCTGGGGTATGATGGGAAGCCGCTCTGGAAGTGAGGATAAATAGAGGCGCGTGTTAGTTTCCCGGTCTCTCCAAACCAGACAACCGTGGCCGAAGGAGCGATTATGTAGATCGCTGTAGTATAAAATAGGGAGGCTTTAACCAGCCCTCCCCAGTCACTGGACCAGAGCAGGGAGTCACAAATGCCTCTAGATTTAACCATGACTGGCTTGTGTGGCCCACACACGAAGCGAGGAAATCCATCAAAATAACTGGCAATTTGTAAGCCCACTCTTGGTGAGTTAAATTTATTTAGATAGCTTAATTAAAGATAGGATAGTGGTGTCTCTAGTCCCCAACTGGGAGCTCCAAACTTATAACATCCACAGGGTTGAGGTAGAATTTGGTTTAGTTCGATTTATAGTTTGAGGAGCTCTTTTGTTCCTGAGTGACTAAAATTAGTAGAGTTATCTTCGCATGTAAAATGGCGGTAACCGGCAGAAAGACAACAACATGGGTTTGCCTCAATTAGTGACGGTAAAAGTGCTACTCTGCAGATTGGCAGGGGTGTATTAAGAAAACTAGTACCAGGGGTATTCAGTGACGATGCAGGAGAAAGGTTGTTCTCATACGATGGTGTGTATATTTGTAGGTTTTTAGATTTAAGGTAGCAGACAGTGCAGTACGGATTGGAAGTAATCAAATATCGATACTGTACTGTGTTTGGTAGTTCTATAGAATTTGATAGGTCCAGAATTCAATACAGTAGGCAAAATATGTAGTATCATAGTCCAGAGTAGAGGAGGATGTATTGTTCTGTAAAGTCTGTGTTCTGACAAGAGGAAAATACAGTGCACTAGCATAAAATATGAGGAAATAATGAAATAATGATTGGGGCTGTTTAGAGGAAAATAGGGAGCACTGTTGCATAAAATATTAGGTTATGATTAATTCTATTTGGGTGGTATTCCTGTATGAAGGTGGCCAGATTAGGTGTGCAGGATATATATAATATAATGCCATTATTATAGTAGCATGGTGAGGTTGAAGATAACAGTAGATTGAATGGCCTGGGGTAACCAGGGCTGTTCCAGGTGGACTGTACAGTCAGTAAGAGGGAGGCAAAGTACATAATTGGGTGGTTATACCAGTCTGGTCTATAATGAGGAACATGAAGTTGAACTGGAAACATGGTACAGATGTGTTTATGATTTAACTTCCCACAAGAAAGGGGAAGGCCGGTGTCTTTATATTATAATGTATTGAGGTATTGAGATATCTCACATGTAATTGAAAGTAAAGGGTGCCAGGGGATGAGAGACGCCTCCATTATGTTAGATGACTTATCATGACTCAAGAACGCCAAACCTATAGTGATTGCTGGCGTACGAAGGTGTAGAGTGGCACGGTGAAAGTAATAGATATATGGTGCTTGATGACAATGTATGTTATGTTCTTCTAGATAAATGGAGCTATGGTAATAATTATTCATGACTGGGTGTAGTGATGAAGGTGCCAGGTTGAACACTACACATGATAGGGTGGTTTATGATTATAATAGTGTTCATGGGGATAATGATCTGTGTTGCTCAGGTTGGACACATGTGAACTTAGTAAGAATAGTCTCCTGACTGGCAAGAGGTGCTGAATAAGGCACCCATGATGAATCTGGGGTATTATTGAGTGAGCTTTGTCATGGTGAGGGTGACCATGTAGTGATGTCAGCTAAGATGATTGGGATTGTGATTGTGGTGGTGGCTATGGTGAGAGCGATCATTTGGTGATTGTGATGGTTTTATGTGGTGTTATATGTCTGAGTTGTTGGCGGTGACTTATGTTATAGCCTGTGTCCTGATTGTTGCTGGTGTTATGTGTAGAACTGTGCTTCTGGTCTATTGATGTTGTCCAGTTGTCATCAGTACAAAGGTGTGTGTCCTGCTGACGTCATGTTGAATTGCATATCCTATGTCTGCTTGATTGCTGTTGGTGCATTGGACTATATTTATGTCCTCTATGTACATGTTCAAATGGTGTTGTCCTGTTAGAGTCGTTGTACACCGGTGTAGCTGAGTTGTGTTCGGTGTTGATTTTGACAAGTTGATTAGTGTTGCTGTGTAACATTGGCATTTATGAGTGGTATTCTCAGCCTGTGGGGTTGGGGATGAGAAGTCGTGTTGTGTCAGAGATCTGTAGGTAATGACCCCCCCCCCCACCCCCCCCCCCCCCCCCCCCCCCCCCCCCCGAACTGAGAGTGTTCAAGAAGTAAATACTGAGTTAGATGAGAAGCCAGGAAAGGCTGCGAGCATTGTGACGAGGGATGATCCGCCCTCACATTAAGATTGTCCCATGATATGGTGGTGGCTGTTGCATTAATTGTGGGCCCAATCACTCCGAAGGATGCTGTAGAGCGTGTGTGCTCTGTTTATATTTTATGTGGAGTATATCCTATAACCTATCCATATCATTGCTGTCCAGTTGAAGTATCATGTGGTTGGTGTGAACTTACACAGTCCATGTCTATGTTTGTGCCACAAGGACACTGTTTGCATACACCGTTGCTGTAGTTGTTGTCCTGTGAAGTCCATGTGTTGATGCAAATAATGATGCTTTGATGATTATTAATTAGATGTTGTACCTCGTCATGCATTGCAGGTAGTGAACCCAGGCCATGGTTGTGGTTGTAGAGCAAACTTGAGCCCCGGCTCTGGTTAATGTCGTAGGCCACTCACATCCCCTTCGTATACCTGTTTATGCCTGTTTATGCCACTATATCTCTGCTGTTAGGGTTATAGTTTTGTTACTCGTTATGTTATGGTTTTTCGCTGTATCTGGTCCCAGTCGACTTATGTGATGCGGGTGTCTTGTGTGGGTATCGAGGGTGCCCTTCGACTCAACTGAACATGATTGAGGTCTCACTGTCATTTAGAGACCGCCCCTGTAGTTAGTACTAGGCAGCAGTTATCTCTGTGGGATTTCAGATTCCCATTTCTGTATGTACCAACTGTCCATGAGTCCTGAGATGATTACAATAGAGAGTCCATACCTGCTGTTACCATTGTTGTTTACGTTAAGGCTCTGTTGTTGCCATGTCCTTGTTGGGTTGTGGAGATAGGTACCTAGTCATGTGCATAGCGATGTTAGGCAGCAGTGATTACTGTGGGAACATAGGTTCCCATTTCTGTATATGTCAGTTATGTGACATGCCAGGATGCCTGTTTGTCACTAAACCATGCAGTTCTGTCGATAAAAACCTAATTTTGTTGTTCTTAATTTGTTTTGTTTAGTCTGTAGTTTGTTTTGTAAACTCATTGATCCTGTTACAGTCCAGCAGTGTAATCTTCTGTCTGGGGTGTACAACAGTACATCCCCTGCCCTAAGAACTCCTGGAATCTTCTGTCTAAATTCTACCCCTTTTCTTGTTAACAGAGGTTGATATACACAGTGCTCTTTCTCTATTTCTCCTTATTGTCCTTTTCTTCTCTGGCCCATTAAAAGTCAGTGTTGCGCTCCTTTGTCTTTGAGCACTTAAGTATAGGAAATTACATCTTCCTGTCCTTGATATTCCACCTCCTATGACACTGATATAACGCAAAGAATACGTGTACTTCACGTTTTAAATAAAGAGAAAGAAAAGAACCAAATAAATTAAATGTAAAAGAAAAATAGATTTAGTCTATCTTTATTACCAAGAAAACGAAAGTGAGAAATTTGTCACTTTCTTTGTTATTCTGAATCATTAGTTTAAGGAGTGTCTTGTCGCTGTTTCTTGGCAGCCGACTGGGAATCTTTCTGCACCAAGAAACTTAGAAACTATCAAGGGACATTTATCGCTTCCTTTGCTGGAGAATCTTTCTGAAGTGGGCCATCGTATTATCATTCATCACATATAGGGGCATAGGGCTTGATAACATTAACAACAAGTTTGTTTGGATGATGGTTCACAATGAAGTCTTCGACGTCTGCCCACTTGCAGCAAATTTCTTTAATCCTGGCAATTGAAACGTTCACTGACTCCTCATAATCGGACCATGAGACCAATATTCTGCAAAGGAAATGCTACATGAAAAAACATGCAAACATATATTGAGATGTGTTGAGTTGAGCCAAGAATCAACACCATAGCACTCAGAACATTCTGATACGTGCTCCGACGTTATCAACAGCCATCGAAGAGTCCCATTACTAATGGTACCAGTAGCAGTCTAATTTTGTGTCTGGCCTTCGTCAGAGTCCTGAGTGTCGGCTGGTTTCTCTGGTCACTTCCTGCAGCACCATTTTCTCCAGGCAGTGATGATCTATCTCTCTTCCACTTTATTCACTATACACATGATCCCAAAGGGCCGTGACCACATCTGCCTTATGTACAAATACTCCGCAAGTGGTGCAGACTCAGCCAATCTTGTCCACTTGCTCGTTTCCACCACACCAGCAAGTCCTGGAGTAAATATCCAACAGATGCTCTTTATTCATAACATATCCATATTATAAAATGGGATGCAGGTCAGCATGGCCGAATGGGTAAGAACGCGTGTTCTCATAACCCTATGTGCTGTTGCCGAGGTTAGCGGTTCAAGCCCTACACCGGACAGCTGGACTAAAATGTTGACCTGTCGTCATTGACTTGGGGACGTAAATTACAAGTACTTCTGAAGACGGAGTGGGTTCGCCTGATGGCGAGGGACACTATTAATAGAGAAAGCTAATCCACATGCAAAATTCAGTCCATCACTACTATAAATACAGCGTGTATGGTACGCTTGAGTTCAAAGTGAGCAAGCACAAAAAAATAAAATAAAATGGGATTACTGCTATTTTTACGTTCATTAAGTATTTACCTATTTCTAGAACCTTTTCTGTCTTTTTCAGAGCTTCAGAAACATGTCCTATCTGTGGGGAGAACAGGGAGTGTTCATTAAATATCACATTTATTAATAATCTACATGCATGCATGTATACATAGTTTCTTTACACACATCTCAGTTGTCTATGTTGAAAGCTCCAATACCATAGCGGTTAGACAATCACCTGCTGACCTCTTGGTCATGGGTTCGAATTTACATTGGGGCAGATTTTGACAAATGTACCTGGACTCCTGGGTGGACCCAGCCTTGAGAGGCTAACAGGATATGTCTTGGGAAGTGAAATTGACTGGCAGGAAACTGGCCACACCAGCAACCCAGTGCTGGTTGGTCTACAAATATGGGTATACCGCTATAAAGGCGTTAAAAGGGCCCTTTAAATGTTATGTGCATGTGTTATGTGCATGTGTTATGTGCTGAAAAGTGCTTTTAGTTTCAACAGCAACTTGAAGACGCTTTCACTGATACACCAGAAAATTGTACAGTAAATGAAAAGTGGAGTCAAATTAAGGAAACTCTTTATAAATCTGCCGTAGGGGTTTACGGCACTGTGGATCATAAGAGGCAGGACTGGTTTGCGGCAAACAGCCAGACTCTGCAGCCCTTGATTGATAAGAAGAAGATAGCTCTCTTAAGAAACAAAGAAAGACTAACGCATAACACTCTGAGTGAGCTAAGGCAAGCTAGGAACGATGTGCAAAAGGCTGACAGGCAGTGTGCAAATGATTATTGGATCAAGTTATGTGAGTCCATTCAAATCGCAAGTGATAAGGGAAACATAAGAAGCATGTATGAAGGAATAAAGAAAGCCTGTGGTCCAGTGATCAAAAGAAGTGCACCATTGAAAACCTTGACTGGAGAAATCATCACTGATAAGAAACAGCAAATGGACAGATGAGTAGATCACTATTTGGAGCTTTACTCAAGTGAGACCAAACTAGCGGATGATGCCCTCAATGCCATAGAGGCTCTACCAACTCTTGACCACCTGGACACACTTCCCACAATAACAGAAGTTAAGTGTGCTAAAAATGAACTTGCATCTGGCAAGGCTCCAGGTAAGGATGGGATTCCAATAGAGGTTATCAGGAGTGGGCAAGACACACTCACTATACAGATCCACCAGCTAATAGAGCTATGCTGGCGAGAAGGACAAGTCCCACAGGATTTCAAAGATTCAAGCATCATAACACTGTACAAGAACAAGGGCGATCGGAGCGACTGCAACAACTATAGGGGTATCTCACTTCTGTGTATTGTTGGAAAAGTATTTGCCAGAATTGTTCAGCGCAGACTTCAAGTCCTAGGAGATCAAGTCTACCCCGAATCACAGTGTGGCTTTCGACAGAACCGGTCTACCATTGATATGATATTCTCATTGCGACAAATGCAAGAAAAATGCCGTGAAAAGAATAAACCACTGTTTATTGCCTTCATCGACCTCACAAAGGCACTTGATTTGGTCAGTCGTGAGGGTCTGTTCAAGGTACTAAAAAAGATTGGCTGCCCACCAACTCTTCTGTCCATTGTGAAATCGTTCCACACAGGCATGAAGGGTATAATCAAGTTTGATGGTGCAACTTCTGAAGAATTTGAAATCAAGAATGGAGTTAAGCAAGGTTGTGTACTAGCTCCCACTCTCTTTGGAATATACTTTTCACTTCTACTGAAATATGCCTTTCGTGATCAGGATGGTGGTATATACATTCACTCACGCTCAGATGGCAGCCTTTACAATGCTCAGAGATTGAAGGCCAAGACCAAAATTAGGAGGGTACTGATCAGAGAGTTGCTTTTTGCAGATGATGCTGCAGTTACGACCCACTCCGAGGAAGAATTGCAATGTCTACTATCTGCATTCTCCAATGCTTGTTCTGAATTTGGTTTAACAGTTAGCAAAAAGAAGACACAGATTATGTCACAAGGTGCACGTGGGGTACCATCAATCTTTATTGACGACGCCGAACTAGAGATGGTAGACCATTTTACATATCTAGGATCAGTGGTAAATAGCAAATTATCCCTAGATCAGGAAATCAACATCTGGATTGGTAAGGCAGCAACAACAATGAACAGGTTAAGAAAAAGAGTCTGGGAGAACAGGAAGCTTACTGCAAAAACAAAAGTCCTTGTCTATCAAGCTTGTGTCCTTAGTACTCTTCTTTATGGCAGTGAAACCTGGACAACTTACTCACACCAAGAGAAACATTTAAACAGCTTTCATATGCAGTGTCTGCAGGGTGACCAGATCGCCGTGATCAAAAGAAGCCAAGCCACGAAATAAAAAAGCCAAAATAAAGCCAAACACTGCCCAGTACAAAATGAAAAAGCAAAGAAAAAAGCCAAACATTGCCTAGTAAAAAGATATATTAAAAATATACTTATATCACATGAAGACCTCTTCTTCAAATAAGTATTCCTCTTCATTGTTGAAATTCAGTACAGGATTCATTAGAATATACTATTCCAGCTTTGAAATCATTCAACATTTTGGATGAAGGTACAAATTCATTACAGCACTTGTTTGAAGATAATGGTTCTGCTCTAATTCTAATAATTGCTTCTAAGAGAGACAGCTGAAGTCTATTCCTTGCTTTGGTTTTTATGCATGTTAAAAGAGAGAACATCCTCTCCACTGCGGTATTGCTAATAAGTGTTATTAAGCAAGTAAGAACAAAAGAAGCAAGCTCTTTAAATTGGGGATGTTTCATGACTCCTTGCCAGAACTGCTCTGCATTTTTAGGCAGTCCATTTTCTTTAAATTGTTCTTCTTCCTTCCAATCTATAAAATTTTCTGTATTGTTCTTCAATAATAGTGTGGTTTTCTTCAGCCAAATTCAAAAAGGGCAATTTTGACGCTTATAATGCAAAAATAGTTCTTCATGTAATTCGTGAGGATCTGCCTTACTTTTCTGAAAAAAGGCTATTTAACCTTTCGAATTCCTGCACAATAGGGGTTGCGAAATGAAAATAAAAGTAGTTTCTTTGATCTAGAAGCATTTCCTTTATAAGTCGTGACTTAAATTTAGTGTAATAATTTGCTAATTCAGCAGAAATAAAATAAGCCTTGAGTTCTTCCCAATTTATTAGAATGTTGAACATTACTTTTTCCCGGACAAGCCAGCGAATAGAAGAAATTTTCTCAAAGGAAGTGATGCAGTTCTAGCTTGGTGAAATTCTGTCGATGAGTTCATAATTTTGAATAAATCGTTAAATGCTTCTCGTCTTAGATTGCTATGTCTAAACCAATTTGGTATTTCTGTCCGCAAAAGTCCAATTTTTTAAGGTAGTTTTGACACTGTATATTTGATGCACAATGCTAATGAATGGCAAACACACTTATACTGAACACATGAAGGAGATACATCTGTCATTCTGGACCAAACTGAATTGTTGCATCCAACCATACTGGAAGCACCATCGGATGCAAAACCAATGCAATTTTTTAATGATTGATTACATTTTTCAATTTCATCCTAATTTTCAGCTAATTTAACTTTGTCATCAATTTTCTTGCTTATTGTCACCACTGAAAGTGTTTTTTGTGAAGAAGATGGCGCGCTCCGCTTGTGTTTTTCTGTTGTTGCATGATTTGCGAGATTTGAAAATCTTGGGACAATATTACAATGGCACAGTTTGCAATATGCCTGTTCAGAACCGTCAGTGGATTTCTTGAGCCACACAAATGTCTTTTCCCATTGATCATTATATTTCCGATTAGTATCATAAGATGGTTTCCACTTTGGCATGATAATAGGTTCAGTCAATAATATTAATAAGAAATACTTGCGAGTTGCGACTCGCGATTGCTATGAAGGTATAATTAATTTGAAAACATAACTACTAAACAGTAAGCTGCACAGTGCTTCAGTGCACATAGAACATGGCCAGATAAGCTTATCATTTTGCATTTGTTTTTGGTTAAAAATAGTAACACAAGACAACAATTAACTTGAAAAATTCAAAAAAGAGGCATATACCATTACAAATTGTTAAAAAGCCAAAAAAAGCCAAAAGGCCAAACTGATTTTCTGACGCCAAACCTGTTTTAAAAAAGTCAAATTTGGCTTTAAAAAGCCAATCTGGTCACCCTGAGTGTCTGCGAAGAATTCTTGGTATCAAGTGGCAAGACAAAATCACAAATACTGAAGTATTGGAAAGATCAGGTTGTGTGACAGTTTATTCCATGCTCAGTCTTCGTAGACTTAGATGGATAGGACATCTTAGAAGGATGGATGATGGTAGAATACCAAAGGACATATTTTTTTGGTGAATTACAGATGGGTAAGAGATCTCAGGGTCGGCCTCTACTACGATACAAAGATGTGTGTAAGCGGGACATGATTGATGCAGGCATTAATAATGCATATTGGGAGCAAGTCGCCGCTGAACGTGTTGCATGGAGGGCAAACATCAGAAATGGAATAAAGACAAAGGAGAAAATTATTGCAGATAAGTCACACACCGAGCGTTTGAGACGTAAGATGGTGCATGATGGTGGAAGTGACCACGTGTTCAGATGCACCCACTGTGAACGGACATTTACAGCGCAAATTGGCCTTATCAGTCACATTCGCTACCGGCATAGGTAAAAGTTATTATGCCTTTTTAAAGCACAAACTATCGTCTGTCAAGACGGCAAGGTGCCAATGATGATATGTGCGTGTGTTATGTGCATGTGCGCTCCCCACAACACATGCTCCATCATAAATGGCTCGTCAGTGCTGCATCAGAAGGAAAGGCTACACCAGCCTCATCCCATCAGACGCAACATCTTTGTATTGCTCAGAGGACCTGAATATTAACACATCATACAAGAGAATTAGAGCTCAGTCTTCCAATCAACCATCTAGTCAGCCAACCAGTCAGTCAACCAACCAACCAATCAGCCAGTCAACCAACCATCCAGTCAACCAACCAACCACTCAACCAACCAGCCAGTCAACCAACCAACCTCTCAACCAACCAGCCAGCCAGTCAACCAGCCGGCCAGTCAGTCAACCAACCAGCTAACCAACCAACCTTCCAGCCAACCAACCAACCACCATCGAACCAGCCAGTGAACCAGACAGTCAATCAACCAACCAACCAGCTAGCCAGTCAACCAACCAGCCACCCAGTCAGTTAACCAACCAGCCAGTCAGTCAGTTAACCAACCAACCAATCAACCAACCAACCAGCCAATCAACCAACCAACCAGCCAATCAACCAACCAACCAGCCAGTCAACTAACTAGCCATCCAGTCAACCAACCAACCAGCCAGTCAGTCAGTCAACCAACTAACCACATTCAGTGAAGCAAACAACCAGTCAGTAGACCAAACAGCCAGTTAGCCAACCAACCAACCAGCCAGCCAACAAACCAGCCAGTCAACAAACCGGCCAGTCAACAAACCAGTCAGTCAACCAACCGGCCAGCCAGTCAACCAACCGGCCAATCAGTCAACCAACCAACCAGCCAGTCACACGAACCAGCCATCCATTCAACCAACCAGACAGCCAGCCAACCAACCGGCCAATCAGTCAACCAACCAACCAGCCAGTCAGTCTACCAACTAACCAGCCAGTCAACCAACCAGCCCGTCAGTCAACCAACCAACAAGCCAGTCAGTCAACCAAACAGCCAACCAGTCAACCAAACAGCCTGCCAGTCAACCAGTCAGTCAACCAATCAGCCAGCCAGTCAACCAACCAGCCCGTCAGTCAACCAACCAACAAGCCAGTCAGTCAACCAAACAGCCAACCAGTCAACCAAACAGCCAACCAGTCAACCAAACAGCCTGCCAGTCAACCAACCAGTCAACCAACCAGCCAGCCAGTCAACCAACCAACCAGCCAGTCAGTCAACCAATCAGCCAGCCAATCAACCAGTCAGTCAATCAATCAACCAACCAGCAAGTTAACCAACCAACCAACCAACCAGTTAGTTAGTTAGTTAGTTAGTTAGTTAGTTAGTCGACAGATCATCCTCATTGCACATCATACCATTCAGTCCATAAGTGCTCAGATCCCCTCCTCAACAAATCCTGCAGCGTGTAACGTCTAACTACACCAGTTCTGTGCTGGTTTATCAATCTTCTTTGGCTTCCTGCGTAGTGTTCTTGTTTGGCCACGCCTCTTTTAATTTGCTGTTCTCGCAGTCTGACCATAGTTGTAGATTCGCAGTCATCACTTGGTTCTCACAAAAGTCTTACTTCTCATAGCGCATTCAACATGTCAACCTGGTCCATAGCGCGCCCGCCCTCCATATTAGCCATACCTGCGAGCTTGTCAGCCCGCTCATTTCCTTTAACCAATCAACCAGCAAGTTAACCAACTAACCAACCAGCTAGTCAACCAACCAGCTAACCAACCAGCCAATCAGTCACCCAACCAGCCAACCAGTCAGTCAACCAACTAGCCAGTGAGACAGTCAGTCAACCAACCAGTCAGTCAATCATCCTTCCAGCCCTTCAACCAACCAACCAGCCAACCAACCAGCCAATCAACCAACCAGTCAACCAACCAACCAACAAACCAGCAAGTTAACCAACCAACCAGCCAGTTAACCAACCAACCAGCAAGTTAACCAATCAACCAACTAGTCAACCAACCAACCAGCAAGTTAACCAACCAACCAACCAGCTAACCAACCAACTAGCAAGTTAACCAACTAACCAACCAGCCAGTCAACCAACCAATCAGCCTGTCAGTCAATCAATCAGCCAGGCTGATAGGCTTGCAGGTAGGGCTACTGTGGAAGGCAGATGAACCAAGGACCAGGCAGACATTCTGAATGCTCTACGAGAAGTTAGTCGCTTACAAGAAGCAAGCAATGACTGTGAGTCTACAACCATGGTCAGGCTGCAAGAACAGCAAATTAAAAGAGGTGTGGCCAAACAAGAACACTATGCAGGAAGCCAAAGAAGATTAATAAACCAACACAGAACTGGTGTCGTGAGCCGCTACACGCTGCAGGATGTGCTGAGGAGGAGATCCGAGCACTTATGGACTGAATGGTTCGATGTGCAATGAGGATGATCTGTCAACTAGCTAACTGGCATAAAGACTGTCATTTCTGTTTCTGCATTCTCATGCCCAGGGTGTCTAATGCCCTGTGTCCACCCACTCACCCACACACACACCTACTACTTACCTACTTCTCTCTCTCTCTCTCTCTCTCTCTCTCTCTCTCTCTCTCTCTCTCTCTCTCTCTGATTGGTTGATTGTGTTAGTTACTTTCTTGTTGTGGTGTTACACGTCTGGACAGAGTCACACACTTGTTAAGGCCTGGAGTAACTGTGTACTCGCCGAATCATATGGTGCTGTTGACTCTCTCTTCCTCCTCTGCCCTTTATCCACCATTGGAGCACAGGGTCTCTAACCACACCAAGCCACGTTATCTTTTGCTCTATCCTGCATCTCTCTGCATGTCTTCCCAATATTATTCATCTCTGTTTGTAATTCTCTTCTCCGTGTGTTTTTAGGTCTCCAGCTATTTTGTTTGCCTTGTGGGTTCCAGACAAGAGACTGTCTACTATAAATATTGACAAAACAAAAACATACATGATAATATGCAGACGCCATCAGATGGAGGATGTCTGTCTGGTTGAAGTCAAGTGATTCGGTCTGTTCCGGGGTCAGAAGTGATAAGTGGTCGTGGATCTGCTGTAGCCATACCAAGGCTGTTCTCATGTCATCTTTATCATGAAGAACCTAATTAAGAGAAAGTTGTGTTTTGTTATTTCATGAGATGGCCAGATTTTGTTCTGAGATAAATTCATCAGGAAGCTAGCATCCACGTTAGTTGCATATCCATTACAGGACGTAGCAATCAACCTCAGCGTTTTTTGGCTGTTTGTGATTTCTTGGCAAGTTTACGTTCAGTAGTTTGCCATTGCTTTCTGAATGACTGACACTCATACCTTTTTATGGGAACCAACGCAAGGCGATCTGCTTCCAAATCGACTGCACCTTTGCTTAAACATGGTATGCAGGATTACGAATTGCAATCATAACCCCATTGCCAGAATCCATGAGGCAGTTTTAGGAAGCTAACAATTTATGATTTTATTACCTCTTTTCCTCCATTTACCTCAGTTAACTTTCTCATTTTCTGTATCCATGTTATTGTGGTAGAGGAGATTTCATGCTACCATCACAATTAACTCTGCGCAAACGTCATGCTTGACACGATCTGAAGAGATTATAGTGACAGACTTCAGGATAATTATAATCTTCGTAAGTCTACCATCTTAAGTTTGTCATTGTAATCTTCTTAAGTCTACAATCTGAAGTTTGTTATTATAATCTTCTTAAGTCTACCAACCGAAGTTTGTCATTATAATCTGCTTGAGTCTAATATCTGAAGTTTGTCATTAAACTCTGCTTAAATTAACATCTGATGTCTGTCATAATCTGCTAAACTCAACCATCTGAAGTTTGTCAGTTTAATCTGCTGAAGCCTACCATCTGAAGTTTGTCATAATCTGCTGAAGTAAACCATCTGAAGTTTGTCATTATAACCTGCTTAAGTTAATATCTGATGTTTGTCATTATAATCTGCTTAAGTTAACATCTAAAATTTATCATTGTCAATATCTGCTGAAGTCTACCATCTGAAGTTTCTCATAATCTTTATAATCTGTTCAAGCCTAACATCTGAAGTTTCTCATAATCTTTTTAATCTGCTGAAGTCTACCATCGAGGTTTTTCATAATCTTTATAATATAAAGTATGTAATTGTGATCTTTATAATCTGAACTTTGTCTATATAATCTTTATAATCTGCTCAACTGTAACATCTGAAATTTGTCATGTTTTTAATCTGCTGAAATCCACCTTCTGAGGTTTGTCATAATCTTTATAACATAAAGTCTGTTATTATAATCTTTATAACATAAAGTCTGTTATTATAATCTTTATAATATGAAGTCTGTAATTATAATCTGTATAATCACTAGGCCGCTACACTTTCTATATGTAATTTCTGTCATTGCCTGTATCTTCTGCTACCTTTCACCCAATGCAGCATAATCTATAACCCAACTCATGCTAAGTTCATGTAGATTAGTTCTAACAGGGAGTCTCCGTAGCGAAATGGTCAAGCCGTCTGCCTCGGGCTCCGAAGGTTGTGGGTTCAATTTCGCGCCACATCCTTCGGTTCATGAGTGAATTTTTTCAGAGACTCCGGTGGGTAGTCACTGGAGCTATGGAGTTTTGCTTTGTGCGACGCTTTCCGCGCTGCGGAAAGAGACTGAGCCATATGGGATAAAAACCCGGTGCAATGAAGTTGACCCTGTCAAATTTTAAGCGACTTGTAAGATTAGTTCTAACTGGTTGCATTTGGGAGCTACAGTTTCCAATTAGATGATCTAACCACCTCATGGCATGCCTCTTATGACATGTATAATAGGTTACAATGTTAATCTTTGCAAACCTCATGGACCCCAGTAACACACTGGCCACTATGCAAATGAGCTCTGATATATGATTTTATTCTCTCAAACAACCATGACCTGGCCTTCAACCCACCTTGACAATGGCAAACTGTTCCTCAATGGTCAACGGCTTCAGTGCCAGGTCATCACCGATCTTTCCTTGGACAATGTCCTGGACATTTATCCCGTAGATGTTCTGTAACTTTGCGATGTAATCCACGACTCGCTCTAGCTCTTCCTTGCCTGGTAGGTTGTCAATCAGGTAGTGGAGACGGCCCACGATACGTGGCAGGTTCCCTGTGGACACATGTACCACTTAGTATAGTTTATTTCTACAGAATTGTGAAAGTGTTACATGGATACATATACATTACTTAAATAATAATAATCATAATTTTTTTTGGTCGCATATCCTTTACAGGACATCGCTGTCAACATCAGCATCTTTCAGCTGATTGTTGATTTCTTGGCAAGATTACGCTCAGTAGTTTGAACTTTCTGAGCGACCGGCTCACATACCCCGTAAGTTACCGATGCGGAGAGAACCGCTTGCGATTCTTGTGCAATGTCACGTTACTTACGAGATTATGGAGAAAGTCGTGTAACCTATAGACCAGAGAGGCCGGCAATAATTAAAATAATAATAATTATTATTATTATAAATAATGGGTTCCAAATGTTGCTGTATGTAGCCGAGGCGCGGTGTTGGGGTGAGCGCCCAACATTGCTCAAATACCTCAATGGCTCGTGAATACATAACCTATGCAGCAAAAGTCCAACTCCTGGCCTTCACGTGGCGGGCCTGTTTAAACTAACAGGAGAAGGGGCGACGGCGAGTCTCTGGCGCCGGAAAATAACCAGTATGCTCTAGATGTGTATGCACGGACATGCATGCGCAGACAGGCGTGTGCGCGCGTACACATCTACACTCGAGTGAGACCACAGTCTGCTCTAGCAAAGAAAGGTGCTGAAGACGGAGGCAACCAGCCAAGAGGCGCACCACAGAAATCAGGATGCCACGCAATCACGCAAAATGGAATATGTCGACTACTGCTAATCGTTATGGTGCTCGCCCTGCTTTGGACCCCCAGGCAGGTGCAGTGCCGGGCCCTATGTCTCGAAAGGGTCCAACCCCAACTACTGGAGGTCCTTCTCAGATGTCCTGTGGAGCCAGGGGACATGAGAATAGGACGACTGGCCATACTAAACCAAGACTTAAAATAATGCACTGGAATGCGGAGGGAGTCAGCAACAAAAAAGTTGAATTAGAAAACATCCTGGACAAAGAGAAAGTAAGCATATGTTGCTTGCAAGAAACTCACCTCAATGAAAATATAGCCTTCAAAATCAGAGGCTACCAGTGTTACCGATCTGACCGAAAGAACAGGCGAAAAGGTGGGATACTGACCCTTGTAAGAAATAACATCATGGCTTCCCAAATCAAAGTCTACATGGAAGGGGCTGAGTATCAGACACTTAAACTTAAGACAGGTAATACAGATCTACATCTGATCAATTACTACTGTCCAAGTGACCGCCCACAGGCACTGGACACTCTACCACTAAAAGAAAAAATGATTGTGTGTGGCGATTTCAACAGCCACTCGCAGAGCTGGGGCTATGATCACATGGACCAGAGAGGAGAGAGACTGGAAGACTGGCAAGATGAGAATAGATTCATGTTGATTAACAAGCCGTCCGACCCACATACTTTCTACTCGAGATCATGGCACTCTTCAACTACACCTGACCTGGCTTTTCATTCACCAGACCTGGAGTGGAACATTACACGAACTGTTGGGAAACAACTTGGTGGCAGTGACCATCGGCCAGTCTTTCTAACCGTAGAAAATGAGCTTGTAAGTGAAAGCAGCACCCTCTCGAGGTGGAACTACAAGAAAGCAGACTGGGCAATGTACAAGCATCGCACCAGCATACTGGTTAGAAACCTGAACACTGAGAAAGACATAAATAAAGCAGTTGAAGAGTTTGGGAAATGCATACTACAGGCAGCGCGAGAAACAGTACCAAGAGGAGCCCGTAAACAATATAAACCCTACTGGAGTAGTGAACTGGAACAGTTGCATAATGATGTTGAAGTGTGTAGAAAGCAAGCAGAGGCCACACCCAGCCAAGAGCACCACAATAAATTCCAGCATGCAAAAGCCAAATTTCAAAGGGCCAAGCTGCAGGCTAGACGGAAAAGCTGGCAGGAGAAAACGGAGTCTCTGAACTTTGAAAGAGACACAAGGAAATTGTGGAAGCTAATAAAACAGCTTAATGACGAGGGCACAGGGAGAAACTCAAAAATTGCACTACATAAAGATGGAAAAATCTTAACAAGAAAGCAAGCAGCTGACCATTTTGCGGACTCGTTCGCACAAGATAGCAATATCAAAATTAGTCCAGAGAATCAACAAGAGATTCGAGAGAAACGACAACATACAGGACAGAAGGAAATAGTACATGAGGTTCTGGAGGCACCCATCACAATCAGCGAACTGGAGCTAGCCATATCAAAACTGAAAATGAGAAAGTCACCAGGAGCTGATGGTATCTCCAATGAAATGATCAGGAACCTAGGAACAGAGGCCAAAACAAAGCTGTTGCAGATCTTCAATAACAGCTGGACCTTAGGCAGTGTTCCACAAGCCTGGAGAGAAGCAATCATGATACCCCTCCTAAAATCAGGGAAAGATGGTTCCATTGCCTCTAGCTACAGACCAATTAGCCTCACCAGCTGTCTCTGCAAAACACTGGAGCGCATCATCAATCACAGACTGCAGTGGTACATTGAAAGTAAAAACATCCTTGTGCCACAGCAGGCTGGCTTTAGGCAGTGCTACTCTACGGAAGATCAGACAACCTACCTCTCTCAAGAAATTGAGGATGCATTCCAAGAGAAGAAGCTGGTGCTTGCGGCATGGATAGATCTGAAGAAAGCCTTTGACAAAGTCTGGAAAGAAGGTCTGATGAAGAAACTGAGAAACTGCAAAGTCAATGGAAGAATGTACAAATGGGTGAAAGCATACTTGCACAACAGAAGAGCCCGAGTACAGATAGACGGACTCAAGAGCAAGAAAGTACTACTGCGTCACGGTGTCCCCCAGGGCGGAGTCTTGTCCCCCACACTTTTTCTAATCTTCATCAATGATCTTGTTGCTCACCTACCGCATGGAATTAAAGCGGCAATGTACGCCGATGACCTGGTTCTATGGAGCACAAATGAATATGCATCAGTGGCCACCAGATTGCTACAAAGAGCTGTAGATACATTTGCTGCATGGGCAAATAGATGGTGTGTCAGCATAAACACTGACAAGTGCAGCACCACCCTATTTACCCTCTCTCCAAAACAAAAGGCAGGGATCATCCAGATAAATGGAACACCCCTAAGAGAAGATAAAGAACCAACATACCTTGGAGTAACATTTGATGGCAAGCTGACATGGAGAAAGCACATCAACAAAGCAGTAGCAAAAGCCAGAAGGAAAATAGCCATCCTGAGAAAGCTAAGTGGAACCACATGGGGAGCCAGTACGAAAATACTTAGCAAAGTTTACCAACAGAGCATACGACCACACCTGGAATATGGGTCAACTGCGTGGTGTTCAGCATCAAATACCACACTACAAGAGCTGGACAAGGTGCAAAATCAAGCACTTAGAGTCACCACAGGAGGGATGAGATCAACCTCTATAGTGGAAATGGAGAAGATGGGGAGGACACAGGCACTGAGTGAGCGCAGAGATACGAAAACGCTAATACAAGCAGAAAAGTTCCTCAGCTTGCCAGGCCACCCTATGAAGAACAGATTTGAAAACCTAGCTATGGGGCGGTTGAAAAGAAGTAGTTTTATCCACCAGGCCAAACGACTCTGCAGAGAAACCACTGATCTGCCCACAGTTGGTATCCCCCTAACAACTATTCCAGAGCGAACTCCATGGAAAGATGAGCATAGACTATCATTACAAATCCAGACAAAAGTGAGAGGAATATTTGACAAGGAAGAACAGAACAGTGTGCAGCGCAGAACAGCCACTCTCAGCTTCCTTGATGAAGAATACCCACAGGACCTCTGGATCCGAGTCTACACAGATGGGTCAGCACAAAATGCTGTTCGAAATGGAGGAGCGGGAGTGTACATAGAATACCCAAATAATACTAGGGACACAGCCAGAGTACCGACAGGAAAGTACTGCCATAACTATGATGCCGAAATTGAGGCAATCAAGATAGCAACAGAGAAATTACTAAATAACAGCAATGGTACACAACCTGTGGTGCTACTAACAGATGCAAAATCAGTACTCGAGGCGCTCCTCTCTGGGAAATTGCCAGTACTAAGGACACTACTTTCTGAACTTAGCAGTCAGCATAAAGTCACCATACAGTGGATACCATCCCACTGTGGAGTACCCGGAAACGACAGAGCTGATCAATTGGCTAAGGAAGGAGCCAAAGAGGAACAGCCTGATGTGCCCGTTACATACCACCAAAAGAAAAGAATGATCAAATCAGTCAGAAAGCCACCAAAACCTGCTCAAGATGACTACCACATTATGGACAGACCAGAACAAGTCATTATTCTGCGCCTCAGAACAGGACACAATAGATTACGCAACCACATGTATACAAAATTCAAGATTGGTGAAACAGCCATGTGCACATGTGGACTGGCGTCGCAGACAGCAGAGCACATACTCCAAGACTGCCCAAAATATAACATATCTAGGCAAACCTTCTGGCCTAGAGAGACGACGGTGGAAGATAAACTCTATGGACCACTGTGTGAACTGAAAAAAACAGTTCAATTCATGCAAGAGACGACATTGCAGATATAGACATATTTCAAGCGAACGAAAGAAGAAGAAGAAGAAGAAATTATAAATAATAATAATAATAATAAATGACCGTAGAAGAGACGAATGGAGACGGATTGTATCTGCAGCAAAGAACCTCAATGGCTAGGAACGCTGAATAATAATCATAATAATAATAATAATAATAATAATAATAATAATAATAATAATAATAATAATAATAATAATTTTGATAATAATAGTGATGATAAAGGTGATAATGGTAATAATAGTAATATTAATGGTGATAATAACAATAATGATGATAATTATGATAATAATAATAATGACACTGACAATAATGATAATGATATTAATTATAATCATGGTAATTATGATGATGATAATTATAATGATAATGATGATAAAATTATGCTAATGGTAATTATAATAATGATAACAATGATGATGATAATAATAATTATTATTATATACTGAACATGTGGCTCAGGGGCTGTGAAGATGTTACACAATCCCTCTTTACACCGAGCTAAGGGTTCGAATTAGGAACAATGGATTTGGAAGCAGGCTGCCATGGGTTGATTTCCATAGTATAAGCGTCAGTCGTTCAGAGAGCAATGACAAACTACTGGATGTAAAATGTGCCTTGTAAAACTCAAACATCTAAAAAATACTGGGGTTGAATGCAATGTCCTGTGAAGGACATGAAACTAACTTTAACAATAATGATAAGAAGAAAGAGATTAACTATGTATTGAATGACACACGTGGAAGTAGAGGAAAACAGTAGAGATTATAGGATATTGGAAGTTATGTGACAAAACTAGGAAAACAGTAGAGATTATAGGATATTGGAAGTTATGTGACAAAACTAGGAAGACAAAACTGCCGCCTTCTTTCTTCTACTTCTGTGAGTGCAAATCAATACCGTGGCAATTTATTTAGCATGTTATTTCAATGGACCGGCTCCGTGGCAAAGGGGTTATGGGCACAGTTTGTGATCCTGTATACCCGTGTTTGAAACACAGCTGTGCGTGATTTGGCAGCAGACCGCGTTGCGTTGGTATTTTACGAGATGTTATGGGTGCCGGTCGTTCAGAAAGCAATGGCAAACTACTGAACATAAACTTGCCAAGATATGCAACAGCAAAACATGCTGGCGTTGACTGTGACGTCCTGTAAAGGATATGCAACTAACTTTTTTTTTATTTCAATGATCGCAAAGATTTCTCAGCAATTAACATCATCAGATTCATGTAACGGGTCCTTGGTTGAACCTCGATTGCCCGCAAATGATTTGGCAGCACTGATGTGTGATGATTTTGATGGTTGTTCAGAAATAAAAGGCAAACTACTGTACATAAAAATTGCCTAGTAAATTACTCACTCACTCTTGCATCTTAGTTAGTTAGTTAGTTAGTCGCAGTTCCAACTTCACAGCAACTTGCCGTCTTGGAAGATGATAGTTTGTTACTTCAAAAAAGGCACAATAACTGCAATTACCAGGGGACCAGGGATTGAGTTACACCTCACCATAGCACAATGTCTGGACTGAATTACAGAGAGTGTGAGTTACCATGCAGCATGATCACTCTCTCAGCATGTCTAGTTAACAGCAGAGGAAAGTAACACCAATACATATGGAACAAGACAAACTGTAGAAGCTGCCGGATCAGCAAAGCATTGCTCTAACTGTCCGCCTGTCGGAGCTTACACTCTAGACCAGATGTCGAACAAGGCTTAGGGCCTTGTCTGCCCTGCCATGACATTTATTCTTTAGGTTGCATTTCCTCACATCAGGCTTGTACCCTCCCAATTGCACACCTCCGCTCAAAAAAGTTGGCACAATGAGGAGCGTTGGTTTTGGTGACTGCTGCCCAACATTCGGCAGTAGCAAAACAGGAGGTACCATCTACTGTCAAATGACAGCTCAGTCAAAACCAACTAAGAACTGACTCACAAAAAGCCAAATATGTTGGGTTTAATTGCAACGTCCTGTAAAGGACATGCAACTAACTTATTAATCACCATTACCGGCCCCAATCATGACTGTCCGGTTTTTAACAGGTTTCACATCAGAACTGACCTAGATTACAAAGATAGATGGTAATAATAAAGGGAAATAAACTTACATTTCTTGCAAGGCTTGCTTTCTAATAGAAGTTGTAGCCCTTCCCTCCAGCCGTGGTCCAGGCGACGGAATAAATGGTAGACGTTGACTGGATGGGACAAAAATGACTCCAGGTGGGGCCCGGCCAATCGGTGCACGACTTTGGCTTCATTGATGACGCTGCCGGTAATAAAGCATGATACCACTGAGAATGTGGCATTGAGGAAACTACGTACTACATATCACTGACCACTCTACTCAAAATGCAACATTGGTCCTCCTCCTCCACCTCCTGTACATCCTTCTCCCCCTCCTTCTTTTTCTTTTTTCTAGTCCATGCCACGTAGCGTCAACAGCCTTCTGTCTTGTGAGCTAGCAGTCATTTCTATGTTATCGCTGTTCCCGCATGGTTGTTTTTAGCGTATTCATCAGACGGACCTATACTAGTCAGCCACCTTCTTCGCCATCAGCTCAGCCATCAGCATCTACCTGGTTGCAACGGGATACCATAACCTCAAGTTTATTCTAAAACACAAGATTGCTGTGAAGAGGGAGGATGCTGTTGCCAAAGAAAAGTTGAAGAAATTTGCTGATGATAAGCGGATGACAGAGAAGCGAAAAGATTAAAGGGAACACTAAAGAATGATCAAGGCACGTATATTTCATAATGGTACATGGAAGGCAAATGAGATCGAAGACTGAAGTCACGGCATTCTTGATATTCTACAGCAATACGCTCTACCTGGCATTGCTGATTTTGTTTTTTCTCGAGAATTTCAACCCAGTCGTAGATTATTCCCTGGCAGTGGGTGTCTGCAGCATGGTTGTTGTCTATCAGTAGTAAGGCATAACTGGACCACTGCGCAGCCAGCAGTCAAATTAACATCGTGTTTATGTTCCTGAGTAAGTCATCTCTCTCTCTCTCTCTCTCTCTCTCTCTCTCTCTCTCTCTCTGTGTGTGTGTGTGTGTGTGTGCGCGCGCGCGCGTGTGTGTGTGTGAATGTGAGAAATAGAGAGGACACCACTATTGCCATCTCATCTCAAGCTGTGTAAGCTGACAATTTCAAAAACAAAACAAACGATCGGGATAGCGGGTTCAATCCCTACACTGGTCAGCTGGACTGTCTACTGTTTAAGGGGATCCACTTTATCAGGGTTCCACCGGGTCCACTTGCTGTCGGACTAGTTGACACTTTGGCCAGTCCGCCGCTGGACTGAGGTGGATGCTGAGAAGGGGATCTCAGCACTTATGGACTAATAGTTCGATTTGATCTGTTGACTAACAAACTACGGGAACTGCAAAAGACGGTGATAATATGGAGAATGCAGCAATGGCGATCCTACACATGACTTGAGTTGAGTCAAGAACCAACATCACTTAACTCGAAACGTTCCCATAATAGCTGTTATTTTCAGCTATCGGGCAAGTGATCCAAAACTAATGAGACACTAAGATTAAAGCGTCGTTGATCTATTAACTTTTAAAAGGAAGGAAGGTCAGAGTTCGTGGCCTATTTCCTTAAGCGATCATTGCAGGTCAGACGTTTTGTTTCGTCTTGCGCTGGCTATGTTTTAAGTAACCATAATCTCCAAGTATGTAATCAAGAGCAGGTATTGGCGATCATGATTCTCAAAGCTACTGTCACCTGTTCAGTTACAAAACCTACACACAAGAATAAAGCACGTCTAAGTCTGTAATTGGAGCCACTGTAGATAGCATGCTTGCCTGCCGACCCGGTGGTCATGTGTTCCAATCTCCAAGTGGGTGGATGGGTTTAAACTGACCTGGGCCAGCAGACTCAATGAGTGCTAGGAAATCTCCCGGGAAATGAAAGCGACTGGTGGGATGCTGATCACATAACTGAAGTGTGGATTGACACTTGCAAATATTGAGCTAGCACTATATATTCATTATGCCTTGATGAGTCTAACAGGGGTCTTTATTTTGTAAATTATATTACACTCCACACGTGCATCCTCGCCAGTTTTACGGAGTTAGTGCACTCTCCTGAGATTTGTCTGGGATGATCTATGGAAGGAGACTGAGACACTTTTCGTGATATCCTGTGTGCATTTACAAGGATCCCTCGCGAAACCTCTAAAACACAAATGTATTTACAAAGATATCTGCCTAAAACTGATCAACTATCTGTCCAAGACCTATTCACTCATTCAGACAGTACAAGCAGGCAAGTATATATGTGGCCTGTTTCGACCAGTAGATCAGGATCTGTCATGCTCAATCGAAGATTGTAGTTCAATGTACATGCAACTACCGATTTTCTTTTTCTCGCAGCTGCGGCCATATTTTAATCCTGCCTCGAACTGTTCATTCGTGGAGGCAGCTACGTGGATCGATAATATTGCTGAGTTTAAATATATTTGTCATTCTTTGAACCGTCTTACGTGTTGCACTGTAGCGCTTACCTGGCCGACTATGTTCTAACCACCTTCTGAACATTCATATCTTTTTATCCATCTGTCTGTCCGTCCGTCTGTCCGTCCGTCCGTCCGTCTGCCCGCTCGTCCGTCCATCCGTCCGTCCGTCTGTCTGTCTGTAAATCCACCTACCAAACTGCAGGTAGGTCCTATGCCAGCCTCCGTAACCCCTCCTGACTGCTAGCCTCCCTGTCTGTCTATTTGGTTGTCTGTCTGTAAGTCTGTTCTTCCGTCCATCCATCCATGTATACACACACGACGCGCGTGTCTGAGTGTTGTGTATGTGTGTGTGTGTGTGTGTGTGTGTGTGTGTGTGTGTGTGTGTGTGTGTGTGTGTGTGTGTGTGTTAGTGTATCTATACATCCATTCATCGCTTCTGTCTATCTGTCTTCTTCTATGCCTTCCTGCACGCGTCTTTTCTCAGAAACCTGTCAGGTCATATGTCCACCTATTTAACTCTGTCTTTCTTTTAATAACTGTGTCTATCCTTTCCTGTGTAATCATTTCCAGTGCGTAACTTCCTGTTAAGTGACACACACAATCGGTGCGTCATCACTAACTGTTAACACACAATCAAGTTGACCAGCCATAATGCTTAAACATTGTAAAGGACGGACGGCTAGAGCTAGAATCTGTTGGTGAGGAAGGAGAGACAGCTGGGAGAAAAGTATTTTGGCGTTCATATTGGTTCAATACCAAACCATCACCAGTCTCGAATTCTTCAAGCCGTACAAGCGTCAACTGGATCTGATGGTGTTCTAACAACAACAACAACACAGAGGACAACAACAACAAAAATATCACCACCAACATCGTGCTCTTAAACGTACGGCGTGCTGTTGCCGGGGAAACGGGTTCAACCATTACACAGGTCACTTGGACTAAAATGTTGACTTCTCGTCTGAAAAGTTTACTTCTCGTTCTCGACTCGGGGATGTAAATTACAAGTATCTCAGAGTCGGGGTGGGCTCACATTGCGAAGGTCACTGGTAATAGCGATAGCTAATCAACACGCAGGCCGGCTTCGTGGCCTAGAGGTTAGCGACTTTTCTCCGTAATCTCGTATACTCTCGTAGGTAACGTGATGACGGTGAGAATAAGCAGTGGTTCGAATCGCATCGGTAACTTACGGGGTATGTGAGCCGGCCGCCCAGAAAGCAATGGCAAACTATTGAGCGTAATCTTGCCAAGAAATCAACATACAGCTGAAAGATGCTGGTATTGACAGCGATGTCCTGTAAAGGATATGCAAATTTAAAAAATAAATCAACACGCAAAACATCAGTTCAGTCCACGAGAAGTAGTAGCATATGTAAGGACTACGTTTGAGTTCAAATACAAAATAATAATAACCCACGTCAAAAGCTATCTACCGCTTGCACACTTGCCCATCACTTGTCCTTGCCGGCATGTATGCAACCTGTGCCAGGAAAATACACCCGGCGCCAGAGAGAGAGCCAAACCCCTGTCAGTTTTCTACGTCTGCTGTTGTCCTTGATCCCGCATGGGGTGCACAGACTTCAGCCCACGCCAAACTGCATATTGTTTGTAATCTCATGCAGCTTCTCTCCCCCCTCCCCCACCCTGTCTGTCTGTCTGTCTGTCTGTCTGTCTGTCTGTCTGTCTGTCTGTCTGTCTGTCTGTCTGTCTGTCTCTCTCTCTCTCTCTCTCTCTCTCTCTCTCTCTCTCTCTCTCTCTCTCTCTCTCTCTCTCTCTCTCAAGTGATGTATGAATGAAATAATGTATAGGAGCAGAGAGATAAGGGCAAAATTTCAGACAGGTCTGCGTGCCCAATTCTTAACGCTATGAAAATAAAGGTTGTCCGTTCGTTCGTTCTCTCTCTCTCCCTTGTTATTCCTGTCACAAGTGCCGTCTTTCCCAAAGCATACACAATTCTAACATTTCAGGTGTCATTTATGGAGATTTTCTTTGTTGAGGTGATGAGTTAAGATTAAGAATCGACGTTACAGGGACATTCCCATACGTGCTCCGTCATCTGCAACAGCCAGCGAAGAGTCCCAATACTAATGGTACGAGCAGCACTCTATGTGTCAGTCTGGCCTTTCCTCGGAGTTTTGAGTGTCGGCGAGATCCGCTGGTCACTCCTAGGCGGAAGATTACACTGATCCAGGCTCTCATGGGCTTTCTCCACATGGCGATGTGCCTCTTTTCTCTCCCTTCATCCTGTTTGGCTGTGTTCTAATTTTTTTATTCTTAGTCATGATTAAAAGTTCTATGCGGCGTGGCAGCCTGCCACAGCCCAACCATTCTTAGCCGTTTCGTACGACATACATGGCAACATAGTGTTACTATTGTTTTTAACAAGTACTACAGTTAAGAGGGTCAAGTTCATTCACCAAGTTTTAACTTTTTTTTTTTTTTTGGAGCTCGCTCTCTTTCAACCCAAGCGTAGTCCATAACACTAATTCTAGTAGTGCTGAACTGAATTTTGCGTGTCAATTAGCTTTTCCTATTGACAGGGTCCCTCGTACCCCATATGTCTCAGTTTCTCAACTCAGAACGACGAGCGGCATGCCAAGAGCATCACACAAAACACGAACTCCGTAGCTCCAGCGATTACTCCAGGGATCTCCGGGAAAACTACACCCGCTGCTCTGAACGACGCAGTCCGGGGAACGAACCCAAGACCTTCACATCGCGAAGTAAACGTTTTATCCACTTCGTTACGAAATGTGCAAAGAAAAACAAACGAGGGGCAGCCAGCCCAGCGTCCCCCTTTGTCTAGTTCATGTCATCTGGAAGAAGAAACTATCGACCTAGTTCAGTGAGTCTATGGCCAGTAACCGACTACCACAAGGACGCACAGATTGCAATCTCTACAATGAGGACATCAGCTTTTAACTATAATATATGTGCCCGACCTAACTCCTCCCAACCTTTTATCATAACCTTACAACAGTGAAGACCTGATTAAGACCAACTCACCTCGGACCCAAGAAATACTTCTTAATCATAAATTCCTCGTAGAAGAGAAAAAGAAGAAAAATTGCCGGGGATAAATAAATTATCCTTGAAAACAGAAATTCACCACATCCAAGATCGCCTTAACCGGTTTGCGCTGTACATTATTTGTCGCTTCCCTCAAGCTCAGAATGCCGTGAATTCTACTGGTGAGTGAAATGTTCGTCTCTCAGCTGTTATGTCTGTCTTGTTCGTCATGGCCTTGTATACAGGTCGGTCAAGTTAGAATATCTTATCATTATCATTAACTGATTATGTCCGTGGGATGATTAATCGTCTTTAGCCACAGAACGTATCTGCAATGGGTTTATATAAAGTAGTTTTCTCTATGCAACCCCCTTTAACTTGATATATAATACATGTCTGCTACCATATTAACAACTTTAAGTCATAACCATTTCCAATTTTCCGCCAACCATTTCTATTTGCGCCAATCTGTAGGGTGTATTTTTAATGACTGCAGTGTTTGAAAATATTGCCGGTCCAAGTTTTGAATTCACCCTCTGTAAAGTGCATGCAACATATTAGGTAAATACAAAACTTGGACCGGCAATACTTTCAAACACTGCACAGTCATTAAAGATACACCCTGTATCTGGGTATTAACTGATTCAGTGCTAAGGGATAATACATCGCCAGATGTGACCTCCCATTCGGACAGAAGGGCAATATATCGCCATTCTATGGTCACCGCGTTATTTGTTTTGTTTCGTGGTATCTTCCGCAATTTCAATGCACAGTGAACAGAACTTTACATTATAATATTTGTTCATTTGATTGTGTACCATGTTGGGTCCAACCTACTTTTTGTAGTTAGTTAAAAGCCCCAGTAACTCGGGCCTGCAAACTTTGACAGTTACAACAATAAAAACAATGAACTGTAAATAACTGTAGAATACCTGATAAAACTGGTCATGTTTGGCTCGTGCTGTCCGTGAATCTCTTCCTCTTCCTCGTCGTCTGCTTCGAAATAATCGCCTCTTAATAAAACATTGGCGTTGCTCAGGGCGTTCTCTTCGATGACGTAGTAATGTTCAAGGTTCACGTCGGACAGGAAG
The DNA here is from genome assembly GCA_963921405.1 of Cepaea hortensis. Classification (NCBI taxonomy): domain Eukaryota; kingdom Metazoa; phylum Mollusca; class Gastropoda; order Stylommatophora; family Helicidae; genus Cepaea; species Cepaea hortensis. The sequence goes on from OY992879.1 coordinate 52,358,248, forward strand.
CGGTTATTCATATACTTGGGACCGGCGTTGGTTGTCATCGCAAAGAAGTGTAGCAGCACCACACACTTCACAACAGTCACAGGGGCCATTGTAATATATTACCGGGGCGATTGTTTGAATAGTGACCACAAACTAATTGCATCCAGTCAACATCATGAAACAAATATCTAAAGAGATATACATAATAAAACATGAGAATTGTCATGCTAAAGTCGAGAAGGTCGACTTCATTGCACAGGGTGTTATCCGGCCTCTTTCCGCAGAACGGCAGGCCGATTAAGAGCATCGCACAGAGTAGGAACTCGGCTGTTACAGCCATAACCACCCCCCCCCCCCTCGCTCCCCTCCAGGGGTATCAGGAAAACAATTGCACTCGTGTTCTGAACGACGCAGTCCGGTGAACGACAAACGCAGTCCGGTGAAACGACGCAGTCCGGTGAACGACGCAGTCCGGGGAACGACGCAGTCGGGGGAATGAAACAGTCCGAGGAACCGGGGAACGACGCATTCCGGGGAACGACGCAGTGCGGTGAGCGATGCAGTCCGCCGAACCAGTGAACGACGCAGTCCGGGGAACGACGCAGTGCGGTGAACGATGCAGTCCGGAGAACCGGAGAACGACGCAGTCCGGGGAACCGGGGAACGACGCAGTCCGATGAATGAAACAGTCCTAGGAACAGGGGAACGACGCAGTCCGGGGAATGAAACAGTCCGAGGAACAGGTATGTTCACTTGAGGACTTAGAACATGGCGAGGAGTGGGTACAAGTGCCAACAGATTTTTGTACGTCTCTTTCAGTCTGCATCCAACTAGACAGAAAATGCAGACAAGAAAATCCGGCTGCTGTGGAGGCGGAAGTACAAGCTTTGATTTTCGAGAATTCGTTAGACGGTGATGCTATCACATACACAGATGGGTCGGTCGTCCGACATGTGAGAAGCTCATGGGCCTTTACGGCTCAGGCCGGAGGGAGAATTTTGAAGGTGCTTTTGCTGAGACCACAAGTAGCTTGACTATGGAAGTCATGGCAGTAAGTAAAGCAATAACATGGCTCGAGACACAGACATTCACTAGGGCATGTTTCCTTAGTGGCTCAATGAGCATGCTCAAGAGGATAGAGATGGGGTGGATCCAAAGAGAGTGGTTGCTGCCTCTGGAGCGGTCTCGGCTGGCAAATATTAGTTTCATCTTCGTGCCAGAGTATGCGGGAATACAAGGAGATGAGCGGGCTGACAAGCTCACAGGTAAGGCTACTGCGGAGGGCGGACGCGCAATGGACCAGGCTGACATTCTGAATGCTCTACGAGAAGTAAGGCTGTTGCCAGAACCAAGTGATGACTGTGAATCTACAACCATGGTCAGACTGCGAGAACTGCAAATTAAAAGAGGCGTGGCCAAACAAGAACACTACGCAGGAAGCCAAAGAAGATTGATAAGCCAACACAGAACTGGTGTCGTGAGCCGCCACACGCTGCGGGATTTGCTAAGGAGGGGATCGGAGCACTTATGGACTGAATGGTTCGATGTGCAATGAGGATGGTCTATCGACTAACTAACTAACTATGGGCAAAAACTGCTGCATTGGTCCAGGATTCTCTTTTTGGACGGTACCCACCCAGGATAGGTGGGAAAACACCTTGCCCCTCTAACTGGCTTGATATTTTTCTGGCAATTAACTTCTCCAGCAGCTTGCCTATTGTATTCTGCATGATTAGAACTCGATATCTCTGAATTTTTGTGTGGTCTTTGCCAGGTTTCGGCAAGGGAATCAGATAGCTGTGTAACCACTCCTCCTTGATGCTAGCACTCACTATACTGTTGTTGTACATGTCTGCTAGTTTCTCTAGCTCATTGTCGGGACACTAATTGATGTCGTCATATCTTATGCCATCTGGCCCTGCAGCGCCGTTTCTTTATCGTCGAAGCACAGCCTTGATTTCTTTCATTGTCACTGTGTCTTCATCTGAAATGTTCTGGGCCTTGCACCTGTCTGAGTTGACTTCCTTGGCAAGATTTCGGCCTCCTATGTCTGTCTGGTTGCTCTGCTCTAGATAGCGTTCAAAGAGGGCTTTGCCCTTGTCCTCGTCAGTCCCCTGTCAGATGAGGTCAGCACCTTGGAAGTCGGAAATGCTCTTATTCTTGACTACCCCACTCATGCTTTTGTGTAGTCGCCAGAACAATTTCAGTGACTTGTCTGTGCTTACTCTTTGACATACCTCTGCCCATTTTTCACTTTTAACCACCTTAACCAGTTTTTTTTTTTAAATAGCTTACTTTTGTGTGCATCTCTATTTCTAAGTGCATGCAGAGACTAGGATGGCCAGCTCTGTTCTTCTTGGCATTTTGCCATCTCCTTACAGCACTGCGCTTATCCACCCAGGCCTTCTCCACCTCGAAACTCCACCAAGGTGGCTGCTCCCAGCTTTTTTCCTGCCCTGAAGCTTTCTGCGCTTGTCATGTTTTATTTTACTCACCACATCTTGCTCTGTACTGTCATACTGGAAAGTCTTGACCGTTAACTTGTGCTGCCTAGTTCTGCCTTTCTCCACCAATATGCTGCAAGGGTGGGGGTCGCTGACGTGGTGCCCTAGGACACCCCATCTACATACTGTAGTGAGTGAAGGGGAAACCAGCGCCATGTCAATAGCACTGTCCTCATCACCTGGACGGCTTGCTGTCCTGGTGACACAGCCACTGTTGATACAAACCAGGTCAATGGTTTAAAGTGAAGTCTCGAGCTCCTCTCCCTGTGTTTTGGAGGAAATGTTTCCCTATGATCTGCCTTTAGCATTGAAATCGCCACAGAAAATAACATTTCTCTCATGACCTAATATGTCACTTAAGCACTGCCACTTCTGTGAATCGATGCTCGCGTTGCGTGCATAAACATTAACCAACACGAATGGAGACCGGATTGAACTCTTACCGCCTGTATTTGTATGTCGTCACTGTCCCAACTGGACATGTCTAACTCTGATGCTACCATACTGTCGCGGGTGAGAATCGCCGTTTCCAGATGTCGTCTGTTGTAGAAACATTTGAAGCCGGGAATTCGGAGTAGCTGATCACCCAGTCTCGTCTCCTGGAGCGCTACAATGTCATTCCTGTAAACCAGGTTTTCTAGAATAGGACCCCGTTGTTTTACGCTGGCGCAGTTCCAATACAGAATACGGATATTCCTGAGGCCCAGACGGTCACACTTGAGTCTAAAACGCCTTAAACCACCACGCTTACCTTGCCGTTTTTTTCCTGCCCGGCTCCCACGTCGCCTTGTTAGGTTGACTGCCCACCGCTCGGAGAACACACGTTGTTCGGCCATGTTGAAAAAACCGAACACCACAGAACCACACACGCTGCAAAAAATTCACTCAAGGATTGCTTCGCTCGATGCACGAAACTCCGTAGCATCGGCGCAGACCTTGAGTAGAAACTCCTGGTTTTACATCCGGCACACAAATTACATGCAAGAGATGAAAAAATCCATCTCCTACGCAAAAAAAGTTAACGGTCACAAAACAACACGACCGTCCGTCGCCATCTTGACCGGAAAAAAAAAAATTAAAAAAAAAAAACTCGTGCCATTCCCCCTCTCAGGGTCTCCCCCTGAATCTCCTTTCCCGTTGTGACGACACACTCCAGCTTTTCTCTTCTCATGACATGCCCAAAGAATGTGGGCTGACTACTTCTGGTGCCAGTAACCATTCTCTTTGAGAATTAACTTCTTTCGAGATATCTTCACTGCTCTCTCTACCCGTCCTTGGTGTTCACGTCATATAAAACCACATTTCCGCAGCTCTCACACAATTCCTCACTTGTCTGCTGTCTCGCTACCTTCCCACACAATTCCTCACTTGTCTGCTGTCTCGCCACCTTCCCACACAATTCCTCACTTGTCTGCTGTCTCGCCAACTTCCCACACAATTCCTCACTTGTCTGCTGTCTCGCCACCTTCCCACACAATTCCTCACTTGTCTGCTGTCTCGCCACCTTCCCACACAATTCCTCACTTGTCTGCTGTCTCGCCACCTTCCCACACAATTCCTCACTTGTCTGCTGTCTCGCCAACTTCCCACACAATTCCTCACTTGTCTGCTGTCTCGCCAACTTCCCACACAATTCCTCACTTGTCTGCTGTCTCGCCAACTTCCCACACAATTCCTCACTTGTCTGCTGTCTCGCCAACTTCCCACACAATTCCTCACTTGTCTGCTGTCTCGCCAACTTCCCACACAATTCCTCACTTGTCTGCTGTCTCGCCAACTTCCCACACAATTCCTTACTTGTCTGCTGTCTCTCCAACTTCCCACACAATTCCTCACTTGTCTGCTGTCTCGCCAACTTCCCACACAATTCCTCACTTGTCTGCTGTCTCTCCAACTTCCCACACAATTCCTCACTTGTCTGCTGTCTCTCCAACTTCCCACACAATTCCTCACTTGTCTGCTGTCTCGCCAACTTCCCACAATTTCTGGTACTGGATAAGCTAAACAAAAATAAAAATGTCGCATGTCCTTTTCATTACATTTTTTTTTTGCGCTCGCTCGCTTTAATCTCGAGCGTAGTCCATACACACTATTTGTAGTAGTGATGGACTGAATATTGCGTGTGGCTTAGCTTTCCCTATTAACAGTGTCCCTCGCCATAAGGCGAACCCACTCCGACTTCAGAGGTACCCGTAATTAACGTCCCCAAGTCAAGGACGACAGGTCAACATTTTAGTCCAGCTGTCCGGTGTAGGGGATGAACCGCTAACTTCGGCATCAGCACACCGGATGTTTAAGAACACACGTTCTTATCCATTCGGCCATGCGGACCTGCCTTTTCAGTACATTACGATCAACCTTAACACCCGGTTGATTTTCTAAAGTTAACGTTCAGTAGTTTGCCATTGCTTTCTGAACGAGAAGAAGCGAGAAGTCATCGTTGAAGTCTAACTCATCCGTGTTGGGAATGATCCCCGTACCGCGTAATAAGCGCACTGGAAGTGTAAGACAAGCGCATTAAATCCCGCAGTCACGTTAAACTTGTGATTAAATATAATTGTCAGTTAATCATTAAAACGCCGCCCTCCGTGGCGAAGGGGTTACGGGGGAGGTTCGTGATCGCGTATTCGAAACACGGCAGCGCGCGATTTGGCAGCAGACCGCGTTGCGCTGGTTACTTACGAAATGGTATGGGTGCCGGTCGTTCAGAATGCACTGGTAACCTACTGAACGTAAACTTGCTAAGACAACAACAGCAAAAAATGCTGGTGTTGACTGCAAACGTCCTGTAAAGGAAATGCAACTAACCAATAATTAAAACACAGCGGCAGATAATTTGGCATCAAACCGTTTTGCGTAAGGTATTTTATAAAATGCCATGAGTGACGGTCGTTCAGAAAGCAATGGCAAGCTACTGAACGTAAACTTGCCAAGAGATCACAAGCAGCCAAAACAGCTGGGGTTGACTGCGAAGTTCTGTAAAGGATAAGCAACTAACTTTTAATCGTTAAAATAATCCTACAATTTCACAAATAAATCCAGACATGTGTCAGCTAACAGAAGGCATCCCTATTTTACGACATCTGTGTTGACCAAAGTAGCAGATCCTTTGCCGAACGTCGCTCTCATCATCTTGATGAGTCGAGAAGGTTCTCGATCTCTGGCCATTTCTCCCGCCTCGTGCACCCTCGTGCCGTGCCTAAGTTGTCTGCAATTTCCTGTGTCTATCTTCATTCCCCCGGCTCCGTGGCTAAAGACTTGCGAACGCGGTTCGTGAGCCGGGTACCAGGCATTCGAAGCTCAGCTGCGACCGATTTGTGCAGCAGACCGTGTCGCGTTGTGTTATAACGTGCTGGTGTGGGAGCCGGTCGTTCAGAAAGCAATAGCAAACTACTGAACGTAACACTTGCCTAGTACATCAACAACAGCTGAAAAATGCTGGTGTTGACTGCAACGTCCCGTAAGGGATACGCAACTTTAAAAAAAAAAAATCTTCAATCCGGTCGACCCGTGCCTTTTCTTCCAGGAAACACGTCATCCATCGCATCGTTCTCCTCAAGCCACTGTGACAATTAAAATATGGCTGAAAAACGTCTTTCTCCGTAATCCAGTATATTCTCGTGAGTAACGTAACCTGCGCGAGAATCGGTAGCAGTTCTCGCCGCGTTGGTAACTTAGGGGTATGTGAGCCGGTAGCTCAGAAAGCAATGGCAAACTACTGAGCGTAATCTTGCCTAGTACATCAACAGCAGCTGAAAAATGCTGATGTTGACTGCAATGTCATGTAAGGGATATGAAGAAAAAAAAATTAAGTTTCCGAGACACAGTAATATTCATGAGCCAGACTTCTTCCATGTTCAGATGTTAATTTGCAATGTTACTCTTTTTCTCGGTCCACGGTATTCTAAGAATTGTTCCGTAACATTTGCGCTCAGAAGCCCACATTGTCTTCTTTAGCGATTGTAAAATGGACCATAACGCGCTTCTATATTTTGCCACAAGAATAATCCCTGCTAATAACTAACTGACATTAGTATGTTTCGTTGTCACAGAAGTCTGCGCAAGAAATGTCAAAACAACAATACATTGACACGGCTACCATCAGCTAAAGGAATAAATCACAAATCAGCGCTGAAACTAAACACCACCTCCTCACGATGTATGTGTGTGTTGAAAACTGACGAAATGCTGCAGATATTGTGCGTTACGAAGACTGATTATATTATTTTTCACTTGGGGCTTTTAAATCCGTTAATCCCTTAAGACGTGTGCGCAAGGACAAAACACGGCAGACGCTAATTTTTTTATTTTTTTTAAAGTATCTTTAACATTCAGATCATGTGTTTTTTAATGTTGTGTCCTAAGCAATGCTTTTTTTTTTTTAAGTTGCACATCCCTTACAGGACGTTGCCGTCAACACCAGCATTTTTCAACTGTTGTTGGTGTTCATGGCAAGACTACGCTCAGTAGTTTGCCATTGCTTTCTGAGCGACCGGCTCACATACCCCGCAAGTAACAAACGCGACACGATCGGCTGCCGAATCTCGCGTAGCTTGTTCCTCATGTGGATATATGGGATTACGGAGAGAGTCGTTAACACCAGGGAGACCGGCATGCAGTTTATGTGATCAGTTATTCTTCACGTGCATCAGTCAAAGTGTTGTGTTCGAGTGTACAACATATCTTTAGTCAGAGTATTCTACAGAAATCTGGCAATATTTATTTTTCACAAGGTGTATATATTTGGACCAGTGTCCGACGCTTAATGTAACTAACGAGCTCAAAATCATAACAAATGTTTTGAGATGTCTTTAAAAAGCTGTGAGAGTGACTGAGAAATAGATTTAGGTACGAGGAAATTAGAAGACTATGGCCGCAGAAGTTAGATGTGTCGGCCGAAAGGCGCAAGTATCGCAGCTCTTCTGTAAACAGGTACAATGCAATTACGTCCGAATGAGAGTCGAATGTCCTTCGATACACTCGGGAGGGTCAACAAATGCCCTCAGAAGTCGGATGTGTCGGCCGAAAGGCGCAAGTATCGCAGCTCTGTTGTAAACAGGCACAACGCTATCACGTCCGAAAAAATCACTCCGGATGAACTCAGAAGAAGACAAGTTCTGAAACCGTCATGCAGATCATAAAGAACAATAGATTAAACAGTTTGGCCATCTCACAAGAATGCTCTGGTACCATCTACCACAAAGAGCCACATTGAAGATATGTGATGGATACAGAGCAAAGTGAGGAGGGGGAATCACGTAAAAGATTGAGCGATGGAATCAAAACCTGTCCTCTGTCTTCTACTGTCTATAGTCCCTTAAGGTGTAGGGCAGGGGGAGACAGCAAAAGACGGCTTGGTGTGAGTTAGTTGATGGTATATGCTCCAGTGGGGGATACAGGACAGAAGTCAATGCAGATACAGACGGGGACCTATATGCATATAAGTCGCAGTGGCATAGTGGATGGTGCGTTTGGTTATCATGATTGTGGCTGGTGTCCAGCTGCCAGCAGTCGCAGGATTTTTAAATGTTACTTACCAGTAGAAATCTGGGGTCGAGCCAACTCCCTAGAATGGGTACTGGATAATTGTCAGAACTGACCGGAATTGACTGGGAAAGAAAGTGCCGAGGATGAACTGGACATCCAATCTCGTTAAACCCAGGCCTAGAATATGTGAAGACATAACAATTGGCATCACAACGGCAATGCCTGCCAAGAGTCTACAGGTGTATTCTAACTTTCCCTCTGATGTGTCTCCATCTTGAGGTAGAGGGGGGAATCGTGTGTTCCATTGACCCCAAGAGCTATGCCGACGGTATTCTGTATTTAGGGCCTGCCATGACGGATATGTCAAGTGATATGGCCCAGGCAGAGAGAGAGAGAGAGAGAGAGAGAGAGAGAGAGAGCGAGAGAGAGAGCGAGAGAGAGAGCGAGAGAGAGAGAGAGAGAGAGAGAGAGAGAGAGAGAGAGAGAGAGAGAGAAGCCTGCTGCCTTGTAGATGGGCTGAGGACAGTCAAAGACTGGGGAAAGCAAACCAGAAAAGTGCTTGTCCAAATCGTACTGAGCAACAGGCTTGAAGAAACAGCGTAGCGCAATTCATTTAACAGACTCAGTGCCAAACAAAATGTAGGTTTGGGCATAAAAATGGATGGCAGGAAATGGGAAGTAAGGGTGTGTCACTGTTAGGACTTAAAAGTTAATATGGTAGCAGATATGTATTGTATATCAAATTAAAGGAGGTTGCTTAGATAACACCACTGTAAATAAAGCCATGGCAGATACGGGCTGTGGCTTAAGACGATTAATCATCTCACAGACATAATCAGATAATGATAATGATCAGATATTCTAACTTGACCGATCTGTATACAAGGCCATGACGAACAAGACAGACATAACAGCTGACGGACGAACATTTCACTCACCAGTAGAATACACGGCATTTTGAGCGGACGAGTGGTAAACGGCAGCTAGAGACTTAACAGCATCGATAGTTTTAATTCACAGAACAATCCTCGCTTCCTTAACAGAATGAATGCATCGCTGGTGTGTAGGGAAATCACTTCGCTACACGCCCTGGTTAATACAGAAAACAACACATCAGCATTCTTAGTAACGCTGAATTCCCTCACGCCAAGGGTAGTCTTCTCATGGCTGTACACATCCCCAACAATCCTGATCTACCCCATCCCCAACTATCCTGAAAACTCTTAACCTGCCCAGTTCGCGGCGTCTGCATTAGCCATTCGGCCTTAATTCCTCGGGCTCAATGACCCCCCACCCGCACCCCACCCCACCCCCTGCCATACACCGTAAGGTACTCTATTGGCAGTAAATGACTGTTGTTGTTTTTTTTTTAAATTATTATTTACAGTTATAATATTCTGTTTAACCCGCCCGTGTTGACAATGAGATGTATACTTGGAATACGCTGACGTGGTCGAATGTATTCCATTCTATTATACTATGACCCCTACCCCTATTAGGGTCCATCACTGGCTCAGATTAATAATTCTGTGACCCAGTTAGCCACAAATAGGATATTAATTTCCCCGGGAAGGTTAACCCAGTCAACAAATGCCCGCAGAAGTCGGATGTGTCGGCCTAACGGCGCAAGAACGCAGCTCTGCTGTAAACAGGCACAACGCAGTCACGTCCGAAAAAAAAATCCGAATGAACGCAGAAGAAGAAGAAGAAGAAGAAGGATATTAATTTGAAGGCGATTGTTGTCTAAAGATGGCAATGAAAGGATAAAACCACTACCTCTTAATCTTCCGCTGCGCTGATGGTGAGGTAGGTGGTTCAGCCCCTACGTCGGCATTCACTTGGACTTAAACGTTGACCTCTCGCTGAGAAAACAGTGGCAAACTACTGAACGTACAATTGCCTACAAAATCCAACAGGGGTTGATCGCAACGTTCTACAAAGGGCGTATTTTTAATTACTTTACAGTTTTTGAAAATATTGCCGGTTCAAGTTTTGTATTCGCCTACTGTGGAGTTCATGCAACATTATAGGTAAATACAAAACTTGGACGGCAATATTTTTAAAAACTGCACAGTCATTAAAAACACACCCTATATTTGGAATCCACAAGGCGAACAGAAATAACATCATCATCAGGCCTTGCCGATAAGCGTGGGCGGTCATGTTTCGCCATCTCACTCGATCACCAGAGCCGTGGATCAGCTGCGAAAATAGAACATTATATACAACAATACGAGAGAGATAAACAGCTTTTTTTGTCATGTGTTGAGAAGAGAGGCGCTGGAGAACATCGTGACAACTGGAAAGATCGAGGGAAAGAGAGGCAGAGGCAGACCACGAGAAATGATCCTGGATGGATTGCGACGGTGGCATGAAGGAATATCAACAGCAGAGTTGATCCAAAAACCAAAGACAGAGATCTGTGGAGAGTCATTAACGCTTACGCCAGTCGGCACGGCACATGATAATGATGAGTTTGCCATTACTTTCTGAACGAGACGTCAACGTTGAAATTCAAACGACCCGTGTAGGGGTTTATACCTCTGTCACGTCGTCAACTAACCGGAAGTTTTTAAGAGCGCTCTTATCATTTCGGCCTTAACTGCAATAGTGAACTCATTCATTCATTCAGTAGCATGTCCTTTGCAGAACCTCGCTCCCATAACAACCTTCCGGAAAACTTCTCGGTCATAAGCAAGATGCCCCGCGTCCGATACACCCATCTGGAGATCATCCGCCACATTCTGTACCCATCTTCTCTTTGGCCTTCCTCTTCCTCTCTTCACAGGCATATACCCCTCCATTACTGTTCTCTCTAAAGTTTCGTGACGTTTCAAGTGACCAAAATATTTAAATGTTCTGCGTTATATCGTCTTCAGTAGCCAACCTAGTTCAATATTCAAATCTTGTCGTATGGATGCATTTGTTCTTTTCTTTATTCAACATTTCCTTAGAACTCGTCTAAAGGTTGTTATGGGAGCGAGGTTCTGCAAAGGACATGCTACTGAATGAATGAATGAATGAATGAATGAATGAATGAATGAATGAATCTGTCCCTCTCCACAATTTATTCAGTTGTTTTAGTCTTTGAAGAGCAATATATATTCTTCTTTTAATTTTTGTCATTGTGTCACCTTTGTTGGTAATCAATGACTCACGATATTCTAAATTCTCCACCACCTCAGATTTTTCCTCATTGAACCACAGAAAGTAAAATTTCTAGGAAATCACAAACAGCCAATACATTCCGGAGGTGACGATGACGTCCTGTAAAGGACATGTGGGTAGCTTTAAAAGTGTAATGTTTGGACCATACACCGTTTTATCGTAGCAAACGGTCGGCGTGTATTTCGATTTCAAAACAGCGTTTTCTTCGCAACAGCTGCAGATAAGGTGCTGTAGATTCGTGAATGTTGGGAGAAACATATATGAAGTTGACGATCTATAAGATCATATATTGATTGTAGATCTTCTCTCTGTGCTGAAAGTCATCGATGGTTATAATATAACAGTTTAAACACATATAGTATACTGCATTTTAAATACATGTAAAATGTGCCATTTTAAACACAGAATATAGCATTTTAAACACAGAATATCGCATTTTAAGTTAGATAGTTGCATATATTTTACAGGACGTAGCAGTCAACTCCAACATTATTTTGGCTGTTCGTGATTGCTGGGCAAGTTTACGTTCAGTAATTTCCCATTGCTTTCTGAACGACCGGCACGCATACCATTTCATACAAAACCAACGCAAGGCGGTCTGCTGCCAATCGCCCGCAGCTGTGTTTCGAACGCGGTATGCGGGATTATGAACTGCGTCCGTAACCCCTTAGTCAGGGAGCCGACATTAACGAATATTGCATTGTAAAAAAATATACAGTGTTGCATTTTACACATAGAATAGTGTTGCTGAGGGAGATAGTCAGGCAAGCTGAGGGAGATAATGAGGCAAGCTGAGGGAGATAGTGAGGCAAGCTGAGGGAGATAGTGAGGCAAGCTGAGGGAGATAGGCAAGCTGAGGGAGATAGGCAAGCTGAGGGAGATAGTGAGGCAAGCTGAGGGAGATAGTGAGGCAAGCTGAGGGAGATAGTGAGGCAAGCTGAGGGAGATAGTGAGGCAAGCTGAGGAAGATAGTGAGGCAAGCTGAGGGAGATAGGCAAGCTGAGGGAGATAGTGAGGCAAGCTGAGGGAGATAGTGAGGCAAGCTGAGGGAGATAGTGAGGCAAGCTGAGGGAGATAGTGAGGCAAGCTGAGGGAGATAGTGAGGCAAGCTGAGGGAGATAGTGAGGCAAGCTGAGGGAGATAGTGAGGCAAGCTGAGGGAGATAGTGAGGCAAGCTGAGGGAGATAGTGAGGCAAGCTGAGGGAGATAGTGAGGCAAGCTGAGGGAGATAGTGAGGCAAGCTGAGGGAGATAGTGAGGCAAGCTGAGGGAGATAGTGAGGCAAGCTGAGGGAGATAGTGAGGCAAGCTGAGGGAGATAGTGAGGCAAGCTGAGGGAGATAGTGAGGCAAGCTGAGGGAGATAGTGAGGCAAGCTGAGGGAGATAGTGAGGCAAGCTGAGGGAGATAGTGAGGCAAGCTGAGAAAGATAGTGAGGCAAGCTGAGAAAGATAGTGAGGCAAGCTGAGGGAGATAGTGAGACATGCTGAGGGAGATAGTGAGGCAAGCTGAGGGAGATGGTGAGACATGCTGAGGGAGATGGTGAGGCAAGCTGAGGGAGATAGTGAGACACATTGAGGGATATAATGAGGTAAGCTGAGGGAGATAGTGAGGCATCCTGAGGGAGATAGTGAGGCAAGCTGAGGGAGATAGTGAGGCAAGCTGAGGGAGATAGTCAGACACGCTGAGGGAGATAGTGAGGCAAGCTGAGGGAGATAGTTAAACACGCTGAGGCAGATAGTGAGGCAAGCTGAGGGAGATAGTGAGGTAAGCTGAGGCAGATAGTGAGGCAAGCTGAGGGAGATAGTGAGGTAAGCTGAGGGAGATAGTGAGGCAAGCTGAGGGAGATAGTCAAACACGCTGAGCGAGATAGTGAGGCAAGCTGGGGGAGATAGTCAGATGCGCTGAGGGAGATAGTGAGGCAAGCTGATGGAGATAGTCAGACACGCTGAGGGAGATAGTGAGGCAAGCTGAGGGAGATAGTGAGGTAAGCTGAGGCAGATAGTGAGGCAAGCTGAGGGAGATAGTCAAACACGCTGAGCGAGATAGTGAGGCAAGCTGAGGGAGATAGTCAGATGCGCTGAGGGAGATAGTGAGGCAAGCTGATGGAGATAGTCAGACACGCTGAGGGAGATAGTGAGACAAGCTGAGGGAGATAGTGAGGCAAGCTGAGGGAGATAGGCAAGCTGAGGGAGATAGTGAGGCAAGCTGAGAGAGATAGTGAGGCAAGCTGAGGGAGATAGTGAGACATGCTGAGGGAGATGGTGAGGCAAGCTGATGGAGATAGTGAGACACACTGAGGGATATAATGAGGTAAGCTGAGGGAGATAGTGAGGCATGCTGAGGGAGATAGTGAGGCAAGCTGAGGGAGATAGTGAGGCAAGCTGAGGGAGATAGTCAGACACGCTGAGGGAGATAGTGAGGCAAGCTGAGGGAGATAGTTAAACACGCTGAGGCAGATAGTGAGGCAAGCTGAGGGAGATAGTGAGGTAAGCTGAGGCAGATAGTGAGGCAAGCTGAGGGAGATAGTGAGGTAAGCTGAGGGAGATAGTGAGGCAAGCTGAGGGAGATAGTCAAACACGCTGAGCGAGATAGTGAGGCAAGCTGAGGGAGATAGTCAGATGCGCTGAGGGAGATAGTGAGGCAAGCTGATGGAGATAGTCAGACACGCTGAGGGAGATAGTGAGACAAGCTGAGGGAGATAGTGAGACATGCTGAGGGCAATAGTAAGACACGCTGAGGGAGATAGTGAGACATGCTGAGGGAGATAGTTAAATACGCCGAAGGCGATAGTGAGACACACTGAGGGAGATAGTGAGACACGCAGAGGGAGATAGTAAGACACGTTGATGGAGATAGTGAGACACGCTGCGGGAGATATTCAGACATGCTGAGGGAGATAGTGAGACATGCTGAGAGTGAGACATGCTGAGGGAGATAGTGGCTCACACTCAGGGAGATACTGAGAAACACTTAGGGAGATAGCGAGACATGCTGAGTTAGATCCTGAGACACGTTGGGGGAGATAATGAGACACAAGTCGAGAGAGAGAGATAGTGAGACACACTGAGGGAGCTCCTGGGACAAAAGTCGAGAGAGATAGTGAGACATGCTGAGAGAGATCCTGAGACACAAGTGGAAGGAGATACTGAGACACGCTGATAGAGAGATCCTGAGACACAAGTCAAGAGAGATAGTGAGACATGCTGAGGGAGATCCTGAGACATAAGTCGAGAGAGATAGTTAGACATGCTGAGGGAGTTCCTGAGGCACGCTGAGGGAGATCCTGAGACAAAGGTCAAGAGAGATAATGAGACACGCTAAGGGAGATCCCATGAAACAAGGAGAGAGAGACATACTAAGACATGCTGAGGGAGATCCCAACTCACAGGAAAAGGTAGATACCGACACACGATGAGGGAGATCCTGAGATGAAAGAAGAGGGAGATCCTGAGATGAAAGAAGAGGGAGATACTGAGACACACAGAGGGAGATCCTGAGACATAAGGAGGGAAGTGAGACACAAGCAGAGGGAGATACTGAAACACGCTGAGGGAGATAGTAAGGCATGCTGAGGGAGATAGTGAGACACAAGGAGAGGGAGATACTGAGACACAAGGAGATGGAGATAATGAGACATGCTAAGTGAGATAGTGAGACACAAGCAGTGGGAGATACTGAAACACGCTGAGGGAGATAGTAAGACATTCTGATGGAGATAGTGAGACACAAGGAGAGGGAGATACTGAGTCATGCTGAGGGAGATAGTGAGACACAAGGAGAGGGAGATACTGAGACACAAGGAGAGGGAGATAGTGAGACACAAGCAGACGGCGACATTGAAACACGCTGAAGGAGATAGTAAAACATGCTGAGGGAGATAGTGAGACACAAGGAGAGGGAGATACTGAGACATGCTGAGGGATGTCCTGAGACGCTCACGTAGATAGTGAGAAATGCTGAGAGAGATAGTTAGTCAGGCTCAGGGCGATAGTGAGACACGCTGACGGAGATAGTGAGACATGCTGAGGAAGATAGTGAGGTAAGCTGAGGGAGATAGTGAGACACGCTGAGGGAGATAGTGAGGCAAGCTGAGGGAAGATAGCGAGACATGCTGAGGAAATAGTGAGGCAAGCTGAGGGAGATAGTGAGACATGCTGAGGGAGATAGTGAGGCAAGCTGAGGGAGATAGTGAGACACGCTGAGGGAGATAGTGAGACACACTGAGGGAGATAGTGAGACATGCTGAGGGAGATAGTGAGACATGCTGAGGGAGATAGTGAGACACGCTGAGGGAGATAGTGAGACACGCTGAGGCAGATAGTGAGACATGCTGAGGGAGATAGGGAAACATGCTGAGGGAATAAAGGAAACATGCTGAGGGAGATAGTGAGACATGCTAAGGGAGATAGGGAAACATGCTGAGGGAGATAGTGAGACACGCTGTGGGAGATAGTGAGATATGCTGAGGCAGATAGTGAGACATGCTGAGGGAGATAGGGAAACATGCTGAGGGAGATAGGGAAACACACTGAGGGAGATAGGGAAACATGCTGAGGGAATAACGGAAACATGCTGAGGGAGATAGGGAAATATACTGAGGGAGATAGGGAAACATGCTGAGGGAGATAGTGAGACACGCTGATGGAGATAGTGAGATATGCTGAGGGAGATAGGGAAACATGCTGAGGGAGATAGTGAGACATGCTAAGGGAGATAGGGAAACATGCTGAGGGAGATAGTGAGACATGCTGAGGGAGATAGTGAGACACGCTGAGGGAGATAGTGAGATATGCTGAGGCAGATAGTGAGACATGCTGAGGGAGATAAGGAAACATGCTGAGGGAGATAGGGAAACACGCTGAGGGAGATAGGGAAACATGCTGAGGGAATAAAGGAAACATGCAGAGGAAGATAGGGAACCATACTGAGGGAGATAGGGAAACATGCTGAGGGAGATAGTGAGACACGCTGAGGCAGATAGTGAGATATGCTGAGGCAGATAGTGAGACATGCTGAGGGAGATAAGGAAACATGCTGAGGGAGATAGGGAAACATACTGAGGGAGATAGGAAAACATGCTGAGGGAGATAGTGAGACATGCTAAAGGAGATAGGGAAACATGCTGAGGGAGATCCTGAGACACAAGGAGAGGGAGAGATACTGAGACATGCTGAGGATTCGTGGGCGGGTGGACAAGCATGCATGCACGCGTGAGTGCATGCTTGCATGTGTATGTGAGTGTGCATGTGCATACGTCCAGGGACAAATATAAAACAAACCACACTGCAATAAGTTTTACTGATCCTCTTTAATCATACAGCCAACCAAAAATAGAAAGTCTACCCACAATTCCGATTACATGATATATGATAAACCACAAATGCCACACTTTACATCGGCAATCTTCAAGCATACATGAATCAAATATTTCCAATAAATCCAACAACACAGATGACATACAACGTGAGAAACATGAAGAAAAACATACATAAAAGTTCTCTATGATGATAATGTGAAGACAATGGTGATAGACAGACAGGGAAAGACCATGTACAAGATGGAGTGATGGTATCAAGAACAGCCTGAGAGAAATGATGACCAATTTACACTGGGAATTTGAAAGAACAAACACAAGATCCTTACATATTCTTCCCCCTCCCCCAACTTCCTTTTTTGGTTTTCACTGAGGTAAATGGATGTTGAGAAGAAGAAGAAATAGAAAAAGTGGCAATGACAGCAGAAGAAGAAGCAACAGCAATAGCGATGGCGGAGGCAGCAGAGGAAGGAGCAACAACTGCAACGATGAAGGCAACAACAGCAGCAGAAGAAAAAGAAGAAGTGGCAGTGGCGGTGGAGGCAGCAGCATCAGTAGCAGAAGAAGAAGAGGAAGTGGCGACAGCAGCAGTAGAAGAAGATGAAGCAATAACAGCAGCAGCAGTGATGGAGGCGACAGCAGCAGAAGAAGAAGACAGAGGAAATCCAACATTTAAATATAATGTCCGCTGTGAGATATATGAAGCAAAACACACATAAAAGTGTTCTATAATGATACTGTGAAATTACAAAGACAATCAAAAGTTTACATTGAATATGTGATATGTAACACATAATACACATACACACTGTAATTGTAATATGAATTGACAACGCATACATACCAGCACAATTTATAGATGTATCTATGAGAACACGTGAAAGATTCTATAATGATAAAGCAAAGACAATGGTGATAGACAGTGTACAAGACGGAGTGATGGTATCAAGAACAGCCTTAGAAAAATGAAGACCAATTTACAAGGAAAATTGAAAAAGCGCACTCAAGATCCTTACATCCCCCCCCCCACACACACACACCTCACTGAGGTAAATGGAGGTTGAGAAGGAGAAGCAGCAGCAGCAGCGGAGGAGGAGGAGGAAGAGATGGCGGCAGTAACAGAAGAAGAAGAAGTGACGGCAGTAGCAGCAGAAGATATAGGAAATCAATATACCGGGAAGGTTAAGCCGGTAAACAAATGCCCGCAGAAGTTGGATGTGTCAGCCTAACGGCACAAGAACGCAGCTCTGCTGTAAACAGGCACAATGCAATCACTTCCGAAAAAGAAAAAAAAACTCTGGATGAACGCAGAAGAAGAAAACACATTTAAATATAATGTTCACTATGAGATGTATAAAGCAATATACACATAAAGGTGTTTTATAATGATAATGTGAAGTTACAAGGACAATCAAAAGTTTACACTGAATTTTTGATGTGTGATATGTAACACAAAATACACATAAACACTATAATCATAAAGTGAACTGATAACACATACTGATATATACACAAGTCACACATTTCAGTACACTATATCGATAATGTAACATTTTTTAAAAGACCAAATGTTACAAATTAACATAGTGTGAGATATGTAAAAGCAAACCACATGTAACAACAGATATAATGAACTGATAACACATATCAATGTTTTAGTTTAACATATATTGTAAGAGATATAAAGCAAACCACAGGATTATGACAATCTTAAGTTATAAAGCACACAAAATGGTTAAAATCATACACTACACACATAATGTATGGTAGATGTAAGTAACTGGATGTAAATTGGTGTTTCAACTGTATGATGTATGTAAACAACTGGTGTTTCAACTGTATGATGTATGTAAACAACTGGTGTTTCAACTGTATGATGTATGTAAGCAACTGGTGTTTCAACTGTACGATGTATGTAAGCAACCTATGATTCAACTGTATGATGTATGTAAGCAACCTATGATTCAACTGTATGATGTATGTAAGCAACCTTTGATTCAACTGTATGCTGTATGTGTTTCAACAGTATGATGGATGTAAGCAACTGGTGTTTCAACTGTATGATGGATGTAAACAATTGGTGTTTCAACTGTATGACAGATGTAAACAACTGGTGTTTCAACTGTATGATGGATGTAATCAACTGGTGTTTCAACTGAATGATGTATGTAAACAATTGGTGTTTCAACTGTATGATGTATGTAAACAATTGGTGTTTCAACTGTATGATGTAAGCAAGCAACTGGTGTTTCAACTGTATGATGTAAGCAAGCAACTGGTGTTTCAACTGTATGATGTATGTAAACAGCTGGTGTTTCAACTGCATGATGTATGTAAACAACTGGTGTTTCAACTGCATGATGTATGTAAACAAATGATGTCTCAACTGCATGATGTATGTAAACAACTGGTGTTTCAACTGCATGATGTATGTAAACAAATGATGTTTCAACTGCATGATGTATGTAAACAACTGGTGTTTCAACTGTATGATGTAAGCAAGCAACTGGTGTTTCAACTGTATGATGTATGTAAACAACTGGTGTTTCAACTGTATGATGTATGTAAACAACTGGTGTTTCAACTGCATGATGTATGTAAACAACTGGTGTTTCAACTGCATGATGTATGTAAACAAATGATGTTTCAACTGCATGATGTATGTAAACAACTGGTGTTTCAACTGTATGATGTAAGCAAGCAACTGGTGTTTCAACTGTATGATGTATGTAAACAACTGGTGTTTCAACTGAATGATGTATGTAAACAATTGGTGTTTTAACTGTATGATGGATGTAAATAACAAGTGTGTAATGTATGGCTTCAAGCCCAATCCTATGAATTGTCAGCAAATACCAAATGCTTAAACTTAGCAAATGATTTGATATTAACAAACCATATGTGCCCGCACACTACAATTATAATGTGAAATTATAAAGCAAACCAATTTAAAACTACCACACTATGTGAGAGATATTTACATGTATAAAGGAAACCACATGTAAAGGCCCAGTGCAGGTAAGCATGGTCGAATGGGTACGAACGCGTGTTCTTAAACATCCAGTGCGCTGATGCCGAGGTTAGGCGTTCAATACCTACACCGGACAGCTGGACTAAAATGTTGACCTGTCGTCGTTGACTTGGGGACGTAAATTACAAGTACCTCTGAAGTCGGATTGGGTTCACCTGATGGCGAGGGACACTGTCAATAGGAAAAGCTAATCCACACAGAAAATTCAGTCCAGGACTACTATAAATAGTGTGTGTGGACTAAGCTTGAGTTCAAAGCGAGCGAGTGTAAATAAAAAGGCCTGGTGTATTGATAATGTGCATATCTGTTATCTGTTGGGATATCATCCGTGCACTCCGGAAGAGTCCATAGGTGCTCAGACCCTCCCCCCCAACATATGCATCAGCGTCTGGTGGCTAACAGTGCCAGTTCTGTGTTGGTTGACAAGGCCCCTCCTTCTCCCAATGTGCCTCCCATGCCTGGCCGTGCAAATTCTTTCTCCGGTGTCTCTCATTCTGGACAACGATGTGGATGCAGTGGGGGTCTTTTATATTCTTAGTTCAATATATAGACTGAGCCACATGGGATAAAACCCTGTGTAATGAAGTCGACCCTGTCGACTTTTTTATTTCAATATATTCTTGTGTTAATGTACATGTGTCAATGTATATGATGCTATTCAATATATTCTTGTGTCAATGTATATATGTCAATGTGTATGGTGCTAATGTTTATATCAATGTGTATGTCAATGTATATGTCAGTGTATATGATGTCAATGTTTATGATATCAATGTTTATGTCAATGTATGTTGGTGTTTATGTCAATGTATGTTGGTGTTTATGTCATTGTTTATGATGTCAATGTTTATGATGCCAATGTATGTGTCAATATTTATGATATCAAAGTATATGATGTCAGTGTGTGTATGTATATATATATATGTCATGTGTTATGGAAAAAAAAGAATGTTATAAGAATTGTAAAAATCAAACAGGAAATATTCAACACAGAGAAAATCATTACATAAAAACACGTCAACAACATCCTCACATCTCAACCACTGCCACAGTCACACCAAACGAGCATCTGCAGCCACCATTGATAGCTGCGAAGCTAAAAGAAATCAAGCGCTAGCATGCAGTGTTAGCAAGTGCTGACAGTGACAGCTGCCTTGTTTTATCACAAAGTTATGGGCGTTGAAAGCAATCACATTGCTTCAAAAAGCGATACAGTTTTATGTGAATATATATGTAAATACATTCAAGTAATGTAAATTTGTATGAATATATACACATGCATGTAGATAAAAATACACACACACATAAAGTAATACATACGTAAATATGTATACATAAACATACAGATATAAACATAATAAATATATACAAATAACATGCACACACATACTACAAACATATACACACTATAAATATACTAACATAACTCTCTCACTCACATACAAATAACATACACACAATACTACATACATATACTCATAATAAATACACTAATATATCTCACTCACTCTCTCACACCTCCACCCCCTCTCTCATACAAATAGCATGCACATACATACTGCATACATATACACACAATAAATATACTAACTTATATCTCTCTCTCTCATACAAATAATATGCACACACATACTACATACCATATACACACAATAAATATACTAACTTATCTCACTCTCTCTCATACACATAACATGCACACACATACTACATGCATATCATTCATTCAGTAGCATGTCCTTTGCAGAACATCACTCCCATAACAACCTTCCGGAAAACTTCTTGATCATAAGCAAGATGTCCCGCATCCGATACACCCATCTGGAGATCATCCGCCACATCATGTACCCATCTTCTCTTTGGCCTTCCTCTTCCTCTCTTCCCAGATAGAATTACAAAAATTAGATATTTAAGAGCATGCATCTTTCCCATTGCAACATATGCCTGTGAGACCATTTATCTATTGAGAAACATTTATCTATCTTTGGCCTTCCTCTTCCTCTCTTCCCAGGCATATACCCCTCCATTATTGTTCTCTCCAAACATTCGTGACGTTTCAAGTGACTATAATATTTAAATTTTCTTTGTTTTATCGTCTTTAATAGCCAACCTTCTTCAATATTCAGCTCTTGAAGTAAGAACGCATTGGTTCTTTTCTTAACCCAAGATATTCTTAGAACTCGTCTATAACATTTATATTCAAAGGCTTTTATGCGCTGTTCAGCTTGTTTAGTAAGTGTCCAGGTCTCACAGGCATATGTTGCAATGGGAAAGATGCATGCTCTTAAATATCTAATTTTTGTAGTTCTATCTGTCCCACTCCATAATTTATTCAGTTGTTTTTGTCTTTGAAGAGCAATTGATAGTTGCCGTTTAATTTCTTTCATTGTGACACCGTTGTTGGTAATCAATGACCCAAAATATTCAAAATTTTCCACCACCTCCAATTTTTCCTCATTAACATATATTTCTTTCTACATAGTTGTTTTGTCTGTATGCATTATCTTTGTTTTTGCTATGTTAAGATATAAGTTGTGATTTTCACTATTCAACTGGGTTGAGGCTATTAGGTGTTCTATACCATTCTGTGTTGTGGATAGCAATACTGTATCATCAGCATACCGAATCTCTGGTATGTCATGACCACCGATATTTAGGGCATCATATAGCTCCCTGTTTATATCATCTCTTACATTTCTCTTTATATTTTCGGCGTACAGGTTAAACAAATAGGGGGACAGCACACATCCCTGACGGACTCCTTGCTTGATGTCAAACCAATCTAATGTCTCACCATCTATTCTAACCGCTGCTAGTTGGTTTAGATTGAGCATTCTTATGCGTTGTATTACATGTGACGGAAAGCCCATATTCCTCATGATTTCCCAAAGTTTCTGATGTTGTACACAGTCAAATACCTTTGAATAATCCACAAAACATGAGAATAGGTTTACATTAAATTCTCTGCACTTCTCTATTACTAAACGCATGTTGAGAATGTGATCTCTTGTTCCTCTTCCTTGTCTAAATCCAGCTTGAACCACATTAATTTCTTCTTAAATTTTCTTACGAAGTCTTCCCATTATGATTTTTATTTTACTTGCATGACTGATCATGGCAACAGTTCAATAGTTGGTGCATAATTTCAGGTTGCCCTTTTTTGGTATTGGAATGAAGATAGTTCTCCTCCAATCTTTTGGCCATATACCATATCTTTTTGCATAATGCGCGATAGATTTGTATGCTTTCTTCTCCTCCTCCCGCTTTAATTAGTTCAGCTGGTATCTCATCACATCCAAGTGATTTAACATTTTTCAGGTTCTTTATTTTATTTATTTTTTTTTTCCCGCGTTTCCATCCTGTTTCAGGATATTGCGGTCAACACCAGCATCTTTCAGCTGTATGTTGGTTCCTAGGCTAGATTACGCTCATCAGCACGCCACGACTTTCTGAGCGACCGGCTCCATACTCTCATAAGTCACTTTTGCGATTCGAACCACTGCTAATTCTCATCGCGTCACGTGACGAGAGTATTCGGGGTTAGCGGAGAAAGCTGCTAACCCCTCGGCCACGGAGCGGACAGGTTCTTTATTGCCCATGCAATTTCATCTAACGAGGATTCAGGTTCTGTCTCTGCTGTCATTGGCTCGTGTATCGCATTCATATCATCACTGTCACTCATATCATACATTCCAATGCAGTACTCCTGCCATCTTTCTAGAATTTGACTAGATTCTGTTAGGGTATTTCCCATCTTGTCACAGATAACATTCAATTGAGGTTGAACATTTCTTGTCAATAACTTCATTACTTTGAACATTTCATAATCTCTTCCAGTCTTATGATATTGCTCTATTCTGGTACAGCAATCTTGTATATATTGATTTTTGTCTTTTCTTGTGTTCTTTCTTATTTCTCGAGTTAAAGA
This sequence comes from Cepaea hortensis, assembly GCA_963921405.1. NCBI lineage: Eukaryota > Metazoa > Mollusca > Gastropoda > Stylommatophora > Helicidae > Cepaea > Cepaea hortensis. Next base: position 52,381,659 of record OY992879.1, read on the forward strand.
TTTATACTTCATCCTGCTGTTATCGGATTCACCTCCCTTCTGTTTCAGTTCCCTTCATTGTTTTATTAATTCTAACGTGTCTGATGTAATCCATGGCTTAAGTTGCTTTTTCTTGGTCGGAATTAAATCTTTGGCTGCAGTTATCAAAATATCTCTAGCTTATACTGCCAGTTCATCAGGTGTCATTTCCTTTTGTACAGACATCAAGACCTCAGAATGATTTCTAACTTCTATGTTGTATGCATCTGGTATTCTTGTGAGATCAAAACGAAGTGGCCTTCGCATATACATACAATAAATATACAAACATACCTCACTCACTCTCTCTCACTCAATCATTTACTCTCTCTTGAGCATGCATGTACACACTCTCTATCTCTCACTCGTCACTCAATCATTCATCTCTCTCAAGCACGCACGTACACACTCTTTTTGTATGTATGTGCATACATATATCCATTCATCCATCTATAATAAACATGTAAACACAGATAATAAACCTGTAGACATTATACATAGTCTCTCTCTCTCTCTCTCTCTCTCTCTCTCTCTCTCTCTCTCTCTCTCTCTCTCTCTCTCTCTCTCTCACACACACACCCACCTCCACACAGACAGACCTCCATACATGTAACAAAGGACAACTAATATAGTAATGCATGTATGCCTCATGGGTTGCTAAGATATTCCTCACATTTAAATGACAATACATGTAATACATTGATACCACACAATTGTGATGCACATCAATGCAACCAATCACACCACACATTTAATAAAGAAACAGGTTTATATATAAATATATTTTTTTATAAATATATACCACATAATTACATGGCACATTAATTAATAAATATATACCACACAATTATATGACACACACATTTATAAATGAATATCACACAATTACACGACACACAAATTTATAAATATTTACCACACAATTATATGACAGACAAATTTATACATATATAAAACACAATTATATGACAGACCAATTAATAAACCACACAATTACATGGCACACCAATTTATAAATAATACCACACAATTACAAGACACATCAATTTATAAATCACACAATTACATGGCATACCAATTAATAAATATATACCACATGATTACATAACATCTCAATTTATAAATATATACCACACAATTATATGACACACCAATTTATAAATATATACCTCACAATTACATGGCACACCAATTTATAAATATACACCACAATTAAATGGCACACCAATTTATAAATATATAATTATATGACACATTCATTTACAAATATAAAATTAAATGGCATTCTCATTTATAAATATATAATTACACAACACACTCAATTATAAATATACAATTACATGACATTCTCATTTATAAATATATAATTTCATGGCACACCAATTTATAAATATATAATTACACTGCAAACTCATTTATAAATATATAATTACACGACACACTCATTTACAAATACATACCACCCAATTACATGACACACCAGTTTATAAATATAAACTAGACAATTACAGAGGATTTCATTCCATCAATATATTAGAACTAATTTACATTTACAAGCAAAAACATTCAAGCTCAGGGTCACATGAAAGTTCAACCACTAGCCATACATTCCAACAGTCGTGGGTTTACTTGCAGCCTCCTCATTCAGTTCACTGGTGCAGTTTTTTTTTAAAAACTCCTGGAGGTCACCACAAAAGCTACAGAGTTCATGGTCTGTGAGATCATTTTGGCACGCCACGCTGTGAAAAATAGACCGAGACATATAGGAGAAAACCCAGTGCAATGTAGTTAATCCTTTTGCTTTAATAGCCCCATTAAACCAATAAAGATAAATATGAAATTTACTCCAAGACTACCTAAGACACGACATATCTAGGCAAACTTTCTGCCTACAGAAACAACAGTGGAGGATAAACTTTACGGACCACTGAGTGAACTAAACATGACAGTAAAGTTTACATAAGAAACAAAATTGCAGATAAAGACAATCAATTTCAGGCGAAGGTTAGAAGAAGAAATATGAAATGTTACAAGAGAAGTGTTAAATGCACAAATAAACCCACAGAGAAATCTTTGTAAACATTTTAATGTCACCGATTAGCCAATTCAGTTTAGAGAATATCCAGCAATTTGAATATTGCTGGCAAATGTTTTGTCATGTTTTTAAACATAATGAAAGAAAATTTGCATAATAAATAACAGGCTGTTTCAGAAACTACTGCTACCATTAGTATTGTGACTCTTCACTGGCTGTTGAAGATGAGGATGGAGCATGTGAGGGAATGTCCCAAGTGCCATGACATTAGTTCTCGACTCAACTCAACTCAACTCTACTGAACTCAATTCATCTCACTTCACCTCAACTCAACTCAACTCTACTGAGCTCAATTCATCTCACCTCACCCCACCTCAACTCTATTGAACTCAATTCATCTCACCTCACCTCAACTCTATTGAACTCAATTCATCTCACCTCACCTCAACTCTATTGAACTCAATTCATCTCACCTCACCTCAACTCTATTGAACTCAATTCATCTCACCTCACCTCAACTCTATTGAACTCAATTCATCTCACCTCACCTCTATTGAACTCAATTCATCTCACCTCACCTCAACTTAACTCAACTCACCTCTACTGAGCTCAATTCATCTCACCTCACCCCACCTCAACTCTATTGAACTCAATTCATCTCACCTCACCTCAACTCTATTGAACTCAATTCATCTCACCTCACCTCAACTCTATTGAACTCAATTCATCTCACCTCACCTCAACTCTATTGAACTCAATTCATCTCACCTCACCTCAACTCTATTGAACTCAATTCATCTCGCCTCACCTCAACTCTATTGAACTCAATTCATCTCACCTCACCTCAACTCTATTGAACTCAATTCATCTCACCTCACCTCAACTCTATTGAACTCAATTCATCTCACCCCACCTCAACTCTATTGAACTCAATTCATCTCACCTCACCTCAACTTAACTCAACTCACCTCTACTGAACTCAATTCATCTTACCTCACCCCACCCCACCTCAACTCATATTGCAAAACTGCAATCAAACTTCGAAGCCTATCTGTGCCACCTGACATGGCAACCAGGATCTATAGGTCAAACTGCATGCAACTGATGTGGCAAAAAATATAACAAGGTTTGATATGAAATATTAAAATTCAGTAAAATGATAGTGAAAAGAAGAAAGTATTTATTTATAGGAATAAATTAGGGTAAAAATAAGGTCATATTAAGATGGATCAAATTGTGAGTCTCACCCCAACTTCAGATCTATAAATATAGTAAAAGACTTGTATACACAACATGAAGAATGTTGGGTATATGGTTACAAAGTGAATTGCAGATCCCTTAGAGGACATCAGTCAACCCCAGCATTATTTGGCTGTGTGATTTCTTGGAAAATTTACTTTCAGTAGCTTGCCATTGCTTTTTCAATGACCGGAACGCATACCATTGTATGAAAACCAACGCAAGACGGTCTGCTGTCAAATTGCTGTGCTTCCAGTATGCAGGATTCTGAATTGTGTCTGTATCCCCTTCACCACAGAGCCAGATATATAGTGCTACCCCCATATTTTCATAGACCAGTCACCACTCAATAGGTGACAGGGACAATATCATGCCATCCACTTTCAGCTGGGTAGCCATGGCGGATCAAGTCAATTTTAAAAACTGCCCCGCTGGGGATTTGAACACCTGACTACTTGATCAGCAGGCAAATGTGCTGAACACTTCACTACAGAAGTTCCCCGGTAGTAGATCTATATTACAACGCATCATATTCTAAGCAACTCAGATTATATGAAGAAGCTGATGTCACACCACAATTATATATACAGGAGAACTCATATTTTATCACCATAACCCAAGGATACTTGTTTTATCATTTGGGCTGACTTAATATCAAATCCCATGATCCTCAGATGGTATGAAGAAACTGATGCAATTCCACAAACAGACACCCCTCTAGTTGGTCTAGCACTAGTCTAGTTGGTTATGTGTTGAAGTTCTCTCGTTCCTGCAGCGAGGTACTATCATCATTTGGAGGTGACAGGTTCAAATCCTGGGCGGTAACTATAGCTTTCAATTGTTATGTTGTCTAGTGTGTCCTCTCAACTTCTATGAGTGCCAAACAATATATGTGTGTTTATGAACAGTCTTAGTGGCCTCAAAGGTTCTCCAGTTAATATTCATGGTCAGTTACAGTGTGACTACTCTGTGCTACCTTTACGGTCTCCAATGAGACACGAAGGAGAGAATCAGAGAGAGGAATAATATGGGGAAGATTACCTCTGAAGTTGGAGTGGGTTCGCTTGATGGCGAGGGACACTGGTAATAGGGAAAGCTAATCCACATACAAACATCAGTCCAGTGCAGTACAAGTAGTAGTGTGTGTATGGACTACGCTTGAGTTCAAAGTGAGCCAATACCCAAAAACACTGAGCCAGTTTTCTTCAACATAACCAGTGAGAGGAGATATGGCTGAGATTGTTCAGTGTCAGATTCACAAACCAACCGCTTGGCTTCAAGAATACAGCTATGAATGTTTCAGAAGCCATTTGTTGTGAATGTGTACAAGATCACACATCAACATCATTGCACTAGAGACATTCACACATCAACATCATTGCACTTGGGACATTCACACATCAACATCATTGCACTTGGGACATTCACAAATGATCTTCAGCAGCCAATGAATTCCCAGACTGGTGGTACTACTGGAAATCTTATTAAAAGACCCTCACATTATTCCCTAAGCAATGAGGTCATCCAACTCTTTTGCCCACTCCCCATTGTATCAGCATTTCCAGGTGTGGATTCTCTATGTGTTGCTGCACTCTCCACACAGTTTCACTATGTCAGCCTTATTATAAGCTAGCTTATCAGCCTGTTCATTTCCTCACACGCCACATGACCTGAGCAAAATATCCATATGATCTTGACCTTCATTGTACTGAGCGATGCAAGCGACCCCAAATGGAAAATATCAGTTTCTATGTTACAAACTATGAGTCCATTACAAACACAACATGTCTGGCTGTAATATTCTCAAGTCATCGAACAGCTGCCATGACAACCTCCACCTCCATTCCCATGTTGAAAGGGGCCTTGCAAAGATCCCTGAACTGGAGCAATAGATGGCATATAGCACCCTTGCAACTAAGTTCCATTGTCAGATTGCTTTACAATGTCCTCCCTCAGCTGCCAACCTAGCCAAATGGGAAAGCCCAAAGATGCAGCAAGTCCTCTCTGTTGAGGGGAGAAGACCCTGGAACTTGTATTGTCAGTGTGTAAAGTAGCCCACGGATATGACTGATTCACATGGCACCACAACAAAGTCCCATCAGACCTGACAGTCACAGAGGATGTAGCAAGACTACAGATGGACAAGAAAACCAGTGCTAAGTTCCAGCCAGTATACTTCCTCAAATTGGACAGAAATCAAAAGATAAATGGATGTAGCAAGACTACAGATGGACAAGAAAACCGAAACTAGGCTCCAGCCAAAACATTTCCTCAAAGCTAGGCAGAAATCAAAAGGTAAAGTTGACTACTCTGCACATTTACAATCCATCCTCGAAAGGGCATGAGACTGGGAGCTGGCGATAGACCTAGAGAGCCACAGTAGACATCCTGACATAATCTGCAAGTGTCAGACAAGACCAGACATTGTGGTGCACTCCTTGTCAGCTCGACATTTAACGCTGATTGAGTTTACTGACCCGTATGAATCTAGAATTTAGGAACAGCACATCTTCAAGATGGAAAAGTATGGAGACATGGCCACCAGTCTGAGACAGGGCGGTTATGCAATAAGACTATTCAATGCAGAGGTAAGCCAAAGATGTCCCGTTTTCAATTGTGTGAAAGCAACAGTTGAGAACTGAACGGCAGCATGGCCGATGGATAAGAGCGCTCGCAGGTCCACCCAACCTAAAGTGGGTACCATGGATACCTAGGGAAGTAAGAGTGGCAGACGAGATGCTGACCACACCACCCACCGAGGGCGGATTGGTCTATACAAATATAGATCTAGCACCATATGGCCAATCCACCTCAATGTGTGCAAAAGGGTCCTTTACCCTTCTTTTTCTTTTCCCTCAAGCTCAAGTGCGGAGGTGGCAGCAAAGGCCAAATGGCTGGTGGAAAGAAACTGGCTTTCTCCCAGCGAAGTCAAAAGGTGCTGTGACAAGTCAGCAGATCTAGATGCACTGGGTATATGACATCACCTTCTTGAGGGCAGGGTGGCTATTGAGTAGGCACACATAGCAGAAAATTTGTGGTACAATTGCAATCAGTGGTGAACATGTCTTGGAGGTAGCGTACAGGTTTCAGATATGTGAAAGAAGAAAGTCATGACCCAGGTGGACCCGCCTTCTAAGACCTAAAGAAGATAAACTCAAACATTTGTAGAAGGGGAAATCACATACCAAGAAAAGAACAGAATGATGAAATCAAATAGAAAGCACTGTCTCTGCACTGCTAAGGCCAGCCTGTGTCTGATTTATTTTGTTGTTGATTACAAAACCAAGATATTCAAAGTTCATTACATTTTCAATATCTTCCCTATTGATTGTAATCTATGGCGGGTATGTGGTTTTGTCTGTAGACATTATTTTTGTTTTGCTTAGTTCTCTATGTACACCATAGATATTCTGTTTTGGGTAGGTTTTTCTAATGTTGAAAATTTGTCTGTATGGTTATTACTCACATAATTGTAGTGGTATAAACTCCACCTTGGAGCAAACGCAACGGATTCTTATCATCAGAAAACCTTCTTTGTTTTTCTTCCTTCATTCACTTGAAATTGATTGTCTATATCTGCAATGTTGTCTCTTGTATAAACTTCACTTGTCTAGTTTGGTTCACTCAGTGGTGCTTCAGTTTTATCTTGCGCTGTTGTTTCTCTAGGCTGGAAGGTTTGCCTAGATATGTTGTATTTGGAACAGTCTTGGAGCATGTGATCTGTCTACGGCGCCAATCCCTATGTGCATATAGCTGATTTGTAAATCTTAAATTCTGTATACATGTGGTTGCGTAATGTTCTGAGGTGCAGAATAATTATTTGTTTTGGTCTGGCCATAAAATGCTAATCATCCTGTGCTTGTGTTGGTGCATCGAGGGATAACATCACGTCTCAAAAGCTTCCATATCCTGTTCATCTCTTTTTTTCTGACCAGTAGTACTGGGACTCTTTGCTGACTGTTGCAGAAGAGGAAGGAGCAGGTATGGGAATGTTTCAAGTGCTGTGATGTCAGTTCTTGACTCAACTCTCTTTTGTTTGGAGTTCTTGTTTCACAGCCACATAGAGCTATGGGCCAGATATTATATTTCATCATCATCAAGTGCCATGCCAGCTGGCATAGGCGTTCATGTTGCTCCACAGATCTCAGTCTTTGGTGTTCTAGATTAACTCTGCTGATGATATTCCTCCATGCCACCAACTCAACCCATCCAGTATTATTTCTCTTGGTCCCCCGGGAAGGTTAACCCAGTCAACAAATGCCCACAGAAGTCGGATGTGTCGGCTTAACGGCGCAAGAACGCAGCTCTGCTGTAAACAGGCACAACGCAATCACGTCCGGATGAATGCAGAAGAAGAAGAGTTTCTCTTGGTCGACCACTGTCTCTCTTCCCCCTTGATCTTTGCAGTCATCACAATGTTCTCCAATGGCTCTCTTCTCATCACATGACCAAAGAAAGCTGTTTGTGTCTTTCTTATTTTTATATATAATGTTCTAGCTTCATTAGCCTCTTTCAATTGTAGTTAGTTACTTTGGCAGTCCAAGGAATTCGCAACATTCATCTCAGGAACCACATTTTTGTTGCTTCCAATCGCTTTGTAATTTGTCCATTTACATTCCAAGATTCACTGCCATACAGCAAACCAGGTGCTGTATAGCACTGCAGCACTCGCCTTCTTACATTCAATGATAGTGACTTATTGCATAAGATACTTTACATTTTCTTAAATGCAGCTTTTGCCAGATATTTAACAAACAAAAATAACAGCTTCATTCCAGAAAGCCGCAGTTGGTATGTGAAGTGTTAGAGCTGTCACCTTGTAGGTCTGAGTGCTTGGAGATTGAGGTGGCCAGTCTTTTGCTTGTGTAGTGATTGGCACTAATTGGCACCGAACCCTTGTCCGACAGTGCTCATGCTATTGCAATGCATGGACTAGATATGTGCACTGATTATTCATATTCACAGTTCAATTTTAATATTGCTTGATGTTAGAAATATTCACAGCATTTTATAACATGAAGCACATCTTATACCATGAGTCATTGGGAGTGAAATAAAGAATTCTTCCATGTTACATGGAACCAATTATTGCATACAGCTGTGAATCCTGGACAATTAGCAAATAAATGGGCAAAAATATCCCTTCAAAACATAGTACTATGGTTCTACAGAAGAATGCTGAAAATAACTAAGACAACCAAAATGATTGATGTAAATATTTTGAAAGAGGCTTTTAAAAAAAAAGAAGAAAAAAGACAACTATCACAAACATCAGAAAGAGGTAGTTCACATTTTTTTTGGGGCCACATCATGAAAAAATAAAGCCCCAAACAAATCATACAATCTGGAAAGATTAACTGACAAGGAGACAGTGAAAGACAGCAAGAAATCATTTGTGACAATCTTTCATCATGACATGGTGTTTCGCTTCACAGTATACACGACGACAGATGTTATGGTTCTGCAAGTAGAAGAGTGGAAGCCTTGATGGCGTAGTGGCTAAACACTCGCTTACTGGCCAGGTGGCCATGGGTTCCACAAGTAGAAGAGTGGAAGCCTTGATGGCGTAGTGGCTAAACACTCGCCTGTTGGCCAGGTGGTCATGGGTTCCACAAGTAGAAGAGTGGAAGCCTTGATGGCGTAGTGGCTAAATACTCACTTATTGGCCAGGTGGTCATGGGTTCCACAAGTAGAAGAGTGGAAGCCTTGATGGCGTAGTGGCTAAATACTCACTTATTGGCCAGGTGGTCATGGGTTCCACAAGTAGAAGAGTGGAAGCCTTGATGGCGTAGTGGCTAAATACTCACTTATTGGCCAGGTGGTCATGGGTTCCACAAGTAGAAGAGTGGAAGCCTTGATGGCGTAGTGGCTAAATACTCACTTACTGGCCAGGTGGTCATGGGTTCCACAAGTAGAAGAGTGGAAGCCTTGATGGCGTAGTGGCTAAATACTCACTTATTGGCCAGGTGGTCACGGGTTCCACAAGTAGAAGAGTGGAAGCCTTGATGGCGTAGTGGCTAAACACTCACTTACTGGCCAGGTGGTCATGGGTTCCACAAGTAGAAGAGTGGAAGCCTTGATGGCGTAGTGGCTAAATACTCACTTATTGGCCAGGTGGTCATGGGTTCCACAAGTAGAAGAGTGGAAGCCATGAAGGCGTAGTGGCTAAACACTCACTTACTGGCCAGGTGGTCATGGGTTCCACAAGTAGAAGAGTGGAAGCCTTGATGGCGTAGTGGCTAAACACTCACTTACTGGTCAGGTGGTCATGGGTTCCACAAGTAGAAGAGTGGAAGCCTTGATGGCGTAGTGGCTAAACACTCACTTACTGGCCAGGTGGTCATGGGTTCCACAAGTAGAAGAGTGGAAGCCTTGATGGCGTAGTGGCTAAACACTCACTCACTGGCCAGGTGGTCATGGGTTCCACAAGTAGAAGAGTGGAAGCCTTGATGGCGTAGTGGCTAAATACTCACTTATTGGCCAGGTGGTCACGGGTTCCACAAGTAGAAGAGTGGAAGCCTTGATGGCGTAGTGGCTAAACACTCACTTATTGGCCAGGTGGTCATGGGTTCCACAAGTAGAAGAGTGGAAGCCTTGATGGCGTAGTGGCTAAATACTCACTTATTGGCCAGGTGGTCACGGGTTCCACAAGTAGAAGAGTGGAAGCCTTGATGGCGTAGTGGCTAAACACTCACTTATTGGCCAGGTGGTCACGGGTTCCACAAGTAGAAGAGTGGAAGCCTTGATGGCGTAGTGGCTAAACACTCGCCTGTTGGCCAGGTGGTCATGGGTTCCACAAGTAGAAGAGTGGAAGCCTTGATGGCGTAGTGGCTAAATACTCACTTATTGGCCAGGTGGTCATGGGTTCCACAAGTAGAAGAGTGGAAGCCTTGATGGCGTAGTGGCTAAATACTCGCCTGTCGGCCAGGTGGTCATGGGTTCCACAAGTAGAAGAGTGGAAGCCTTGATGGCGTAGTGGCTAAACACTCACTTACTGGCCAGGTGGTCATGGGTTCCACAAGTAGAAGAGTGGAAGCCTTGATGGCGTAGTGGCTAAATACTCGCCTGTCGGCCAGGTGGTCATGGGTTCCACAAGTAGAAGAGTGGAAGCCTTGATGGCGTAGTGGCTAAATACTCACTTACTGGCCAGGTGGTCATGGGTTCCACAAGTAGAAGAGTGGAAGCCTTGATGGCGTAGTGGCTAAATACTAGCTTACTGGCCAGGTGCTCATGGGTTCCACAAGTAGAAGAGTGGAAGCCTTGATGGCGTAGTGGCTAACCACTCACCTGTTGGCCAGGGGGTTACAGATTGGAATCCACATTGACTGGATTTTTGTTTTGTAAAATGGTGAATCCAGCCTGGCATGGGCACCAGACTATGACATTAGAAGTGATACTGGCCACATCACACACTGAGTACTCAATCAATCAATTAATCAGGTGCCATCTCCACAATGAAGGTTGCCAGCAATGGATCTCCAACTATGGCTGTATCTCGCCTTGACTGTAAATTCTGTCAGACGGATGTTCGTCCATATCTTGATGTTATCTTCCCACTTGTATCATTGTCTACTTCTTGCTCACTTGCCTTCAATCTTACCCTCCAGTGTGGTTTTTATAAGAGTGTTATGCCTTTTAACGTGGCCAAAATATTTCACTTGCCTCTTTTATTTCTTTCATCAACTCTCTTTTTATTCCCCGTTTTTCTAGAACCTCTGTATTTGATAGTTTTTGTTTCCATGAAATACGACATATTCTTCTGTATATCCACATCTCCAGGGCCTGTATTCGACTTTCTACTTGCTAGTTTAAAAACTGAGTACTCATTGGTCTGTAAATTATAGTTTTTAACACCATATTCCCAATGAGGCTTCAAGAGTGTAAAGGGGTCCTCTACCATCTTACTTCAGTAAAAGAAAGATATCTGAACGATGCAACACCCATGAGGAAAAGATGAAGCAAAATCATTTTCACAGAGCAAGTGTTAAATTAATCACCAGCGGGAAGGTGGAGAGATACCCAATGAAGTGCATCACAGGTGGAGCACCGTGCAACCCACTGAAACACCTCATACTTCCTACAACTGGGGAGTATCATGAGAACATCAGCTGCCATAAGCTCAAGCCATGAGGCAAGGACACTTTGGTAAACAAACCATGCCATAGCTTGCATGACGAACTACATGTAGATTAATAAAAACACTCATAACAAACTTGAAGGGTTGTATGTTGATTAAAAATACATATGGTGAACTAGAAAGGTCATACGTAGATTTTAAGAATACACGATGAATTGCAAGGGTTATATGTAGATGAAAAAACACTTGATGAACTAAAAGAGTTATTTGTAGATTTAAAAATACATGACAAACTAGAAGGTCATATGTAAATTTAAAAACCACATGATGAACTAGACGATCATATGTACATTTTTAAAATACATGACAAACTAGGTCATATGTAAATTTAAAAACCACATGATGAACTAGACAATCATATGTACATTTTTAAAATACATGACAAACTAGAAGATCATATGTTAATTTAAAAGACACAAATGACGAACTAGAAGAATTGTATATAGATTAAAATACATGACGAACGAGAAGGATCAGATGTAGAATACAAATACACATGATAAACTAGAAGGATTATCAAAATTAACAAAGAACTATGGTATCTTTTTATTACTGAAAGCAAATCTGATTTCAACACCATTCCTTTTAAAAAGTCCCACAGCAGGAATCTGCCATGGGCGTGTCAAGTGTAAGGACCATCACTTTTGTAGGAATGAGTGCATGGAGGGATAGGTGGTCAGTCTTTCCTTCCCATAGCCAGTGATGAGTACTGCTACAGCTTCTGACCTCAACCTTATAACCGCTAACCTTTCAGTTTGAGCACTTTCGGTCAGCTCAACACCAACCCAATGACAGAAAACATGGAAAATATAAAGTGGAGCATCAGGGGGATAAGTAGAGAGGCAGGTGTGATCTTCATGAAGAGATGTCCAATTAATCTCAAACATGATCATGTATTAATTAAATCATCCAGTTTTTATTGAAGGTGGGAGAGAGAGGGGGAGAGAGAGAAGAGGGAGGGGGAGAGAGAGGTGAGGGAGGGAGGGAGAGAGAAGAGAGGAGGAGAAAGAGGAGAGGTGGGAGAAAAGGAAGGGAGGAAGAGAGAGAATTGTGATCTAACATAAACAAAAGATATTCAACAAAATAATATATTTTGAAAAAATAGAATTAAAATGTGATCTGAAATAAACAAAACAATTTTAATTTCAAAGAACGTACAACTAAAATGTGATCTGAAATAAATGGAAATCAAAACAGTTTTTTTATTTCTTTTCAATAGCATTAAGTTAGAGAAGGCAGAGAAAGAGAGGGATAATCTACAAAACAGATCTTGAGAGGTATAGTGACTAACTTTCAGGAGAAGAGGACAAGTGCAAGAAAGAGAAAAAAAAACAGACATTAACCAGAAAGACAAAAAGAAACAGAGATTTACAATAACAACAGGGGGAGATGACACTGATTTTTAAAAAAAATACACACAGGGGGAGATAACACAGTGATCATTGAAAGTCAAAACAAAGAAACACTAAATAATACCAAATACACTGGTAATGACAAAACCCAGTATCATACAGGGGAAACCAAATCAGTCAAAATGACAATTCCCTGTCATGAACATCAAACTAACTGAACAGTGGATCACAAAATGATCTGGTTCTTGTAGCAGCCATTTAGGTCTTTGTGTGGAAGAACTATGGAATTCAGAATGATGACCTCTGATGGAACTTGGACATTTGAGCCTGTAATAGTTCAAGAATTCAAATACAGTGATAATGATGAATGGATGATGAATAATAACATGAATTAGCAATAGTATAGGCCAGACAAAGAATCATCAACATGTGCCATGCTGATAAGTGTGGGCGGTCATGTTTCGCCATCTCACACGATCACCAGTCGTGGATCAGCTCTGTGTTCTTGTCCAAACCATGCCATGTGGTCAAGCCATCCAGATATTTACTTCTCTGCCTTCCCCTTGTTTTTCCCCTCAATCTTGCCAGCTGTTACCAAGTTCTCAAATTTATTTATTCTCATAATGTGCCCAAAAAATCTTGACTGTCTACGTATAATTTCTCTAATCAGTTTACGATTTGCATTTTTTTTATTGTAGAACTTGCTCATAGGTTTTCTGTCTGTCCATAGTATTCTTTTCATTTTCCTCAGAAACCACATTTCCACTGCCATTAGAATTTTTTCAGCTTGTCCACATTTCACATACATACAAAAGTACAGGTTCTATGTGGCACTTTAACTCTTTTTCTCATTTCAATTAACATTCTTTTATATACAATGAGTAGTTTCACACTATCATTGTCATCATAAAGCTTGCACTGTTTCATCAAACCTGTGACTTCAGTACACCCAGTTTTGACAAGCATGTTTATGAGTGTGCATTCCCTAGCCTTTGACTGTCCTCTGTCTATACAAGGCAGCAGGTTTGTGACTCTCTTCACCTGATCCATATCTCTGGACGTGTCTGAGTTGGGAGATCCTACCAGGAGCTGCACTACCATCAGCATAGCTCTTAAGGTCAATGGGACATACAAGCCCTTCTTCCACATTTTGGTGGAGACAACAGATGTGGCGCTTTCAATGTAATCTCTGTTCTTCGTCATCTTCTGCTGCTGCCTTTGTCATCCAGTGAAGCATAAGTCTTCAAACAACTCCTAACTTGTATAATCTCATACAGCTCTGTCCATGTCCTCCATGTATTATTCATCACCGTCTCTAATTCTCTTCTCCATGACTTTTAGTTCTTCCTCTGTTTTGTTTGCCCTGTGATGGCGATTCCAGAAAAAGGACTGCCTAGTTAAACTATTCTGAGATTTTCTCAGTGTATGTTCTATCCAGTGACAACGTCTTCTCCACCTTGTCCTTGTCTCTTCAGTCACTAATTGTTCACCCCTATGCTTGATTGATTAAATGCCGAAAATTAATAATCATCATGTGCTACTTCATGTTATTGACCATTGGCTTATATATCACCCTAATTTTGCCTTGTCAAATTTTAATAATGTTTTAAAACTTTTTTTTTCAATATGTGTTAGATAATTTAACATTATTTGCATGATTTGTTTTGAAAACTGCCAAGTAGCACTTTGGCAACCTTGCAAGGAACAGAAGGACTGCGACACTAACTTGATAGTTGTCAGTGACTAGCATCGTCAACAGTTGATTATTCGTACTTAATATTATGATGACCGCCCCGTCTCGAAATAAGAGACATGGTTGAAATCTATTATGAATTTTGAATTATATGATTGATCATGCAGTAAGACAATGTGGGCAAATAAACTTGGCCTCATCAACTAGTTTGCCGGCCTTCGACTCTTTCATTGCTGTTCCGTTGATGCTTCATTCACATTTGCTGGATTGTTTCTGCAACCCTGGACCTTGTTTTATTTGAGCTTATTTGTTGAAGTTAATACAAGATACATCACAGCAAAAACTATAGTTCAAATATCAATACAGTAGTTTCCCCCATGCAACGCCCTTTAATTTGATATACAACACAACAAGTCTGCTACCATATTAACAATTGCGAAACACCCATACTTCCCATTTTCCGTCATCCATTTTTGTTTGGTCCAAATCTACTTTCTTTTTGTTTGGCACTGAATTAGTTAATGGCAAATTCATTCATTCATTCATTCATTCATTCATTCATTCATTCATTCATTCATTCATTCATTCATTCATTCATTCATTCATTCATTCATTCATTCATTCATTCATTCATTCATTCATTCATTCATTCATTCATTCATTCATTCATTCATTCATTCATTCATTCATTCATTCATTCATTCATTCATTCATTCATTCAGTAGCATGTCCTTTGCAGAACCTCGCTCCCATAACAACCTTCCAGAAAACCTTTCAATCATAAAGAAGATATCCTGCGTCCAATACATCCATCTGAAGATCATCCGGCACATCCTGCACCCATCTTCTCTTTGGCCTTCCTCTACCTGTCTTCCCGGGTATACACCCATCCATTATTGTTTTCTCTAAACTTTTGTGACGTTTCAATTGACCAAAATATTTCAATGTTCTTGTTTTATCGTCTTTAATAGCCAGCCTTCTTCAATATTCAGATCTTGAAGTATGGATGCATTTGTTCTTTTCTTTACCCAAGATATTCTTAGAACTTGTCTATAACATTTATATTCAAAGGCATTTATGCGCTGTTCAGCTTGTTTAGTAAGTGTCCAGATCTCACAAGCGTATGTTACAATGGGAAAGATGCATGCTCTTAAAAATCTAATCTTTGTGGTTCTATGTGTCCCTCTCCACAATTTATTCAGTTGTTTTAGTCTTTGAAGAGCAAAAGCTATTCATATTTTTAATTCTTTCATTGTGTCACCGTTGTTGGTAATCAATGACTCAAGATATTCAAAATTGTCCACCCCCTCCAATTTTTTTTCATTAACATATATTTCTTTCTCCATAGTAGTTTTATCTGTATGCATTATCTTTGTTTTTGCTATGTTAAGATATAAGTTGTGATTTTCACTATTCAATTGGGTTGAGGTTATTAGGTTTTCTATACCATTCTGTGTCGTGGATAGCAATACTGTATCATCAGCATACCGAATCTCTGATATGTCATGACCACCGATATTTAGGGCATCATATAACACCTCTGACATTTCTCATTATATTTTCGGAGTACAGGTTAAGCAAATAGGGGGACAGCACACAGCCCTGATGGACTCCTTGCTAAATGGCAAATATGGACCACAAATCATCACTTTTATGATAAAGGTTTTATCACTCAAAGGCTTCACAAGTGGCAGGCACCCATGCCACAAATATCCAGTCTAAAACAGTACTGCAACTCAGAGACAACAATCACCTTTTTAAGTGAAGACAAGGGAAAGCTACTTCAGTGCCACAGTAGCAGCCTCTACCTCAATTCCCATACCGGAGGTTGTCCACTATGTTAGTAAGCTAGCACAGAGACCACTCAGATACTACAGTTCACATAAGAGTATACACAGCATGTATGAATGTTGGTATCTGGAGAATATTTGGCTCTATAAGAGTATATACAGCATGTATGAATGTTGATGCCTGAAAAATGTTTGGCTCTACAAGAGTATACACAGGATGTATGAATGTTGGTGCCTGGAGAATGTTTGGCTCTACAAGAGTATACACAGCATGTATGAATGTTGGTACCTGGAGAATGTTTGGCTTTACAAGAGTATAAACAGCATGAATGACTGTTGGTGCCTGGAGAATGTTTGGCTCTACAAGAGTATACACAGCATGTATGAATGTTGGTACCTGGAGAATGTTTGGCTCTACAAGAGTATACACAGTATGTATGAATGTTGGTGCCTGGAGAATGTTTGGCTCTACAAGAGTATACACAGTTTGTATGAATGTTGGTGCCTGGAGAATGTTTGGCCCTACAAGAGTATACACAGCATGAATGAATGTTGGTGCCTGGAGAATGTTTGGCTCTACAAGAGTATACACAGCATGTATGAATGTTGGTACCTGGAGAATGTTTGGCTCTACAAGAGTATACACAGTGTGTATGAATGTTGGTGCCTGGAGAATGTTTGGCTGTACAAGAGTATACACAGCATGTATGAATGTTGGTACCTGGAGAATGTTTGACTCTACAAGAGTATACACAGTGTGTATGAATGTTGGTGCCTGGAGAATGTTTGGCTCTATAAGAGTATACACAGCATGTATGAATGTTGGTGTCTGGAGAATGTTTGGCTCTACAAGAGTATACACAGCATGTATGAATGTTGGTGCCTGGAGAATGTTTGGCTCTATAAGAGTATACATAGCATGTATGAATATTGGTGTCTAGAGAATATTTGGCTCTACAAGAGTATACACAGCATGTATGAATGTTCGTGCCTGGAGAATGTTAGAGACATTGATACTGCACAATGAGAGCAAGTCGCCACTGATTGTGTTGCATGGAGGGCAAAGATCAGAAATGGAATAAAGACAAAGGAGAAAATGATTGCAGATAGGTCACACACTGAGCATGTGAGATGTCAGATGGTGCGTGATGGTGGAAATGATTATGTGTTCACATGCATCCATTGTGGATAAACATTTCCTGTGCAAATTGACCTGATCAGTCACATTGGCTACCACCATGGGTTGTAGTCATTATGCCTTGTTTGAAGCACAATGTAACAAACTATCGCCTGTCAAGACGGCCAGGTGCCAGCAGGTAATATTTGATCAGTGGGTTCTAGGTACTTCATCATCAACAGACAGACTCCAACCTAATGCTTTGAGGGACAAACTGCACAGATATTCATCATCATCATGTGCCGTGCCAACTGGTGTTATAAAAACCTCCAGACATATCTTAGTGCCTGATGTTGTGGATCAACTCTGCTGATGATATTACTCCATACCAGTCTCAGTCCATCCAGCATAATTTATCTTGGTCTGCCTCTGCCTCTATCCCCACTGATCTTTCCAGTTGCCATAATGGGCTCTAATGCCTCTCTTCTCATCATATGACCAAAGAACGCTGTTTGTCTCTTTCTTACAGTTGTATACAATGTTCTACTTTCATTACCCTAATCCAAGCAATTGTTATTAGTTACTCTGGCAGTCCAAGTCCAAGGTATTTGCAACATTTGTTTCAGACTCGAGCGCCCCCTACCCCCCGCATCCTACACTACACACCACAAGGTACTATAGGCAGTAATGACAGTTTGACAATCTCAGGAACAACAACAACTACAACAGCAGCAACAAGAACAATAGTAACAACAACAGCAGCAACAACAACAGAAACAACAACAGCAGCAACAACAACAACACTCACATACCTATAACTGTGATTGAGGGGTTCAGCTTTCCCTCTGAGGAGAACATGTCTGGGATCTCCAGTTTGGCAAAGGGTTTATTGGGGTTGGGGTCATTAGGGGTGCCTTCCACCCGTGTCCAGGCCCCTATTGTGCAGTGCCAGCCAACAATGCTGTGCAGAATACAGCAGTGGGCCTGAGGAGGTAGGAACACAACATTTTATCATCACGATTTCACTTGTAACATCTTATCTTCATGATTTCATTTGTACCATCTTATCATCATTTCATTTATACCATTTTATCATCATGATTTCATTTGTACCTTCTTTTCATAATGATTTCATTTGTACCATCTTATCATCATGATTTCATGTGTACTATATTATCAATATGATTTCATTTGAACCATCTTATCATCATTATTTCATTTGTACCATCTTATCTTCATGATTTAATTTGCATCATCTTTTCATCATGTTTTATCCTCATGATTTCACGTGGACCATCTTATCATCATAATTTCATTTGTACCATTTTATCATCATATTTTCATTTGTATCATTCTTTTCTTCTTCTTCTTCTTCTTCTTCTTCTTCTTCTTTTGTGTTCATCCGAGAATTTTTTCGGACATGATTGCGTTGTGCCCATTTACAGCAGAGCTGCATTCTTGCGCTGTTAGGTCGACACATCTGACTTCTGCGGACATTTGTTGACCGGGTTAACCTTCCCGGACTTGTACCATTTTATCATCATGATTTCATTTGTACCATCTTATCATCATGATTTCATTTGTACCATCTTATCATCATGATTTCATTTGTACCATCTTATCTTCATGATTTCATCTGTACCACCTTATCATCATGTTTTCATTTGTACAATTTTATCATCATCTCATCTCATCTCATCATGTTCCTCTTGTACCTTGCGGTGTCGAGGTGAAGTATAAACAGCGGGAGAGTGCCCGCTTATGGGCTTCATGTATCGATATTCCCATTGACTATGTTATTCCCTGCGTCCATCGTTTACATGGTCGACCTCTTCCTCTGCTTCCCTCTGGAATCATGTGTACATCATTGCATGTTGTGGTATACTGTTAGTTGGTAACCCACTTGCATGGCCAAAACATTTGATTTGCTGCCTTCTAATAAAATCTAGTGCAGCTATAACTCCCACTTTAGTCCTGATTTCTTCATTTCTGATCTTACCTCTTCTTGATACATTGAGTATTCTTCTCAGGAATCTCATTTCTGTTGTGATTTTTCTTTTTTCTTTTTCTGTCATTGTCCAGGTTTGGCATTGGTAACATAGAGTTGGTAGGAAGACTTGTGTTATAAAGGGCTTTCTTAGTAGTTATTGATACATGTTTGTTCTTTAGTATTGGTGCCATTTGTCCAATGAGTTGGTTTGCCTTATTGCATCTATTTTCGATCTCATCTTCTGATTTGCCATTTGATGATATTATACTTCCTCCTAAGTACTTGAAACTCTTTTATCATCATGATTTCATTTATACAATTTTATCATCATGATTTCATTTGTACCATTTTATCATCATGTTTTCATTTGTATCATTTCATCATCATGTTCTCATTGTGTTTTATCATCTTCACTGGAGGTTTTTTATGTGGTATGCCGTTAGTTGGTAACCTACTTGCTTGGCCAAACCATTTGACTTGCTGCCTTCTAATAAAATCTAGTGCAGCTATAACCCCCACTTTAGTCCTGATTTCTTCATTTTTTGTTTCAAATTGTTCTTCATTTTTTGTTTCAAATTGTTCTTCATTTTTTACTCATACCACTTTTTTAATTTTGATATTCTCAATATCTCCTACATCCCCCAGATAAACTCACTCACTGGAGGTTTTGACAAGCAGTTGAATGCTAGACTAAATCTACTACTGCAACAAACATACACATACCACTACATAGGAAAACCCATAGATCTTACCTGTAGAGTTGCTCCTTCAAGAACAATTGTCTCCCTGATTCTAACACCCTCGCAGACATTTACATTTCTCCCAATGGTGACGTTAGGCCCCAGCTGTAGTAAATCAAGACAGAATCAATTTTAGAATTGTCCTTCAATGAAAAGTACAATTTTAGAATTGTCCACACCATGCATCAATGAAAAGTACAATTTTAGAATTGTCCACATCATGCATCAATGAAAAATACAATTTTAGAATTTTCCACATCATGCATCAATGAAAAGTACAATTTTAGAATTGTCCACATCATGCATCAATGACAAGTACAATTTTAGAATTGCCCACATCATGCATCAATGACAAGTACAATTTTAGAATTGTCCACATCATGCATCAATGACAAGTACAATTTAGAATTGTCCACCTCATGCATCAAAGACAAGTACAATTTTAGAATTGTCCACCTCATGCATCAATGACAAGTACAATTTTAGAATTGTCCATGTTCATGCATCAATGACAAGTACAATTTTAGAATTGTCCACGTTCATGCATCAATGACAAGTACAATTTTAGAATTGTCCACATCATGCATCAATGACAAGTACAATTTTAGAATTGTCCACATCATGCATCAATGACAATTACAATTTTAGAATTGTCCACATCATGCATCAATGACAAGTACAATTTTAGAATTGTCCACATCATGAATCAATGAAAAGTAACAGTACAATGTTTTAAACAATGTATAAAAAGAATCAGCTGATATGATACAATACGCATCAAGATACAATTTAACATTTCTAAGTATAAAAAATTATCAGTTATAAATGTTCTACATGTTTAAATGTTCTAAGTTATGTCTCAGGAAAAATCAGTGTTTATGTTCTAAGTTATGTACCAAGAACAACATCAGTGTAAATGTTCTAGGTTATGTATATAGAACAACATCAATTTAAATGTTCTAGGTTATGTATATAAAACAACATCAGATTAAATGTTCTATGTTATGTATATAGAACAATATCAGTTAAATATTTGTGATGTATATAGAACAAAATCAGTTTAATTATTCTAAGTTATGTATATAGAACAACATCAGTTCAAATGTTCTAAGCTATTATATAGAACAACATCAGTTCAAATATTCTATGTTATGTTTCAGGAAAAGTTAGCAGCATTGTTGGTAGGGAGCTGCAATGATAATGTCATGTGTGTGGTCAGATGAGGGTTTGCTGCACGCGTTCGTCATCTCGCTAAGTGAGGGACAGACTGACCACCTGTTTCTCCATTCAAACTTATTAAAAGTTTTTTCAAGGGACAGGAGGCTGTGGACATACATGACAATAAATGTTTTACAGTCTATAGGAAGAAGAGTTGAGTTGGCTGGAATCAAGAACTGGCATCACAGCACTCGAGACATTCTCATACATGCTCTGGCCTCCTCTTCAACAGCCAGTGAGGAGTCCCAAATAGCATAAGAAGATGAATCAGGTTAAAATAAAATATATCAACAAAGACTTACTTTCTGTACTTGACATATTACACAGACAACACACACACAAACACTTACCACAGCAGTTGGGTGTACAGTGGCTGTTGGGTGAATAAACACATCTCCAATGATCCTAGGTGAGCCTTTGTCATTCCTGGCCAGCCGTTCTGGATGTGTTCTCTGGTAGATAGCCAGGTAGTGCCGGTTGGCGTACACTGCGGCACTAAAATCATAAGTAAAACAATGTTGATTGGTATGTCTAGTCCAGGGTATCTTCTCTGGTATACAGCCAGGTCAATGTGTCTCTGATTTAGTCAATGTGTCTCTGGTTGTGTCAATGTGTCTCTGGCTGTGTCAATGTGTCTCTGGCTGTGTCAATGTGTCTCTGGCTGTGTCAATGTGTCTCTGGCTGTGTCAATGCGTCTCTGGTTGTGTCAATGCATCTCTGGTTGTGTCAATGTGTCTCTGGTTGTGTCAATGTGTCTCTGGCTGTGTCAATGTGTCTCTGGCTGTGTCAATATGTCTCTGGTTGTGTCAATACATCTCTGGCTGTGTCAATGTGTCTCTGATTGTTTTACTGTGTCTCTGGCTGTGTCAATGTGTCTCTGATTGTGTCAATGTGTCTCTGGTTGTGTCAATGTGTCTATGATTGTGTCGATGTGTTTCTGGTGGTGTCAATGTGTCTCTGGTGGTGTAAACATGATTCTAGTTGTGTCAATGTGTCTATGGTTGTGTCAATGTGTCTATGGTTGTGTTGATGTGTCTCTAGTTGTGTCAATGTGTCTCTGATTGTTTTGCTGTGTCTCTGGTAGTGTCAATGTGTCTCTGGTTGTGTCAATGCATCTCTGGTTGTGTCAATGCATCTCTGGTTGTGTCAATGTGTCTCTGGTTGTGTCAATGTGTCACTGGTTGTGTCAATGTGTCTCTGATTGTGTCAATGTGTCTTTGGTGGTGTCAATATGTCTCTGGTTGTGTCAATGTGTCTTTTGATTGTGTCAATGTGTCTCTGATTGTATTAATGCATTTCTGATTGTGTCAATGTGTCTTTCCTTGTGTCAATGCATCTCTGATTGTGTTAATGTGTGTCCGATTGTGTCAATGTGTCTCTGATTGTATTAATGTGTGTCTGATTGTATTAATGTGTGTCTGATTGATTCAATGTGTCTCTGATTGAGTCAATGTGCCTCAGATGTTTCCCACAGTCTCTAATTGTATCAACATGTATGTCACCAATTCAATGTGTCTCTGATTGTATTGATGGGTCTCTGATTATATCAATGTGTCTCTTACTGTATCGATGGTTCTCTGATTGTATCAATGTGTCTCTAATTGTATTGATGGGTCTCTGATTGAGTCAATGTGCCTCAGATGTTTCCCACAGTCTCTAAGTGTGTCAACGTGTATCTCATGGTTCAATTAGTCTCAACCGGTTGGTGTAATCCACAGCAAAAAAAATCATAAACAAAGTAAAGTTGACTGGTGCATCTAGTAGCCAAGTAGTGCATGTTGCTTTGAATTCGAGCACAGTCTATGTTTGCGTGTAGGCTAGGTTTCCATATTACTAGTGTCCCCGCCATCAGGCAACCTACTCCGACTTATGAGGTACTTCTTGTAAATTACATCCCCAAGTCAAGGATGGGAAGACAACATTTTAGTCCAGCAGACCGGTTTAGTGGTTAAATCCGCTACCTCACCACCAGGGTATTGGAAGTTTGTAAGAGTGACTCTCTTATCCATTCAGCCATGCTGACCTCCAACTACAGAACTAAATTCATAAGCCAAAAAAAGCTGATTGGTACATCTAGAGATTTTGAAGGCTGCTTCCTAACAGCTATGGGAATGGGGATGAAGTGCTGTGACATCATGTCTTGACTCAACTCAACTCTTGTTTTGATGTTCAGATATTGTAGTCTGTCAGTACTTTGTTTCTTCTTGATCAACGGTATTCTAAGAACTTTCTAGTAACGTTTAATATCAAAAACCCCAATTGTCATCTTTAGTAACTGCAAAATTGTCTATGACTCACATCAGTATTTAGACACAGCAGACGTGCGGGGTTGTAATTACATTGAGCAGTAAGTGTAGGGAGTGGCCAGCAGGCGCTACGGAAGTACATATTCAGCAATTAATTCAAGACTACTCTCATCCTGGAGATGTGATGAGGCAACAAGGTGCCTGGAGATTCAGAGCAAGAGCAAATGGCCAATGTTTAGTAAAGGAGAGCTTGGCATATGACATCACAACCTCAAGTATGAGAATGGAGGTGGAGGTGGTTACTGCAGCTGTCCGCTGGGTGGAGGACAAACTGTATACGCATGTGGTGATTGTGACTGATTCACAAAACATGCTGATAAAGGTGAAGACTAGCATGCCCTTTACAGGGCATAGCGGCCATTACCGGCCGATCGCTTAAAACGAGCGTAGCATCCGATTCCAGCCGATACTATTATGCATTGTAAAAATGCGATCTCTCGGCTTTCCGACACTTCCGACGGCTACTTTCACTTTCGCTGATAGCTTGACAACGTGGCCGCCATTTGTAAACGTGCTACAATGAATTTGAACGGACTTTTTTTGATAGTTTTCGGGATTTTAACGCTGTTTTTCAAAATGGATTTCGGCGATTCTTCAAGTGATAGCCGAGATTTCGCTCTGTTCAATTTAAATGACATTAAAGGGCACGAAGTTGATTATTAATCGGAGCTAGATATCAGTGCAAAGCGTTACTTTGCATTAGCAGTCGTGAGTCGGACTTTAAAGAAAGTGATTATGATTCTGAAAATGTGTTTGTAAATTGCCGTATAGGTGACGGAAAATCACAAACAACATGCCGTATTTCGTAAATATTTGTGTTCATATATGGATTACCGGCAACAATCACGTGAGTAACATATTCTGCATGCTTTTCCCTTCATTGTGTTGTTTATTTAACTAAAATCGGTTGACTAACACCTTATTTGTGATGGTTTTATTAACGCAACCCGAAATTTTACAGAACCTGAAAAAATCTTGCCCGTTTAGGGCTACAAAACGGACAAGCGTCTGCCCTGTAAAGGGTTAATGGCATGCATCAATTCAGTGGTCGCAGGTTTTGAGCATTCGCTGGATCTTTTCTCCAGGACACTCTGGTGTGATTGGAAATGAACAAGTAGACAGACTGACTGGTGCTGCAACATTAAGGGGTGATCTGATGCATGATAAGGCAGATGTGGTGAAGACCCTATGGGAGCACGTAAATAATACAGAAGAATAGATAAGACTATCATGGTCTAGAGAGAAGAATGAGGCAGAAAGGGATGGTCAGAGGATCTGGTAGACAGTCGTCACTCAGAGGTGAAGTATGATGGACATACAATCAGATTGCAACGGGAACCATTAGTATTGGAACTCTTCACTGGCTGTTGAAGATGAGGACTGAGCATTTATGGGAATGCCCCAAGTGCAATGTCAGTTCTTGACTTAACTCAACTCAACTGAACACAGCAGAAACACAAGAAATCTGACAGCTGCATGTACAAACATATATGATGATACAAACAGACTCTGCAACTCTGACCAGACTGCAAGAGCATCAAGTCAAACAGGGTCAAGCTAGACAAGAGTGCCCCAGGGGCAGCCAAAGAAGAAGTCTGCCAACAAAGAACTGGTGTCTTCAGTTGCTACATGCTGAGGGAGATACTGAGGAGGGGATCTGAGCACTTGAGGATTAACAGTTCAAAGTTCCAATGAGAATGATCTGTTGACTAACTAAAGAGTCTGCTCACCTCTGAAGTCTGATTGGGTTTTCCTGATGGCAAGGGACACTGTAATAGGGAAAGCTAATCCACACACAACAATCAGTCAAGTGCACTAGAAGTTGTAGCATGTGTATGGACTACGCTTGAGTTCAAAGCTAGTGAACGTAAAGAAATAAGCAATAAATAAACAACCTACCCTGCAGATTTGATCTGACTCCAGAACCTGGTGGTTGCGTACACAAACAGCTTGCCTGTGCCAGCCATCGGGATGAAGATGTCCTGCTCCAGGCGAATCACCTCCTTGTTGGGTGTCTGGAAGTCAAAGCTGAAACACAAACAACACAGGTCAACAGGAAAACCCCATGCTCTTGATCCATTCTAAAGTAAGGCATGATTTCTGAAAGAAGAGGCAAGGATCAAGCAGAACAAAGACAAACACGGGACACTGAAGACATCTTAGACATGAGAATACATGAGGCAAGACTCAAGCAGAGCAAAGACAAACACGGGACACTGAAGACATCTTAGACATGAGAATACATGAGGCAAGACTCAAGCAGAGCAAAGATAAACACGAGACACTGAACATAAACATGAGAATACATGAGGCGAGACTCAAGCAGAGCAAAGACAAACACGGGACACTGAAGACATCTTAGACATGAGAATGCATGAGGCAAGACTCAAGCAGAATGAAGACAACACGGGACACTGAAGACATCTTAGACATGAGAATGCATGAGGCAAGACTCAAGCAGAACAAAGATAAACACGGGACACTGAAGACATCTTAGACATGCGAATACATGAGGCAAGACTCAAGCAGAACAAAGATAAACACGGGACACTGAACATAGACATGAGAATGCATGAGGCAAGACTCATGCAGAATGAAGACAACACGGGACACTGAAGACATCTTAGACATGAGAATGCATGAGGCAAGACTCAAGCAGAACAAAGATAAACACGGGACACTGAAGACATCTTAGACATGCGAATACATGAGGCAAGACTCAAGCAGAACAAAGATAAACACGGGACACTGAACATAGACATGAGAATGCATGAGGCAAGACTCATGCAGAATGAAGACAACACGGGACACTGAAGACATCTTAGACAGGAGAATGCATGAGGCAAGACTCAAGCAGAGCAAAGACAAACATGGGACACTGAACATAGACAAGAGAATGCATGAGGCAAGACTCATGCAGAATGAAGACAACACGGGACACTGAAGACATCTTAGACATGAGAATGCGTGAGGCAAGACTCAAGTAGAGCAAAGACAAACACAGGACACTGAAGACATCTTAGACATGAGAGTGCATGAGGCAAGACTCAAGCAGGACAAAGATAAACACAGGACACTGAACACAGACATGAGAATGCATGAGGCAAGACTCAAGCAAAATTAAGACAAACACTGGACACTTAAGACATCTTAGACATGAGAATGCATGAGGCTAGACTCAAGTAGAACAAAGACAAACATGAGACACTGAAGACATCTTGGACATGAGATTGCATGAGGCAAGACTCAAGCAGAACAAAGATAAACACAGAACACTGAGGACATCTTAGACATGAGAATGCATGAGGCAAGACTCAAGCAGGACAAAGACAAACACAGGACACTGAAGACATCTTAGACATGAGAATGCATGAGGCAGAGCAATTGGCAAGGCAGACAGAATCTTTTCAGCAGGAGTATATCTGCAGTTGTATTGCAACAGTACACGACACCAGCATGGAGTGTGACGTGACATGCCTTCACGCATACCAATTTATGGCATGATGAAAGGAGGTGATGATGTCCTTTGCACACTCACCTATTTTCTAAATGAACATATTCTACAGAAATGTTCAGACTCTGCACAAGACACAGCTGACTAAGAAAGCACCTGTTCAATAAGATCTAGATAGGAAATGTTGATGAATGTAACTCCTTCTCCAGCCCTCTACACCTCACCCTCATTGGGGCACAGGCCCTCAGAACCCCACCCCCCCCCCCCCCCCCAGCCCTCCTCTCTGTAGCTATCCCATGCAGCTCTGTCCATGTCCTCCCAATATTGTTCATTTCTGTTTATTCTTCTCCTCTCTATGAGTTTTTAGGTCTCCCTCTATTTTTTTAATGTAATCGTGAAAACTGTCAAATGAAGGCCTAACATTTTTGTGTCCAATAGATTCTGAATAGAGAAAACTATTTTGAACAAATTCGGCTCCACTAAGGATAAACTCTATACAGATGTCAACAACCTTAAGCCAACTGCTGTTTTCTTTACATGTATTCAGATGATGCATACCAGAGATTAAGAGCATATTAGGGCAAACAAAAGCTGTATTTCAGAAAATGAAAAGTATCTTATGCAATAAGTCTCTATCACTAAATGTAGGTAAGGGAGTGCTGAAATGCTATACTGAACCTGTTTCGCTGTATGGCAATGAAGCATGGAACATGTAAATTAGGAAGAGCTTAGAAGCAACACAGATGTGGTTGCTGGGATGAATGCTGTGAATTCCTTGGACTGCCAGGATAACTAACAATGACTGCTTGGAAAAGGCTAATGAGAATAGAACATTACAGCACATTCTATATGCAGGAGTTTGATCAGCAGAGTTGATTCAGAACACCAAGTACCAAAATCTGTGGAGAGACATGAATGCCTACGTTGGTTGGCAGAGCACATGATGGTGATATTCAGATTGACATTGAAAGGTGTATGACATAGAAGAAGAAACATATTTTACAGAACTGGGTTGACCTTGAGATCAGGACCAGCTGTCAAACTGGGTTGACCTTGAGATCAGGACAAGATGTCAAACTGGGTTGACCTTGAGATCAGGACAAGATGTCAAACTGGGTTGACCTTGAGATCAGGACAAGATGTCAAACTGGGTTGACCTTGAGATCAGGACAAGATGTCAAACTGGGTTGACCTTGGGATCAGGACAAGATGTCAAACTGGGTTGACCTTGAGATCAGGACAAGATGTCAAACTGGGTTGACCTTGAGATCAGGACAAGATATCAAACTGGGTTGACCTTGAGATCAGGCCAAGCTGTCAAACTGGGCTACCCTTGAGATCAGGACAAGATGTCAAACTGGGTTGACCTTGAGATCAGGACAAGATGTCTAACTGGGTTGACCTTGGGATCAGGACAAGGTGTCTAACTGGAATGACCTTGAGATCATGCTAAGTTGTCAAACTGTTTTACTTCAGCATTCCCCTGGACATTGAGTTGGGGGTAGAGTAGTGACTAACTAAACTGCACTGTAATGTTGATTTAATGCTACATCTGTCTCAACTCCCAGTCAGGTCTTAGTCAGATATGACTGAGCTACCGTATAACAGTAGACGGTACTACCTGGTTTCTGTTAGCGCCGAGCGTTGGGCGGCGCTTACCAAACCCGACACCCCACATTGTGCCAACGGCTTCGGGCGGAAGAGCGCAATTGGGAGGGTACACGCCTTACCCTGGTGCGAGGAAATGCAAGCTAAAGACAAAATTGTCATGGCAGGGCAGACCAGGCCCTAAGCCTTGGTTGGCGACTGGTCTAGGATCGAAGCTCCGACAGGCGGACAGTTAGAGCATTGCTTTGCTGATCCGGCAGCTTCTGCAGCTTGTCTTGTTCCAGATGTAGGGGTGTTACCTTTCCTCTGGAGTGAACTAGGCAGGCCGAGAGAGGGATCATGCTGCATGGGCAACACATGATCTCTATATTTTAGCCCAGGCTTTGTGCTATGGAGAGGCAATAACTCCATCCCTGGTCTTAACTGGTCTCGGAATCAAAGCGAGAGGCAACTGTTACGGGTTATAAGTCCTTGTCAGTTGGCGTAGACATGGGGCGCCACGCGTTACCTCTGACGGTGGGAGACACCTATAGGTGTCACTGATCAGCTACCGCCCGCCTCAAGCTGGGCAGCCCCCAGCCAATTGGGTGCTGATCCGCCACAGCCTGCCTGCTTCAATGGGTGCTTGGGGCTAGGACAAAATCTGAATCGCAGGCTGTAAAACCAATGCACCAGGTACAAACAAAAATATAAATAGAAACCTCAAGCTACGGCTTGCAACCTGGAACGTGAGAACCATGTGTCCAGGATTTTCCACTGATTTGACCAATATTGACGATGTGAGAAAAACGGCTGTGATTGATGCCGAACTCAATCGTCTTAACATTGATATTGCTGGCCTGCAGGAGACTCGCCTCGCTGAGGAAGGGTCACTCAGGGAAAACAACTACACCTTTTTCTGGAAGGGTAAAGGGCAGGCAGAAAAAAGGCAACACGGTGTGGGCTTTGCAGTGAAGAATTCGCTACTGGGAATGATTGAAATTCCAGCAGGAGGAAATGAAAGACTATTATCCCTGCGCTTGGCAACCTCTTGTGGGTTTGCCACCATTATTACTGCATATGCACCGACACTCGATTCCTCTGATGATGTGAAGGATTTGTTCTATGAGGAGTTAGACTCTGTGATTAAGGCAGTTCCAAAATCCGACTACATTTATATGCTCGGTGATTTCAATGCTCGTGTGGGCAAGGACTCGAGTTCATGGCCAGTGTGCCTTGGAAAATACAACATCGGTCGCATGAATGAAAATGGGCAAAGGCTGCTGGAGCATTGCACCAGTAATGACCTATGTATTACAAACTCTTTTTTTAAAACAAAAGAGATGCATAAGGTCACATGGAAACATCCAAGATCCGGCCATTGGCACCAGCTGGACTTCATCATCACACGGAGACAACATCTGAACCATATATCATTGACTCGTAGTTACCACAGTGCTGACTGTGATACGGATCATTCTTTGGTTGTTGCAAGGGTTAGACTGAGACCAAAGAGAATCTACACAGCTAAACACAAATCTAGCCCCAGGATTAATATTATTAACACTCATGATCCTGAAAAGTGCTTTCAGTTTCAACAGCAACTTGAAGACGCTTTCACTGATACACCAGAAAATTGTACAGTAAATGAAAAGTGGGGTCAAATTAAGGAAACTCTTTGTAAAACTGCCGTAAGGGTTTACGGCACTGTGGATCATAAGAGGCAGGACTGGTTTGCGGCCAACAGCGAGACTCTGCAGCCCTTGATTGATAAGAAGAAGAAAGCTCTCTTAAGAAACAAGGAAAGACCAACGCGTAACACTCTGAGTGAGCTAAGGCAAGCTAGGAAGGATGTGCAAAAGGCTGCCAGGCAGTGTGCAAATGATTATTGGATCAAGTTATGTGAGTCCATTCAAATCGCAAGTGATAAGGGAGACATAAGAAGCATGTATGAAGGAATAAAGAAAGCCTGTGGTCCAGTGATCAAAAGAAGTGCACCATTGAAAACCTTGACTGGAGAAATCATCACTGACAAGAAACGGCAGATGGACAGATGGGTAGAGCACTATTTGGAGCTTTACTCAAGTGAGACCAAACTAGCGGATAATGCCCTCAACGCCATAGAGGCTCTACCGACTCTTGACCACCTGGACACACTTCCCACCATAACAGAAGTTAAGTGTGCTATAAATGAACTTGCATCTGGCAAGGCTCCAGGTAAGGATGGGATTCCAATAGAGGTTATCAGGAGTGGGCAAGACACACTCACTATACAGATCCACCAGCTAATAGAGCTATGCTGGCGTGAAGGACAAGTCCCACAGGATTTCAAAGATTCAAGCATCATAACACTGTACAAGAACAAGGGCGATCGGAGCGACTGCAACAACTATAGGGGTATCTCACTTCTGTGTATTGTTGGAAAAGTATTTGCCAGAATTGTTCTGCGCAGACTTCAAGTCCTAGGAGATCAAGTCTACCCCGAATCACAGTGTGGCTTTCGACAGAACCGGTCTACCACTGATATGATATTCTCATTGCGACAAATGCAAGAAAAATGCTGTGAACAGAATCAACCACTGTTTATTGCCTTCATCGACCTCACAAAGGCATTTGATTTGGTCAGTCGTGAGGGTCTGTTCAAGGCACTAAAGAAGATTGGCTGCCCACCAACTCTTTTGTCCATTGTGGAATCGTTCCACACAGGCATGAAGGGTATAATCAAGTTTGATGGTGCAACTTCTGAAGAATTTGAAATCAAGAGTGGAGTTAAGCAAGGTTGTGTACTAGCTCCCACCCTCTTTGGAATATACTTTTCACTTCTACTGAAATATGCATTTCGTGATCAGGATGGTGGTATATACATTCACTCACGCTCAGATGGCGGCCTCTACAATGCTCAGAGATTGAAGGCTAAGACCAAAATTAGGAGGGTACTGATCAGAGAGTTGCTTTTTGCAGATGATGCTGCAGTTACGACCCACTCTGAGGAAGAATTGCAATGTCTACTATCTGCATTCTCCAATGCTTGTTCTGAATTTGGTTTAACAATTAGCAAAAAGAAGACACAGATTATGTCACAAGGTGCACATGGGGTACCATCAATCTTTATTGAAGACGCCGAACTAGAGATAGTAGACCATTTTACATATCTAGGATCAGTGGTAAATAGCAAATTATCCCTAGATCAGGAAATCAACATCCGGATTGGTAAGGCAGCAACAACAATGAACAGGTTAAGAAAAAGAGTCTGGGAGAACAGGAAGCTTACTGCCAAAACAAAAGTCCTTGTCTATCAAGCCTGTGTCCTTAGTACTCTTCTCTATGGCAGTGAAACCTGGACAACTTACTCACACCAAGAGAACAATTTAAACAGCTTTCATATGCGGTGTCTGCGAAGAATTCTTGGTATTAAGTGGCAAGACAAAATCACAAATACTGAAGTATTGGAAAGATCAGGTTGTGTGACAGTTTATTCCATGCTCAGTCTTCGTAGACTTAGATGGATAGGACATCTTAGGAGGATGGATGATGGTAGAATACCAAAGGATATCTTTTTTGGTGAATTACAGATGGGTAAGAGATCTCAGGGTCGGCCTCTACTACGATACAAAGATGTGTGTAAGCGGGACATGATTGATACAGGCATTGATAAAGCACATTGGGAGCAAGTCGCCGCTGAACGTGTTGCATGGAGGGCAAATATCAGAAATGGAATAAAGTCAAAGGAGAAAATTATTGCAGAAAAGTCACACACCAAGCGTTTGAGACGTAAGATGGTGCATGATGGTGGAAATGACCACGTGTTCACATGCACCCACTGTGAACGGACATTTACAGCGCAAATTGGCCTTATCAGTCACACTCGCTACCGCCATAGTTAAAAGTTATTATGCCTTTTTAAAGCACAAACTATCGTCTGTCAAGACGGCAAGGTGCCAATGATGTCTCAACTAAAGTAAACTACAATGTAATGTTGTATTAATGCTACATTGGTATCAACTAAAATAAAGTACCACTTTAATGTTGTATTAATGTTACATCAGTCTCAACTAAAATAAACTGCTCTGTAATGTTGTGTTAATGCTACATACGTCCCAGCTAAAGTTAACTACACTGTAATGTTGCGGTAATGGTATTTAGTCTCAACTAAAGTAAACTACACTGTAATTTTGTGTTAATGCTACATTGGTCTCAACTAAAATAAACTTCACTGTAATTTTGTGTTAATCGTATATACTTTTCAACTAAAGTAAACTACACTGTAATATTGTGTTGATGCTCATCCATCTCAACTAAAGTAAACTACACTGTAATGTTATGTTAATGCTACATCCGTCACAACTAAAATAAACTTCACTGTAATGTTGTGTTAATGTTACATCAGTCTCAACTTAAACAATCAGTACTGTAACTTTGTGTTAATGCTACATCAGTTTCAACTAAAATAATCTATACTGTAATGGTGTGCATACTACAACAATTTCAACTAAAACAATCTATACAGTAAGTAATGTAAGGTTCCTTCTATACGCCATAGGGAACATTGGGTATATGTTGCTAGAACCATATTTATATAGACCAATCAGCACTTGTGGATAATATGGTCTGTATTATGCCTTTATTTCCCCAAGACAATTACTTGAGATAATTCTACATCAGTTTCAACTAAAATAATCTATACCGTAACTTTGTGTTAAGGCTACATCAGTTTCAACTAAAATAATCTGTACTGTAACTTTGTGTTAAGACTACATCAGTTTCAACTAAAATAATCTATACTGTAACTTTGTGTTAAGACTACATCAGTTTCAACTAAAATAATCTATACCGTAACTGTATGTTAAGATTACATCAGCTTCAACTAAAATAATCGGTACTGTAACTTTGTGTTGAGACTACATCAGTTTCAACTAAAATAATCTGTACTGTAACTTGGTGTCAAGACTACATCAATTTCAGCTAAAATAGTATGTACTGTAACTCATGCTAATGCTAGCGCAGACAGTAATCACATAAATAATTTAAACAATAAGATGTTAATGCTACATAGACAGCAGTGAACAAAATGTTGTATAACATAATCCACTAAACAATTATATAATGGAAATGGTTTATACAATCTTATGTTAACACCAAACTTACAGTACATCTTTATATCACGCTCCCAGTACATCTTTACATCAAACTTCCAGTACATCTTTACACCAAACTTCCAATACATCTTTGCACCAAACTTACAGTACATCTATACACCAAACTTCCAGTAATGACATTGGCAGTGAAGGTAATGCCACTAAAAGTGAAAGGTGATAACACTGACAGTGAAGGTGATGACACTGACAGTAAAAGTAATGGCACTGACAGTGAGGGTGATGACACTGACAGTGAAAGGTGATGACACTGAGTAATGGCACTGACAGTGAGGGTGATGACACTGACAGTGAAAGGTGATGACACTGACAATGAAGGTAATGCCACTGACAGTGAAAGGTGATGATACTTGTCAACAACCTGAATTTACACAAGCATGTTGGTTCCTTCATTCACACCTCATAATTACAAACACGTCTTTGTGTGAATGGCAAGCAAAGAATCACCCTTTATTATTTATATTACATAGCTCGTCTTACGAGCATACACAACTGGCATTCAACACTCAAATACATTCTCTATGTTCGCTAAGTATAACTATGCCCTCTCTAAACTACACAACTGGCGAGGGTAAACACATAGGTCTTGTCGCTCTAACTGTCGGTCCCCGTCTGACTCAATTCACAGGTCTAGTCCAGCTACTCGTCCTCCGTTCTTGTGCGGTCAGCCGCACGGCGTGTTGGGTCACTTGTCACGTAGTCTAGTGGTCCAGTCCTCGTAGCCTACAGCTGTACTACAGTTCAGTCTGTTTATGGGTAATCCCCGTGATTACCGTACTCTGTCCTACCTCGGGAGCCCGTTATGTCCTAGCCATGTCCTAGTTAAGACATGTGCGTGTCCTGTCTAGGTCTGGTCCTAACACTGGTTTGGAGTTCTATCTCCTCATACCGTCTTTCTCTATCTATTCTCTTGTAAAGGTCCTTCTTATGTCCTGTCTCTGTCCTTTACTTTCCTCTGTCCTGGTCCTACTTCTATCTATCCCTATCCAGCTTCTTGACAATACTGACAGTGAAAGGTGATGACACTGACAGTGAAAGGTGATGACACTGACAGTGAAAGGTGATGACACTGACAGTGAAGGTAATGCCACTGACAGTGAAAGGTGATGATACTGACAGTGAAGGTGATGACACTGACAGTGAAAGTAATGGCACTGACAGTGAGGGTGATGACATTGACAGTGAAAGGTGATGACACTGACAGTGAAAGGTGATTACACTGACAGTGAAGGTGATGACACTGACAGTGAAGATGGTGATGACACTGACAGTGAAAGTAATGGCACTGACAGTGAGGGTGATGACACTGACAGTGAAAGGTGATGACACTGACAATGAAGGTAATGCCACTGACAGTGAAGGTAATGCCACTGACAGTGAAAGGTGATGACACTGAGAGTGAGGGTGGTGGCACTGACAGTGAGGGTGGTGGCACTGACAGTGAGGGTGGTGGCACTGACAGTGAGGGTGATAGCACTGACAGTGAGGATGGTGGCACTGACAGTGAGGATGGTGGCACTGACAGTGAAAGGTGATGATACTGACAGTGAAGGTGATAGCACTGACAGTGAGGGTG
Source organism: Cepaea hortensis (assembly GCA_963921405.1). Lineage (NCBI taxonomy): Eukaryota > Metazoa > Mollusca > Gastropoda > Stylommatophora > Helicidae > Cepaea > Cepaea hortensis. The sequence goes on from OY992879.1 coordinate 52,417,064, forward strand.
GTGACACTGACAGTGAGGGTGGTGACACTGACAGTGAGGGTGGTGACACTGACAGTGAGGGTGGTGGCACTGACAGTGAAAGTTATGACACAGATATTCAAGAGAATGACATGAAAACACTGGCATTTAACAGTTCTTATCAGTAACAAACACCATACAATGAGGCCAATCTGGAATAATGATTGCAAACATACACAGCATATTATAACACCAGGTGTGGTTAATGTTATTGTTAATATCTCTTCATGCTCAAACTGACTGAAATGTTGTTATCACAATTCTTACCTTGCAATTGAATACAGTTTAAAAGATACACATCACATTATGAAAACACATTTGTAAAAAGAACAATGAGGAACACATTTGTAAAGAGAACAATTAGGAAAACATGTTTATAAACAGAGTAACTAGGAACATCTCTATGTAAAAGTGAACAACCAGGAACACATATTTGTAAAGAGAAAAATTAGGAACATATTTGTAAAGAGGACAATTAGAATATACTTGTAAAGAGAACAATTGGCAATATATTTGTAAAGAGAACAATTAGGAACACACACATGTAAAGAGAACATCTAGGAAACTATATGTAAAAAGAAATAGGAAGACATATTTGTAAAGAGAACAATTAGGAATATATTTGTAAAGAGAATAATTAGGAACACATACATGTAAAGAGAACAACTAGGAACATATATCTGTAAACAGAACAAGTAAAGCATCATCATCGTGTAACAAGCCACACTCTCATCACAACTGGCTGAAAAGTCTCTGGATCCTTCACCAGTTCCTCTACCCTATGCATTTTCTAGCTCAGGTTATCTTTAATGCTGATGTCTTCTATTGCAGGGGTCAGCAACTTTTTTGTGGTGTTGTGTTGAAGTAATGTTGTAAAGTTACTCAGTGTGATAGCCTAAGTCCTTGTAAAGTCACTCAGTGTGACAGAATAATTCCTTGTAAAGTCTCTCAGTCTGACAGAATAATTCCTTGTAAAGTCACTCTGTGTGACAGAATAATTCCTTGTAAAGTCACTCTGTGTGACAACCTTAGTCCTTGTAAAGTCACCCAGTCTGACAACCTGTCATTGTAAAGTCCCTCAGTTTGACAACCTAAATCAGAGTAAAGCCCCTCAGCGTTACAACCTAAGTCCTTGTAAAGTCACTCTGTGTGACAACCTAAGTCCTTGTAAAGTCCCTCTGCATGACACCTAAGTCCACCATATAAGTAAGGATAGGACAGAAATAGAACTCTATCAAGGTCAGTCACTGTTGTCCCACTGTCACTCAGTGTGCATTGGACTGCACATCCTTACCTCTGATGTCTCACAACTTTAGTTATGAAGTGATGAGAACATAGGAATAGCTTTACGTGAATTATGTGTCTCAAGGTAATTTAAAATTCTATTTTATATGAGATCATATAACGTATTTCAATCCATTCTGTGTATCACTGAAAATCATTCTGCTTGGCATGCGTACCATAAGTTGCTGACACCTGCTCTATTTTGTGGGTCAGTCACTGTCTTGTCTTCTAGAATCTATGTCTTCCATTACTGTTCTACATAAACCATTGTGACGTCTGATGTGACAGAAGTGCCTTAGTTTCCATGACGTGACACTGAATATGGGCCAGTTGATCAGATCCTGTGGTATGTCAACAGATTGTGTTTTCTTTTTCCATGGGACTTTAAGACTTTTTGTGTAACATTTAAGAGTCCCCATGGCGAAGTGGTCAAGCCGTCTGCCGCGTGCTCCAAAGTTTGTGAGTTCGATTCTGGGCTACGTCCTTCGGTTCACAAGTGCATTTTTCTCAGAGACTCCTGGAGGTCGTCGCTGGAGCTGCGATATTCATGCTTTGTGCAATGCTTTCTTCAGGCCACCCTGCGGAATGAGACCGAGCCATATGGGATAAAACCCGGGGCAATGAAGTCAATCCTTTCGACTTTTAACCCTTTACCGGGCAGACATTTGTCTGTTTTATAGCCCTGAACGGGCAAGAAGAATTTTTAGGTGCAGTAAAATTGTGGGTTACTTTAGTAAAAATATCACATATAAGTTGTTAGTCAACAGATTTTAGTCAAATAAACAGCAAAAGGAAGGGAAAAGCATGCAGAATATTTTACTTACATGAATTATGCCACTAATCCACACATGAACACAAATATTTACAAAATACAACATATTGTTTGTGATTGTTGGTCATATATACGGCAATTTACAAACACATTTTCCGAATCATAATCACTTTCTTTACAACTGCTAACGCAAAGTAACGCTGATCACTGATATCTAGCTCCGATTAATAGTCAATTTCATGCCTTTCAATGTCACTTAAATTGAACCCAGCGAAATCTCCGCTAGCACTTGAAGAATCGTCGAAATCCATTTTGTAATACAAAGCGTAATACCCACAAAAACTATTTTTAAAAATCCGTTCAAATTCAAAGTACATGCTTGCAAATGGCGGCCACATTGTCATGCTATCGACGAAACCAAAAGTAGACAATGCATAATAGTCACGGGCGCTTTCAGACGGCTTGCCCGTTCGGGGGTAGAAACGTTCCCAGACGCTTTGCCCACTAATGGGTTAAACAACTTTTGTTTTAAAGTTCAAAAGCCTCAATTTGTTTCCCCACTTTGTGTTTGTGAAACAGCCCATGATTCACGTCTATATGTTGCCACATAAAACATACACACAATGAGAACATCATTTCAAATTAGATAGTGAAGATGGAACTCACAAACAAAACTCATGCAACCTACGACAAAAACTCAGCAACAAGTTTCTCAAGAAAGAACATTCTTTAAAGTCACACAAAAACATGGCAACAAGTTTCTCAAGAAAGAACATTCTTTGAAGTCACACAAAAACATGGCAAACAAGTTTCTCAAGAAAGAACATTCTTTGAAATCACACAAAAACTGTCGGCAACAAGTTTCTCAAGAAAGAACATTCTTTGAAATCACACAAAAATTGTTGGCAAAAAGTTTCTCAAGAAAGAACATTCTTTGAAATTTAAATATTGAGCACAATCCACTACTGGCAATGCTGATCGTATTCTGGTATGAACCTAAGTCCTATCCACGTCAATATGGAAGCACTATACTCGAGTTTCGCTCTCGTTTGAGCTCGTCAGTAGTGCATATCCCTGACCGGATCCGGAAACAAGTCCCGGATCACTGGCGTGTGAAGCGGGTGTGTAACCACGTGGCACACGCTGGACACGCCAAACTATCATAACAGAATATTACAACGTCACCCATCGTAGGCTATGCTCAAGATTGCCCAATCGCCGCGACTGACGTCCGTCAGTCGATGTGGACCCGAATGATCAAGACTTCTCACTGACAAGGAACACCAGGCCTCGTAAAATCCAGTGAGCAATAATCATGAGCATAGCCTACGATGGGTGATGTTGTAATATTCTGTTATGATAATTTGGCGTGGTTACACACCCGCTTCACACGCCAGTGATCCGGGGCTTGTTTCCGGATCCGGTCAGGGATATGCACTACTGACGAGCTCAAACGAGAGCGAAACTCAAGTATAGTGCTTCCATACTGACGTGGATAGGACTTAGGTTCATACCAGAATACGATCAGCGTTGCCAGTAGTGGGTTGTGCTCAATATTTAAATTTCAAATCCCGAAACAACCAAATAATCAATTCTTTGAAATCACATAAAAACTGTAGGCAACAAGTTTCTCAAGAAAGAACATTCTTTGAAATCACACAAAAACTGTAGGCTACAAATCTCTCAAGAAAGAACTGTCACTGTCAAAACTGTCATTTACTGCCAATATAGTACCTTGCGGTGTATAGCAGAGGGGTCTTTGAGCTTGAGAAATTAAGGCCACCTGGATAGAGCAGTCGCCGCGAACTGTGTAGGTTAGGACTTTCTTTTTGCCCCCGACAGAATAAAAATCCCACACCTTACCGAGGGATCGAACCCGGGTCTCCCGAAGGAGAGTCCGGCGTTCTAGCTACTCGGCCAGCCGCTTCTCAACCAAGAAAGAACGTTCTTTGAAATCACACAAAAACTGTCAGCAACAAGTTTCTCAAAAAAAGAACATTTTTTGAAATCACATAAAAACAAACAGTGCGACAAAAAGAGAATGGCCAATCAAAGAATGCATGCAGAATAAGGGGGAAAATTATCAGCAACAAATGTTTTTTTCTTCCTTGCTTGCTGAGGAGCAGAGGACAAGAAATCATGCACATGTGTTTGATTGATTGATTGATTGATTAATCAATCAAACACATGTGCATGATTTCTTTATTTGCCATATCTGCACACACAATACCTACATCTACTACACTAAGAATAGTTTGATGACTGTTGGGAGGAGAAGACTGACCACAAGACAACCATGACGTATACCATGAGAATGAACAGTTTCTGAATCGATACAGATTACAGATGTTTTTGACTGGTCATAAATGATTATAGATGGATACAGATATTTTTGACTGGTCATAAATGTTTACAGATGGATACAGATGTTTTCTACTGGTCATAAATGTTTACAGATGAATACAGATGTTTTTGACTGGTCATAAATGATTATAGATGGATACATATGTTTATGACTGGTAATAAATGTTTATAGATAGGTACAGATGTTCTTGACTGGTAAAACATTCGTTAATGAAGAAAATTGCTTTAAAACGGGAATCAAACAACAAAAAAGTTCAAGTAGATGCGAAAGAGACCCGGTGATCACAACATTAAAGGCAATTATGAACAATAATCTTCTGTCTTTACAGGAAAACTAATATCCACAGACAGAGGAAGATGGCATGGCCGAATGGTTAAACATGTTTGCACCAAAACTTTCAGTGGTGACCATGGCAGAGAGTTCGTTACCCATGCTGGTCAGCTGAATTTAAATATTAACTTCTTGGGCTTGGCTTAGGGATGTAAATTACAAGTACCCTAGATGTCAGAGTGGGTTTGGCTGATGGTGAGGGACACTTATAAAAGGGAAAGATAATCCTCATACCAAAGACAGAGATCTGTGGAGAGCCATGAAGGCCTATGCCAGCTGGCAGGGCACTTGAACGATGATGATGATGATGATGATGATGATGATGATGATGATGATGATGATGATGATGATGATGATGATGATGATGATGATGATGATGATGATGATGATGATGATGATGATGATGATGATGATGATGATGATGATGATGATGATGATGATGATGATGATGATGATGATGATGATGATGATGATGATGATGATGATGATGATGATGATGATGATGATGATGATGATGATGATGATGATGATGATGATGATGATGATGATGATGATGATGATGATGATGATGATGATGATGATGATGATGATGATGATGATGATGATGATGATGATGATGATGATGATGATGATGATGATGATGATGATGATGATGATGATGATGATGATGATGATGATGATGATGATGATGATGATGATGATGATGATGATGATGATGATGATGATGATGATGATGATGATGATGATGATGATGATGATGATGATGATGATGATGATGATGATGATGATGATGATGATGATGATGATGATGATGATGATGATGATGATGATGATGATGATGATGATGATGATGATGATGATGATGATGATGATGATGATGATGATGATGATGATGATGATGATGATGATGATGATGATGATGATGATGATGATGATGATGATGATGATGATGATGATGATGATGATGATGATGATGATGATGATGATGATGATGATGATGATGATGATGATGATGATGATGATGATGATGATGATGATGATGATGATGATGATGATGATGATGATGATGATGATGATGATGATGATGATGATGATGATGATGATGATGATGATGATGATGATGATGATGATGATGATGATGATGATGATGATGATGATGATGATGATGATGATGATGATGATGATGATGATGATGATGATGATGATGATGATGATGATGATGATGATGATGATGATGATGATGATGATGATGATGATGATGATGATGATGATGATGATGATGATGATGATGATGATGATGATGATGATGATGATGATGATGATGATGATGATGATGATGATGATGATGATGATGATGATGATGATGATGATGATGATGATGATGATGATGATGATGATGATGATGATGATGATGATGATGATGATGATGATGATGATGATGATGATGATGATGATGATGATGATGATGATGATGATGATGATGATGATGATGATGATGATGATGATGATGATGATGATGATGATGATGATGATGATGATGATGATGATGATGATGATGATGATGATGATGATGATGATGATGATGATGATGATGATGATGATGACGACGACGACGACGACGACGATGATGATGATGATGATGATGATGATGATGATGCATGAACTTTACAGAGGGTAAATACAAAACTTGGACCAGTAATATTTTCAAACACTGCACAGTAATTAAAAATACACCCTACAGTAGCACATGTATGGACTAGACTTGAGTTTAAAGTCAGTGAACGAACGAATTGAAACGAGAAAAAGAGTGTTGAGATGCTACATAGAACCTGTAGTTTTATATGGATGTGAAGCTTGGACAATGAGCACTCAGGCTGAAAAACATCTGATGGCTGTAGAAATGTGGTTTCTGAGGAAAATGCAAAGAATACCATGGACAGCCAGAAAGACCAATGAATAAGTCCTTCAAGAAACAAATGAAGACTGTAAACTGATTAGAGACATTAGACGTAGACAGTCACAATTTTTTGGGCATGTTATGAGAAGAAATGATTTGGAGAACTTGGTGACAACTATTAACATCGAGGGGAACAGACCAAGGGGAAGACCTAGAAGCAAGTACCTGGATGGCTTGGCCTTGTGGCATGGTCGAGACAGAAACACGGAGCTGATCCAAGACTCTGGTGATCGAGTGAGATGGCAGAACATGACCGCCCACACTTACCGGCATGGCACATGATGGATGGATGGATGGATGGATGGAATGAACGAACGAACGAACGGACTTTATTTTCAAAGGGTAACAAATTGGGCATGCAGGCCCTTCCAATCACTCATCTTTCGTTCATCAATAATGCATAATACATTCACATAGGAAAAAAACATTGTCAAATGAATGCTACAGACAGACAAACACATAGAGATTGACAGACAGAGATACCTCGACAGGCAGAATGTAAGAATGACTGGTTGATTAGACAGATAGGCAGACGGACAGGTTAATCAGACAGACATACAGGCAGAGACAACATAAATACACCGTATCCAAATATTTCATACATAAAAAACCAAAATGAAATCACAACATCCATGCAGATCATGAACAGAAATGTTAACATGCAAGTAACAACACCATCGACAACACACAGACAACATGCAGTGCTACACTCTAGAGACACACAAGAACTCCCTTGTCAGTCCACTCAACAAGGATCTAACAGTCACACTAGGTACTGAAGGAGACAAATCCAGCAAGGTCTGGTTCACACATCCTACACACCTCCATTTTTTGGTCAACATTATGCTATCAATGTCAAACATGAACACTTACTGCATCTAATGAACGCAAAATCACAGCAATAGAGATGAGATGCCTTAGAAGAACTGCGGGAGTAACCGTGAGAGATAGAAATGGGGATGAGGAAATTAGAGGAAGTCTAAGTCTGAAACCAGCCATGCAGTTCATTCAAGAACAAGAGATTCAATGGTTTGGTCATCTCACAAGAATGGCCTAGTACCATCTGCCACAAAGAGCCACGTGGAATAAATATAGTGGATACAGAGCAAGGGGAAGACCCCGTAAAAGATGGAGTGACAGCATCAAGAACCTTACAGAAATTAATACCAATACTGACTTACAAACAGCATTAGAAAGAGGACATAAAGTATCTTTATATCTCTCCCAGCATTTCACTGAGGTAAATGGAGGAGGAGGAGGAGGAGGAGGAGGAGTTGGAGGAGATGGAAGAGGATGATGATGATGAGGAGGAGGTGGAGGAGGAGGCACACCTACTACAGATGTTTTGTGTTCTGAGATCCACTTCAAGCAAACCATGGCTGAAAGAGGCAAGTCAAGGTATCACCAGCACACTGGAGGAGGAACAGATGTTTTGTGTTCTGAGATCCACTTCAAGCAACATCACGGCTGAAGGAGGCAAGTCAAGGTATCACCAGCACACTGGGGGTCAGCATGGCAGAATGAATAACAGCACTCTCTTAAACTTCTGGTGCACCTCTTGGTGGTATCTTGCCTATGGACAAGGGGGAGGTGGTCGTGCGCTTGTGGGACCAGGTGAAGAAGGCGGAGGAACAGATTGAGAACCCATATGTGGAAAGAATGAGATTGCAGGGGATCGGCAGGGGTTCTGGAAGAATCTCAAAACTGAGAGGGATGACCAGGAGAACGTTTAATCAGACAGTGGTGGGAACGATTAATAGTATGACTCTTCGCTGGCTGTTGAACGAGGGGACGGAGCACGTATGGGAATGTCCTGAGTGCAGTGATGTCGGTTCTTGACTCAACTCAATGTAGCAGGTTTGATCTCTCCACCGGTCAGTTGAACTAAAATGTTGACTTTTCGTCCTTGACTTGGGGACGTAAATTACTAGTACCTCAGAAGTCGGAGTGGGTTCACCTGATGGCGAGAGATATTGATAATACGGAAAGCTAATCCATGTGCAAACATCAGCCCAGTGCACTAGAAGTAGTAGCACATGTATGGACTACACTTGAGTTGCAAAAGAACTAGCAAAGTGTGATATTTACTCTATTATACTGCATGTTCTGTGTGAGGCCGGCTCCGTGGCCAAGGGGTTATGTGCACAGTTTGCAATCCCGTATACCGCGTTTGAAACACAGCTGTGGGCGATTTGGCAGCTGACTGCCTCGCATTGTTTTTTTTTTACGAAATGGTATGGTTGTCGGTCGTTCAGAAATCAATGGCAAACTACTGAAAGTAAACATGCCCAGGAATCATAAACAGCCAAAATACGCTGGGATTGACTGCTATGACCTGTAAAGGACATGCAACTAACTTTTTTTTTTCTGTATGTGTTACGGAGGCCACAAGGGAAGCAAAGAATAGCAAGACTGTAACCTAGCATGTTTGTTGTAAGAAGCGACCGAGGAGGGTTGGTGGGAGACTGGCGCCTTGATCTCACAGAAAACTTCAGCTCACAAAATCCAACCAATCACACACGGACAAGTCGACAGAGGGCTCGGCATGAGTTGCTTGAGGACCTGTGCTCGATTACAGACTCATTACTATCGACCTTCAATGCGGAGATGGCACTTGATGGTGATCATTGGAGAGATATGCTGAACTCTGGGCACACAAGAACACCATACAAAGTCTCCACAACAATGTTCTAACAGCCACACTTCAGTAGTGAAGTTACATGCAGCTTGGTCTGGTTAACAGATCCAACAAGTCTCCTATATATTGTGAAGTGATCCTAGATTGTGGCTTGCATGACTGTTTGGGCAGGAGTTGGGTTGTTGGTGCAGGAATGACATGCCAGAAAGGGTACATCCAGAATATACATGAGTTGGGAAACCAGAGGGTATGATAGTCTGGTGATTTAGCATGAGTCTGGCACTTAGTGAAAACACTTCATGCTGGCCACATAGGGAGAAAGTGGCAAGTCCGAATACCTGAATAAAGTTGGAGATTGTAATTGATCCAGCAGGTGTTGCAGCCTAGTCCCAGTATGTGTTTGTAAATATTTGATTTAGAAATTATTCCAAGATTTCATGTAATGAAGATTAGATGTCTATGAGTGGACACAACACCAGGTGACATGTGTCTATGAGTGGGCATAACACCAGGTGACATTTGTCTATGAGTGGGCACATCACCAGGTGACATTTGTCTATGAGTGGGCACAACACCAGGTGACATTTGTCTATGAGTGGGCACAACACCAAGTGACATTTGTCTATGAGTGGGCACAACACCAAGTGACATTTGTCTATGAGTGGGCACAACACCAGGTGACATTTGTCTATGAGTGGGCATAACACCAGGTGACATTTGTCTATGAGTGGGCACAACACCAGGTGACATTTGTCTATGAGTGGGCACAACACCAGGTGACATTTGTCTATGAGTGGGCACAACACCAGGTGACATTTGTCGATGAGTGGGCACAACACCAGGTGACATTTGTCTATGAGTGGGCACAACACCAAGTGACATTTGTCTATGAGTGGGCACAACACCAGGTGACATTTGTCTATGAGTGGGCACAACACCAAGTGACATTTGTCTATGTCTATGAGTAGGCACAACACCAGGTGACATTTGTCTATGAGTGGGCACAACACCAAGTGACATTTGTCTATGAGTGGACACAACACCAAGTGACATTTGTCTATGAGTGGGCACAACACCAGGTGACATTTGTCTGTGAGTGGGCACAACACCAAGTGACATTTGTCTATGAGTGGGCACAACACCAAGTGACATTTGTCTATGAGTGGGCACAACACCAGGTGACATTTGTCTATGAGTGGGCACAACACCAAGTGACATTTGTCTATGAGTAGGCACAACACCAGGTGACATTTGTCTATGAGTGGGCACAACACCAAGTGACATTTGTCTATGAGTGGACACAACACCAAGTGACATTTGTCTATGAGTGGGCACAACACCAGGTGACATTTGTCTGTGAGTGGGCACAACACCAAGTGACATTTGTCTATGAGTGGGCACAACACCAGGTGACATTTGTCTGTTAGTGGGCACAACACCAAATGAAATTTGTCTATGAGTGGGCACAACACCAGGTGACATTTGTCTGTGAGTGGGCACAACATGAGGTGACATTTGTCTGTGAGTGGGCACAACACCAAGTGACATTTGTCTATGAGTGGGCACAACACCAGGTGACATTTGTCTGTGAGTGGGCACAACACCAGGTGACATTTGTCTATGAGTGGGCACAACACCAGGTGACATTTGTCTGTGAGTGGGCACAACGTGAGGTGACATTTGTCTATGAGTGGGCACAACACCAGGTGACATTTGTCTGTGAGTGGGCACAACGTGAGGTGACATTTGTCTGTGAGTGGGCACAACACCAAGTGATATTTGTCTATGAGTGGGCACAACACCAGGTGACATTTGTCTGTGAGTGGGCACAACACCAGGTGACATTTGTCTATGAGTGGGCACAACACCAGGTGACATTTGTCTGTGAGTGGGCACAACACCAAGTGACATTTGTCTATGAGTGGGCACAGCACCGGGTGACATTTGTCTGTGAGTGGGCACAATGTGAGGTGACATTTGTCTGTGAGTGGGCACAACACCAGGTGACATTTGTCTATGAGTGGGCACAACACCAGGTGACATTTGTCTATGAGTGGGCACAACACCAGGTGACATTTGTCTATGAGTGGGTACAACACCAGGTGACATTTGTCTATGAGTTGGCACAACACCAGGTGACATTTGTCTATGAGTGGGCACAACACCAGGTGACATTTGTCTATGAGTGGGTACAACACCAGGTGACATTTGTCTATGAGTGGGCACAACACCAGGTGACATTTGTCTGTGAGTGGGCACAACACCAGGTGACATTTGTCTATGAGTGGGCACAACACCAGGTGACATATGTCTATGAGTGGGTACAACATTAGGTGATATTATTCTTTGAGTGGGCACAACACCAGGTGGCATTTGTCTATGAGTGGGCACAACATCAGGTGACATTTGTCTATGAGTGGGCACAACATCAGGTGACATTTTTCTGAGTGGACACACCATGTGACATTGTCTATGAGTGGGCACAACACTGTGACATGAGCAGGTTTGGAATTTGAGCAAGAACTGTGATCACGGCAGGACAGAGATACAGGCACAAACAGGCTGCTGAAGAACTGTAATCACAGCAGGACAGAAATACAGGCACAACCAGGCTGCTGAAAAACTCTGATCACGGCAGGACAAAGATACAGGGACAACCAGGCTGCTGAAGAACTTTGATCTCAGGACAGAGATACAGGCACAACCAGGCTGCTGAAGAACTTTGATCATGGCAGGACAGAGATACAGGTGCAACCAGGCTGCTGAAGAACTTTGATCATGGCAGGACAGAGATACAGGTGCAACCAGGCTGCTGAAGAACTTTGATCATGGCAGGACAGAGGTACAGGTGCAACCAGGCTGCTGAAGAACATCCACAACAGATGACCATGTTATTCACATCGAAGGGCTGACTCATGATTACAAAGGGCTGACTCATGATTAAAAAGGGCTGACTCGTGATTACAAAGGGCTGACTCATGATTACAAAGGGCTGACTCATGATTAAAAAGGGCTGACTCATGATTACAAAGGGCTGACTCATGATTACAAAGGGCTGACTCATGATTAAAAAGGGCTGACTCGTGATTACAAAGGGCTGACTCATGATTACAAAGGGCTGACTCATGATTAAAAAGGGCTGACTCATGATTACAAAGAGCTGACTCGTGATTACAAAGGACTGACTCGTGATTACAAAGGACTGACTCATGATTAAAAAGGGCTGACTCGTGATTACAAAGGGCTGACTCATGATTACAAAGGGCTGACTCATGATTAAAAAGGGCTGACTCGTGTTTACAAAGGACTGACTCGTGATTACAAAGGGCTGACTCATGATTAAAAAGGGCTGACTCATGATTTCAAAAGGCTGACTCGTGATTACAAAGGGCTGACTCATGATTACAAAGGGCTGACTCATGATTACAAAGCACAGATGGTGGAGTAGTGAGTTCATTCCACTCACCAGTCAGTTATACTTTAACGTTGACGTCTCATTCAGAAAGCAATGGCAAACTATTGGACATAAAATTGCCTAGAAAATCAGCATATGTTTGATGGCAAAGTCTTGCCAAGGACATGCAACATTTAGTTGATGGCAAAGTCTTGCCAAGGACATGCAACATATAGTTGATGGCAAAGTCTTGCCAAGGACATGCAACATTTAGTTGATGGCAAAGTCTTGCCAAGGACATGCAACATTTAGGGAACTGTGATGACAGTGTCAAGAGCACAGTTGGATGAGGGTTTGACACCTGGTCTCATCATCTGCTAAGTGAAGGAAAGATTAGCTACCTATTCCTCTGTGTATTTAACCTACAAAATCTGCTGGCCCTATTACATCATAGGCCCACAGCTGGAGACTACTTTGAGATAAATTTTTATCTAATGTTGTAGACAAGGACGTGATGGAGAAGCAAGATTTCCATCACATTAAAGATGATGATGATGATGATGATGATTATGATGATGATGATGATGATGATGATGATGTAACTTGCTGGATTTGTCTGAGGTTAGTGAATAAAGATACAACAAATAATGCTGCCAACAGCAACCATCAAGCAAACAAACATAACCAGCACACGACTACATACCCAGGCAATCTTGAATTAAAGTCATAAGAACTGTAACAAGCAAGGAAGCGTCATTGGGAGAATGTTTATATCAAACACATCAATGAGACAAAGACATTAACAATACGAGCCAAAAGCTGAAACAAAAATGTCAAACATTTAGTAAAACATATCAATAAAAAAAAAAAAAAGGTAACATACACATTGGACATTTGGAAAATGTCCCATCTGTGCTGTGATAGTGCCATCACATGATATAGGTCTGAATGCTCGGAGGAATACATGGCCAATCTTTCCCTCACTTTGGCCAGTGACGAGCCCAGGCAAACAGACATATACAACCTTACCCATATTTAATTGTAAACCAAACAGCAATCAGGGGGTGATGTGGTTGGTGCAACACAGGCCGCCTTTATTTCCCATGACATCTCAGTGGCTCATTTTAGGTTGAGTCGACCTGGCAGCCCAGGTCAGTTACAAAAAATTCAAAACCGCCTCGTTGTGGGTCAAACCCCAGGCCACCGGTATGGCAGGCAAACATCTAGCCACTACGCCAATGAAGTTTCCAGTAAAACAAATATATATATATATATACAAGAGAACAGAAATATGAATACAGAAAGCTAAATGATATAACCACGGGCAAGCAATGAAAGGTTACATGAAAACTGAGCACACAAACAAGGCATCATAGCATGTTTTTTCCCCTATCAAACATAAGCTTAGGTGTGAGGTTATCCTCACTGCACAGATGACCATTTAGTGAACATGTGCTCGGATTTCCTCCTGAATATCTCTCTCAGCATGTAGCTTGTTCAAATGTAATGTGTGAACACATAAAAACTTAATCCTTGGTCAAATGTAATGTATGTACACTGACAGAAACTCACTCCTTGTTCAAATGTAATGTACATACACTGATAGAAACTCACTCCTTGTTCAAATGTAATATATGTACACTGATAGATACTCACTCCTTGTTCAAATGTAATGTGCATACACTGATAAAAAGTCACTAAGTTGTGGAAAAGAACTGGCTACTCACTTGTAGTTGTCCTCCAAATTTTTCTTGAAAGTCACTTCCAACGTCTTGAAAATGGCAGGTGAGAACAGGTAAATGCCACAGTTGATGAGGGTGCTAACGAAGGTCTCTGGCTTCTCCACGTAGTGAAGTATCTGAAGGATGAGTGAGGTCAACTTGCAAGTTTCTGCAGTCAGAGGATGTGTCTTTCTACCAATTAATGACATGGTATATAATTTCATTTGCACGCACGCACGCACACACACACACAGATATATATATATATAATGAAACCTAAGCAGTGGACATGGAAGCACCCAAAACATCAATGATGAACAACTCAAACAACAGCTGGCATTACCTCATGAGTGTCCTTGTCCTCGACAATGGAGCCGTAGTTGAGTGACTGTTGACGAGTAGCCTGTAGAAGCATACCAAACAGAATGTGAACACTAAGGCTACAACGCACGCAAGCAACCACACACAATTAACTAATTAACTATGTCTGAAAAACTATAAAGGGAGATAGATTTTGAAATGCAAGTAAAGGTAGACCCATGATAGATTTGAAGTTAAAGACGTGTGAAATAAGTTTGTGTGCAATCATGCACACACACACCAGCACACAACACCACCCTCTTACCACAAATAAAATAAGATCTGTTAAAATATTGTCCAAATGTGTAACATCAAATCCAAACGTTTAAACTATTCAATAAACACTGTCTGAAAAACAGGTTATAAGCCAAAGGACAGTGGGATATATGCCACATTTGGTTGAATTTTTTGACAATAATGATAAAGTTAGTTGCATGTCCTTTACAGGATGTCGCAATCAACCCCAGAATTTTTAGGATGTTTGCGATTTACTAGCCTATTTTTACGTTCAGTAGTTTACCATTGTTTCCAATGGGCACTCAAATCATTGAAATTACCGCACAGTGACCTGTTTCCAAATCACTTGTGCTGATTACAAACGCTTGACCTTGGTATGTCTAGAAATTATGAAACTGTATTCATTAACCCTTGAGTCACAGACGCTGGTATATGTCATCTTCTAAATGGAATGTACGTGATGACCATCGAAACTACCTGAGAAGCATAACCTGGTCAATAAATTCCTGGAAGAATATGATGTGTTGAATTGTGAAATGTATTCACTGTCCCTAAGCCACAGATCCAGCTAAAGAAATTATAGTTACCTAAAATTTTAGTGAGAAGAAAAGCATCAGTTAAAGAAATAAATAACAGATAAATGTGTGAAGGCAAAAGAAAGTTAGTTAAATGAGAAGAGCAAGAAAATTTAATCAAATTGTATTAAAGATACAAAAACTATGCACAGACACATCAGTGAGCTCACAGGAAGAAAAGTAAGATTAAATACAGGGTGTTTAAAATCAAAAACAGGAAAGATATTATTGGAAGAAGGTGCTATAATGAAGAGGTGGAATGAGTATATAAGAGAATTATAGGAAAGAATTAACAGAAGAAAGTATCTTAGAAGGTCCACCTATTCTAAAAGCAGAAGTCGCTGACACTGTCAAATATATGAAGAAAGGAAAAACACCTGGGCCTGATGTAATTACAATAGAAGAACTAGAAGTACTGGGAGAATTCGGAGTAGATATATTAACCAAAGTGTTGAATGATATTTACAGCAGTGGATATTTACCAAGCGATATGCTGACATCTGTGTTTATAGCTATACCTAAAAGACCAGGAGCAATTGAATGCGCAGATTTTCGTACTATTAACCTCATAAACCATGTCACTAAGCTTCTACTCAGAATTATAATGAGAAGAACAAGAAATAACATAAAAATGGAGATTGGTGAAGAACAGTATGGATTTGTGGAAGGAAAGGGCACAAACAATGCAATATATACATTACAGACACTAATAGAAAGGTCAATAGAGACACAGAAAGACATATGTTTGTGTTTCATAAATTATAATAAGACATTTGCTAAAGTAAAACATGGTGAACTTATTAAAATATTGGAAGATATCAACATTGATGGAAAAGATTTAAGAATAATAAAGAATATTTACTGGAACCAAGTAGCAGAATTAAAATGGGAAATAAAGAGGGCAATTATGAAGAAATAAAGCTAGGAGTATAACAGGGGTGTGTCTTGTCACCGTATTTCTTCTTCCTATATAGCGAAGTAATAATGAGAGATCAAAGAGAAGCCAGGAATACTAATCGGAAGTTATAACATACGCTATGCAGATGACACAGTATTGGTGGTAGTTAATGCAAAAGATTTATAACAATTGTTGGACAACTGTAGTAACAGAGAGTGCAAAGAAAAGACTCTCCTTGAATATCAAGAAAACAGTAACAATAATGATATCAAAGAAAATGATGACAACAAAGTGTGAAATGGAAATAGACGGGAAAATTCTTACTAAGTGGATAAATTTAAATACCTAGGGGCATTTATATCATTTGATGGAAGATGCACAACAGAGATTAAGAGCAGAATAGGGCAAGCAAAAGCTGCATTTCAGAAAATGAATAGTATCTTATGCAATAAGTCACTATCATTGAATGTAAGAAAGAGAGTGCTGAAGTGATCTATACAGCCTGTTTTGCTGTATGGCAGTGAATCTTGGAATGTAAGTGAACAAATTAGAAAGAACTTAGAAGCAACAGAGATGTGGTTCCTGAAATGAATGTTGTGAATTCCTTGGACTGCCAAAGTAACTAACAATGATTGCCTGAAACAGGCTAATAAAACTAGAAGAGTATATATACAACAATAAGAAAGAGACAAACAGCCTTCTTTGGTCATGTGATGAGAAGAGAGGAATTGGAGAACATTGTGACAACTGGAAAGATCAAGGGGAAGAGAGGCAGAGGCAGACAAAGATAAATTAACGCCTAAACCATCTGGCATGGCACTTGATGATGATGATGAAAGAAATTATAGTCACCTAAACATTTTAGTGAGAAAAATATCATCAGCTAAAGAAATTATAGTTACCTAAACATTTTAGTGAGACAAAAATCATCAGCTAGAGAAATTATAGTTACCTAAACATTTTAGTGAGAAAAAAATTCTAAAATATAAAACCCTTCCTATAAAATAATAATATAAATTAGATTATGTATAATTTTCAACGTCAAAATATATTACAGAAGTGATTTCACAGTCAACATTTGCAACTTTAGACTAAGATGCCCATTTATCAGATTATGTGCTGATCTCATATCTGACATTCTGGATAAAAGTCAATGAAAAATGTATGCCTCCTCTTCCATTGAAAACGATCATTATAACACTTTATTACTACTAAGGAAAGGGTACAGTAAATGCTGTGTATATGCTGCGAACAGTTATTGAACGTGCTATAGAAGTAAACAAGGATATACATCTTTGCTTTATTGACTACACAAAGGCTTTTGATAGCGTTAGACATGTCAGCATGGTGGATATGCTTGCAGATCTACAAATTGATGGGAAAGACATTAGACTTATAAAAAACATATATTGGAAACAACAAGCTGCAATAAGGATTGATAATGAAGTGGGACAGTATCAGCCAATTAAGAGAGGTGTTAGGCAGGGATGTGTGATGTCTCCAGATCTTTTTTCCCTGTACAGTGAAAATATTTTCAGAAATGTAGAGGATATAAATGGAATCAGCATTGGAGGACGAAACATCAATAACATTAGATATGCAGATGATACAGTATTAATTGCAGACAATGAGCAGGACCTGCAACAATTAGTAGATGCGGTTGTTGTACACAGTGAGCAACTGGGGTTAGAATTAAATTGTAAAAAGACTCAGGTTATGGTCGTCAGTAGGAAGGAAGAAGTGCCACAATGTAATATACAAGTAAATGGAAATATTCTTCAACAAGTGAATCGGTACAATTATCTTGGAACAGTTATAACATCTGATGGGAGATGCCTTGAAGAGATTAGAACAAGAATCGCCATGGCGAAAGTAGCCTTTAGCAAGATGAAAAACATTCTGACCAATAAGAAGATGTCAATTGAAACGAGAAAAAGAGTGTTGAGGGGATACATAGAGCCTGTTCTTTTGTATGGATGTGAAACTTGGACAATGAGCAGTCAAGCTGAAAAGCATCTGATGGCTGCAGAAATGTGGTTTCTGAGGAAAATGCAAAGAATACCATGGACAGACAGAAAAACCAATGACCAAGTACTACAGGAGACAAATGAACATCGTAAACTGATTAGAGAAATTAGACGTAGACAGTCAACATTTTTTGGACATGTTATGAGAAGAAATGGATTGGAGAACTTAGTGACAACTGGCAAGATCGAGGGGAACAGACCAAGAGGAAGACCGAGAGGAAAATACCTGGATGGCTTGGCCACATGGCATGGACGAGACAGGAACACTGAGCTGATCCACGACACTGGTGATCGAGTGTAATGGCGAGTCATGACCGCCCACGCTTTCCGGCATGGCACATGATTGATTGATTGATTACTACTGCTAGCGTATGTCAGAATGCTTTTCATAATCATTCTGGAAATGTAACCTGCTTGTACCATTAGTCATAACACAGTGTTCTTCTTCTTTTGTTGGCGTGAAATTTGTCTATAACTGCAATGTTGTCTCTTGTATGAACTTCACTGTTGTTTTTAGTTCACTCAGTGGTCCAGTTTATCTTCCACTGTTGTTTCTCAAGGCCAGGAGATTTGCCTGGATATGTCATATTTTAGGCAGTCTTGGAGTATGTGATCTGCTGTCTGCAGCACAAAACTACATGTACACAGGGAGATTAGCCAATCTTGAATTTTGTATACACGTGGTTACATAATCTATTGTGTCCTGTTCTAAGTGCAGAATAATTATTTGTTGCTGGTCCATAAATCAGTCTTCAGGATTAAGATTGAATATTTTACCTCTCCAAATTTGTTGTTTTGAATGGCTGTGTGTGGTGTACCCAACGGTGGGCCCTCCTAGTAGATGCAAGGTAGCATAGCAGTCATTTCAAGAAAGTGACTGTTGCACAAAGCCACAGTCGTCATATGAGCAGGCAATCTGATCTGAGCATCAGTTGCAATGCAAATTAATTTTGGTCTCGGTTTAACGCAATCTGGAATAAAACTATGTGTAAGACAAATGCCGGCTCCATGGCGAAAGGGTTACAGACCCAGTTTGTAATCCTGCATACTGCGTTTGAAACATAGCTGCTTTGGTTTTTTATGAAATGGTATGGGTGCTGTCGTTCAGAAAGAAATGGCAAACTACTGAACGTAAAACTTGCCCAGGAATCATGAACAGCCAAAAAATGCTGGGGTTGACTGCTACATCCATAAAGGATAAGACAAACATGCAGGTCTAATTGGAACTTAAGCTGGAATTAGACCATTTGTCAGGTGAATTAATGATGACTGGTCTGGATGAAACATACAGGCTGGGCTTAGACCAATTACAATTAGCAATATCATGTCTAACAGATGTTACCGGGGCCCCAAAGGGGAAGGGGAGAACTGTAACACTGTAGACCTCCTGTGCATGTGGTAAAAAGGGTTGGTCTGAGACCAGCTATCTCACACTGTAGGAAAGAAAACAAACATCAACCAATATCTGACAAATCTTGACTGGTCTATGAAGGTCTTGGCATGCATAGTTGTGGGAAGAATATTACTTCAGAAAAATATAACTCCCTCCATTTCCCTCATATGATGTTTAAGCCCAGTGTTGTACCTCCTCAACCACCCACTCATTCCCTTAACAGTAGGTAAATAGGGTCAGGGTTCTTACTTCTGTTCCAAGAATTGTGCCATAGGCTTCTGAGCCTCGCTCCCTGTGAAACTTCAACATGTCCAAGAGAGGGAAATCCCCGCACACATCAGCATTCATAACAAAGAACATCTCAGGGTTTCCTGTGAGAATCTGGTCTCTGAAGTGATAGATGCCGCCCGCAGTACCCAAAGCTGTGTATTCTTGCAAGTACCTGCAGAGACATTGGCAAAGTCAGACAAGTTGAGACAACCTATGTTGTACAGGTAGAGACATTGGCCAAGTCAGACAAGTTGAGACAATATGATGTTGGGTGAAACAGTCAGTGGCACATAGACAATCTGATGTTGGGTAAAACAGTCAGCAACACATTAACACAATCACAAACTGACTGAAGCAATGAAGCACATGATGATATAACTAGAGACAACATGAACCAATGAGATATCATCTTTGTTATATGTCACGCCGATAAGCGTGGGCGGTCATATTTCGCCATCTCACACGATCACGAGAGTTGTGGATGAGCTCTGTGTTTTTGTCTTATTTATGTCACGTGGTCAAGTCATCCAGATATTTACCTCTCTGATTTTCCTTGTTCTCTTCCCCTCAATCTTGCCAGATGTCACCAAGTTCTCCAGTTTATTTCTTCTCATAATGAGATACAGGCTGATAAAATTAGAGTCAATGTGAAACAATCAGAGACTGTTTTAGTCAATGTGAAACAATCAGAGGTAAAATAATCAGAGTCTGTTTGAGTCAATGTGAAACAATCAGAGACTGTTTGAGTCAATGTGAAACAGTCAGAGACTATTTGAGTCAATGTGAAACAATTAGAGACAGAGTCAATGTGAAATAATTAGAGACAGAGTCAATGTGAAACAATCAGACTGTTTGAGTCAACGTGAAACAATTAGAGGAGTCAATGTGAGACAATCAGAGACTGTTTGAGTCAATGTGAAACAATTAGAGACAGAATCAATGTGAAACAATCAGAGACAGGGTCAATGTGAAACAATCAGAGACTGTTTGAGTCAATGTGAAACAATCAGAGAATGTTTGAGTCAATGTGAAACAATCAGAGACTGTTGGAGTCAATGTGAAACAATCAGAGATTGTTTGAGTCAATGTGAAACAATCAGAGGCAGAGTCAATGTGAACGAACGGACTTTATTTTCAAAGGGTAACAAATTGGGCACGCAGGCCCGTCTTACATTTGGCCCTCCCAATCACTCATCTTTCGTTCATCAATCATGCACAATACATTCACATAGGAAAAACATTGTTAAATGAATGTTGTAAACATAAACAATGCATATTACCATGTTATGAGACACATACGCCAACCATCCACCCATTCACCCACACATCCCCCAGCCAACCACACAAACACCCCAGACACACATACATTCCCCCACCATCCACACATACCACACCCCCTCCCAACCTACACACATCTCCCCAAACACACACATATCTCCCACCCACCACACATCCCCCACCCACACACACACCCCCAGGCACACATACATGCATCCGCTCACCCATCACCCATCCACACATCCCCCACCTATACACATCTCCCCACCCACACACACACCCTCCACTCATCCCATAACCCATCAAAACTCACCCACCCACATATCCTCCACCATACATGCACAGACCCCCAACCACCCAGTCAAACACACATCCCCCAACCACATATCCCCACCTACACACACACATATCCCCGCCAACCCACACATCACGCACCTACCCACACACAAAACTAGCACCCACCCACGCGACCCCCACTTTCACACATCCCCCACCCACCACACACAATCTCCCACCACCCATCCACACATCCCATGCCTAAACACACACACATCCCCACCCCCAACCTACACACACTCACCCATACATCCTCCACCCACCCAGCCCCCCAATCACCCATCCCCAATCACACCTCCCTTAACTACACACACCCCACCCATACACACACATATCCCCACCCATACACACATCCCCACCCACCAACACATCCCCCATCCACAAACACACACATCTTCCCACCCACACACACATCCCCCACCCATACACTCATCTTCCACATATATCCACCCACCCACGTACTCATTCCTCAACCACTTATACCCACACATCCCCATCCACCCATCAACACATAATCTCCCATCTACCCACCCACACTCACACACCCCATCCACCCAGCCAAACACACATTCCCCAGCCTCACATACATCCTTTACCCACCCGCACATTCCACACCCAATCACACCTACCCCACCTACCCACACACACATCCCTCACCCACACACATCTCCCTTCCCACACAACACCCCACCCATATACACATCCCCCACCCTCACCACACATCCCCCACATGCATCCCCCATACAATCCCCACCCACACATCCCTCACCCACACACATCTCCCCACCAACCCATACATCCTCCACCTACAAACACACTCACCACCCACATATATCCTTGACACACCCACAATTACCCCACCCACACACACCCCCACCCCCATCCCAACCCACACACCCCTCAAGCACATACACATTCCCCATCCACACAACCCTCCACCCACCAACACCCCAACACTTCCAACTCACTCAAACATCCCTCACCCACACCCCCCCCCCCCCCACCGACCAAGCATCCCTTCACCCACTTACACATCACCCATCCACCCACACATAACCTCTCCACACACACATCCCCCATACTCCCTCGTATACACTGCATGCATGTAAACATGCACACAAACATATACGCATAATACACAAACATACACACATACACACACACATATACACATACATATAAGCACACATGTACGCACACATAAACACACGTACAGATATACACACACAAGCATACACACATACACACATGTACACACACACACACATACAGACATACAACATAAAACAATCAGAGACAGAGTCAATCAGAGACAGAGTCAATGTGAAACAATCAAAGACTGTTTGAGAAGTGAAACAATCAGAGACTGAGTCAATGTGAAACAATCAGAGACAGAGTCAATGTGAAACAATCAGACTGTTTGAGTCAATGGCATATATGGACTGGCTGGAGTTAGATCTAGGTTGGTTATCTCTCCTCTACAGGTTTGAGGTAGTTTATCCTCAACAGACTTCAACTGGCTCCAACAGACACCAACAGACTCCAACAGACACCAACAGGCTCCAACAAATACCAACAGACACCAACAGGCTCCAACAGACACCAACAGGCTCCAACAGACACCAACAGACTCCATCTCAACACCCAAAGAGAAACCAATAAGAACAACAATTGTGACTGTATAAAAAACATAAAGTGTTCAAATGATAAAATGAGCTGGCCAGCTACTGACCTGATCTGTATCTGGAACTCGTGCTGGGACTGCATGATAAACTTGTTGAGGGCATCATTTGGCTGATAGAAGCCAATCACTAAGATTTCTCTCAAACTGGGAATCTGAAAGAATATCAAAACCACACTGAGCATGGCCAAAATTAGCTGTAAATGGTCAAGCTGGCAAATGGTTCAAGCCCGATCATAAGTGAGTGAAAGTGTTTCTTCTTCTTCTTCTTCTTCTTCTTCTTCTTCTTCTTCTTCTTCTTCTTCTTCTTCTTCTTCTTCTTCTTCTCCTTCCTCTCTTATTCTTCTTATTTTTCTTATTCTTCTTCTTATACAGATGAGTGTCTGCCTAAGGTGTCCCTCATACTAGTGTCTGCCTAAGGTGTCCCTCAGATAGTGTCTAAGGTGTCCCTCAGACTAGTGTCTGCCTAAGGTGTCCCTCAGACTGGTGTCTGTCTAAGGTGTCCCTCAGACTAGTGTCTGCCTAAGGTGTCCCTCAGACTGGTGTCTGCCTAAGGTGTCCCTCAGACTAGTGTCTGCTAAGGTGTCCCTCAGACTAGTGTCTACCTAAGGTGTCCTTCAGGCGAGTGTCTGCCTAAGGTGTCCCTCAGACTAGTGTCTACCTAAGGTGTCCTTCAGGCTAGTGTCTGCCTAAGGTGTCCCTCAGACTAGTATCTGCTAAGGTGTCCCTCAGACTAGTGTCTGCCTAAGATGTCCCTCAGACTAGTGTCAGCCTAAGGTGTCCCTTAGACTGGTGTCATGACATGTGTTCCACTAGCTGGAGGACAACAGGTACACACATGTGGTCATAGTAACGAACTTACAGAGCATGCTGAGAATGGTGAAGTCAGGCATGCTTGGAGCAGTGGCATGCTTCAATTCAAACATCAAAGATAGGGGGCATCCACTGTATCTCTTCCCCAAGACATGCTGGTGTGGTGGTAAAAGAGCAGGTGGACAGATTGGGATATTATTGCATAAGGCAGATGTAATCAGCGCCCTTTGGGATCATGTAATATGGAAGAACAGATAAATCATGATGGCCTGGAAAGAATGGTGCTGCAGGGAGTGATCAGAGGATTTGGCTGACACTCAGTACTCTGAGAAAGGCAGACGGACACATAATCAAACTGCAACTGGTACCTAGTATTGGGACTCTTCACTGGCCATTGAAGATGAGGATGGAGCATGTATGGAAATGACACGAGTGATGCAATGTTGGTTCTATACTTATCTCAGACAAATCATTCTAGTCAAAGTTAGTAATCTAAATGTTCTGCAAAGGATTAAGACACAGAGACAACTTACTATAAACGTCAAAAATCAAAAAGACTGTAAGCCTACATTTTTAACTGTATCATACGAAGGGGAAAACAGAATGAAAATGTGGCAACTGGAAATATTAATAGCATTAAAGATGGGCCGATCTCCCTGGTTAACGACTTTTTCCGTAATCCTGTATTACCACACGAGGAACACAGCTGCGCGAGATTTGGCAGCGGATTGTGTCGTGTTGGTTACTTACAGGGTATGTGAGCTGGTCGCTCAGAAAGCAATGGCAAACTAGTGAGCGTAATCTTGCCAAGAACATCAAAAACAACTGAAAAATGCTGGTGTTGACTGCATCGCCCTGTAAGGGATATGCAACTTTAAAAAAAATTAAAGATGGAGGATTACAGCGAGAGAAGATTCTGGATGTATGTGGTACATGGTGCTAGCATCATAAGTTTATACACCAATCAGCACCTGATGAGTGATGTGGATAATATCACATATACCACCTTTACGTTCCTAAACATTTCCTGGTACACATTTTCAATCAATCAGGTGCCATCTTCACAATGAAGGTTGGCTGCAATGGATCTCCAACACTGTCTGTCTCTTGCCTTGACTGTACATTCTGTCAGACTGATGTTCGTCCATCTCTTGATGTTATCTTCCCACTTGTATTATTGTCTACCTCTTGCTCGCTTGCCCTCAACCTTGCCCTCCAGTATGGTTTTTATAAGAGTGTTATGTCTTTAATGTGGCCGAAATATTTCACTTGCCCCTTTTTTATTTCTTTCATCAACTCTCTCACCCATTTTAGGCTAGGGCAACCTGGGAGCCAGGTTGAATTTTGTTTTAAATTTCAGTCTCAATGGAGATTTGAACACAGGATTACCAAGACAGCAGGCCAGCATGCTAGGTTCTGTGTTATCACAGCTTCCCCTCTCAACATGGCATGGAAAATATCAGCACATGAGTTTATACATTCTGTTGGAGAATTGGCAAGGGGATGATGATGAACTTGAAAATTATGTATTGTTAGTAAGAAAAATACCTACCTGGCTGCAAGCTTCAATGTGATGATAGATTATTGGAAATCCTGCCACAGGAAACAGTGGCTTCGGCAGCTCCAGGGACAGGGGCCGAAATCTGGTCCCTAGAGATCAGGAAAAATAACGACATCAGGAGAATCTTTTCATAAATAACAAATGCGTCTTTAATTAAAGAATATCTTTTCATAAATAAGAAATACATTTCTTTACGTACTACAAGAGGACAGATGGTATAACATGAGGACTTAAGGAATATCTTTTTTAACAAATAAATTATATAGTATATATATTATATAATTATATAATGTAATATATATTAAAAAATAACAAATTTCTTCAAGTACTAAATAAGAACAGATGTAAGTAATGGTTAGGATGTTAGGCTGATAATGGTTAGGATGTTAGGCTGGCAATGGAATGAGCGTGATGGGACAAGGGTTCAAAGCCAACACTCAGTGTTCGCTACATGTGTAACATGAGGACGCCCATGTGTTTCCACATAGTGAACAACGAGACTTAGAATTAAACTGTAAGAAGGCACAGATTATGGTCGTCATTAGGAAGAACGAAATAGTACAGTGTAATATACAAGTAGGCTGGTCTCCGTGGCCTAAAAGCTTGTGAACGCGATTCGTGAGCCGCTTACCATGCATTTGAAACACACTGGTGACCGATTTGGCAGCAGACTGTGATGCACTGGGGCTTTAACGTGTTGGTATGGGAGCCGGTCTTTCAGAAAGCAATGGCAAACTAGTGAACGTTAAAAATCTGCCAAGACATTAACAACAGCAGTAAAATGCTGGTGTTGACAGCGATGTCCTGTAAATAGGATATGCAAAAAACAACCAAAAATATACAAGTAAATGGGAAAGTTCTTAAACAAATGAATCGGTACAATTATCTTGGAACAGTCATAACATCTGATGGGAGGTGCCTTGAAGAGATCAGAACAAGAATCGCCTTGGCGAAGGTAGCCTGTCGCAAAATGGAAAACATACTGACCAATAAAACTGTCAATTGTGATGAGACAAAGAGTGTTGAAGTGCTACATAGAACCTGTACTTTTGTATAAACGTGAAGCATGGACAATGAGCAGACAAGCTGAAAAACATCTAATAGCTGTGGAGATGTGGTTTCTGAGGAAAATGCAAATAGTACCATGGACAGAAAGAAAACCTGATTACCAAGTCCTACAAGAAACAAATAAAAACCATAAACTGATTAGAGAAATTAGACGCAGACAGTCACAATTTTTTGGACACGTTATGAGAAGAACTAAAATGGAGAACTTGGTGACAACTGGCAAGATTGAGTGGACGAGAACAAGGGGAAGGCAGAGAAGTAAATACCTGGATGGTTTGGCCACACTGCATGGTAGAGACAAGAACACAGAGCTGATCCACGACTCTATTGATCGTGTGAGATGGTGAAACATTATCGCCCACGCTTATTGGCATGGCACATGAAGTGTTTCCTGGGCTCATAATGGAAACAAAGAATTGTTACTCTGTAACTTGCCATGCATGACATAAGAGGCACCAGGGAGGGTTGGACATGGGCCTGGTTTCCCCATTCTGTAGAAAATGTCAGTCTCAAAGCCAAGCCAACATGAATAAGTGTCACAATGAAGAGACATTTAAAGGGATTTAAAGTCGAGAGGATCGACTTCATTGTACCAGATTTTTTCTCGTATGGCTCAGTCTCTTTCCTGAAGGTGGCCAGCTGAAAGTGTCGCACAAAGCACGAACTCTGTAGCTCCAGAGTCGACCCCCTGGCATGCTGAAGCTCCATAGACTGCTCTCAGAGCTTATTGAAGTGCACTACTAAGTGTGCTGTACTTCCCTCAAAATAAGGATAGGAAGAAGAAAACATAGATAAAGAGAATGTGTAACAGGATGACAAAGACAGCGAAGAAGGAAGAGAAGGATGAGTGGTAGAGAAGAAGAACCATGAACCTCTGTGTTGGTAAGCCAGTGAGCAAACCAGCACAGCACTTGAACAAATAACAGACTATCATATTTTTCTGGGTTTCTCACACGTTTACAGCGATGTGATATGTCCATAAGTAGTTCACATGAGCAACAGGAGAAAACTCTAGATTGTCTGTGACATGTGACACCCACAGCTGCTCATTTCCCCACACAGTTTTTCATTTTTATCCCACCCAGAAAGCTAGCTTAGAATATGTGTTACAGTGAAGTTCATACAAGAGACAACATTGCACATATAGACAAATATCAAATGAACAAATGAAGACAAAGATGAATATGTGCTGGTAGTGATGCCCTTTCTCCTTCTGCAGCTGCCATTCATCTCTCAATGGAGCATAGGGCCTCAAACAGTACATGCAAAACATGTTATCTGAATGATCGTATTATCATGATCCTCAACTATCTGCCTTCATGACTTTAGTTCTGTATGATGTAAACATATTATATGAATGGTCGTGTTGTCATGATCTTCAACTATCTAGATTCATGACTTTAGTTCTGTATGATGCAAACATATTATACGAATGGTCGCATTATAATGATCTTCAACTATCTAGCTTCATGACTTTAGTTCTGTATGATGCAAATCATTGTATGGAATAGAGTTGCCAAATGTCACGGTTTTCCAGGACAGTCCTGGTTGTCTTGTCTTGTCTTCTTCTTCTTCTGCGTTCATCCTGAGTTTTTTTCCGGACGTGATTGCGTTGTGCCTGTTTACAGCAGAGCTGCGTTCTTGCGCCGTTAGGCCGACACATCCGACTTCTGCGGGTATTTGTTGACCGGGTTAACCTTCCCGGGTCTTGCCTTGTCTCATCTTGTTCCTTTTGTACCTTGTGGTGTTGAGGTGAAGCATAAACAGAGAGTGCCTGTTCATGGGCTTCATATATCGAGATTCCCATGGATTCTGTTATTCCCTCTGTTGATCTTTCACATGGTCAGTCTCTTTTCGGGTTCCATTTCATCTTTATATCATTGCTTGTTGTGGTATACGGTCAGTTGGTAGCCTAATTATGTGGGCGAACCATTTCACTTGCTGTTTTCTAATTAAATTTAGCGCTGCTATTTCCCCCACTTTAGTCCTGATGTCATCATCTCTAATTTTCTATCTTATGGATACAGTGAGTATTATTCTCAGGAATCTCAATTCCATTGTTGCAATTGTTTTTATCTCTTTTTCTATCATTATCCAAGTTTGGGATTGGTAGCACAGAGTTGGCAGGAAGATTGTGTTGTATAGTCCTGGTTTTCATGAAATAATTCACTGTCCTGAAAAATGCACTCATTTGTCCCTATTGTTTCCTGTCAAATAAAAGATTTAATTAAATCAAACTGTTTCTCAATTTTAAGTTGGTAAGTTTGACTTGCGACTAAGATTAAGAACAGAATTTGTAAACAATAGTTGCATTTCAGAAAATGAAAAACATTTGATGCAATACGTCGCTATCATTGAATGTCAGAAAGAGAGTACTGGCATGTTATACAGAATTTGTTTTGCTGAATGCAGTAAATCATGGAATGTGAATGAACAAGTTATGAAGAGTTTTGAAGCAACAGAGATTTGGTTCCTGAGCTAAATTTTATGAATACCTCAGACTGCCAGAGTAACTAACAGGGATTGCCTGAAAGAGGCTAATGAAAGAAGAACATTATCCCCAAAAATAAGAAAGAACTAAACATTGTGACAACTGGAAAGATCCTCGAGAGAAGAGGGATGGGGAGTTCAGTTATCAGTTGGGGTATCTTCATTGCACTCCGGACAGGTCCTTAGGTGCTCAGATCCTCCCCCCAGCATATGCATCAGCGTCCGGTGGCTAATAGTGCCAGTTCTGTGTTGATTGATGAGGCACCTCATTTTCCCGATGTACTTCTCGCGTCTGGCCGTGCTGATTCTTACTTCCAAGTCTTTCATCCTGGACAGCGATGCGGATTCACTGATGTCAAAGTCCTCTGTTCTCGCCATATCTTTAAGAACGTTAATAACATCGGCACGATCCATGGGCTTGCCATCTACAGGGGGTGCAGAGCCAGCCAGTTTATCCGCTCGTTCATTTCCCTCGACTCTCGCATGTCCCGGGACGAAGATGAAGGTGACTTTACGGACAATAGACTTCCGCAGCGCCTCAGTCCACTGTCTACATACAGATCCAGCTTCGACCTTCTGAATCATGCTCATTGAATCACTTAGTACACATACGTTGGTATAATACTGTGATTCCAGCCATATAAAAATCTGTGTAACTGCCAACACCTCCATCGTCATGCTGCTCGTGGTCATAGAGTGGGCACCACTGGATTCTTGAACTGTTCGACCCGCAGAATGGGCTGTAAATGCCCATGCACTTCTCTGCTGCTTTACAACAGATCCATCTGTATAGATGAGCACTTCGGGGCTATCTGAGTGTTCATAGATGAACGCGTTGACCTCTGCATTGACAGCGGCAGAGTTCTGCTCTCTGCACCGTCTGTCGAGTGTGATAATACAGGAGAAAGTGCACTTAAAAGCTCGAGGCACCAGCACCCATTCCTTGCCGGGGTTGATACTGGTAAGACTGCAGACCTGTCTGACGACATCTTCCGCCCGACCCATCCATGATTTGCCCCTCTTTAGCCTGTCACCCTTTTCTCTAAATATAGCATCATACAGTGGGTGCTGCTCATCTGCACTTATTTTTAAGTATGCACGAGCTCTCCAGATCTTGATCCTGTGTTCCATTGTCGGGAAGTCAAGGAGGTATCTCACTGCTACACAGCTGGTGTCTCTCGTGCAGACCAAAATGATGCGCATGGCTTCGTTTTGTACCTTTTCAAGTCTTCCAATCTGTGTAGGGCTGAAAGTGAGGATGGCCAGGGCATACTCGATGCGTGAAAGCACCAGTCCTTGGAACTGAAGTATTAGCAGTCTTTGCTCGATATTGGCAGTCGCCATGACTCTCATTGCTGACAAACCTTTTCGAGATTTCGTTATGACATAATCGACACGATCTCTGAAGGACAGGCTACGATCAAGCCTCACGCCAAGATATGTCATTGACTTGGTTCTACTCAAAATGCTCCCATCCATTCTTACTGCCGGCAGGTTTGTGTTCATAATATGGTTGTTTAGGGAGAACCATGTAACCGATGCCTTTGCAGGGTTGACAAGGGTACCGGCATCAGCACACCATGAGGAAATTCGATATAGTTCGCCCTGCATATCATTGGCAACCACCTGTCTATTTCGACCCTGTCGATACACGAGAATATCATCAGCAAATGACAGAGTCCTACCCCTCCCGTCCAACTGTTGTTCAGTGATCAGCACCGTATAAGCCTTGAATAGTACTGGTGACAGTGGTGAACCCTGCGGCAATAGTGGACATCTCGTTACCGGCTCAGAAGACCAACTCCCACATCTTAGCACCACCTTCCTTTGGAGCAGAACTGCAGCTATCCGTCGTACAAGGTGAGGGTGCACTTTCAGTCTGAGGAGGGTTTGCATCAAGTGCTCGAAGGATACTCTATTGTATGCGTCCTCTAAGTCTATGGCGGCCGCACATGTCTCTTCTCTGACCTGAAATCCTTCGTAAACATCTTGAGCAAAGACAGCCGCATTCAGCCATGACTCTTTGTTACGTCTGTATCCTCCAAGTGTGGGCAGGAAGCAGCCGAGTTGTTCCAAGTCACAAGCAAGTCTGTGTGCTACAATTTTCTCCAGTAGCTTGCCAGCAGTGTTCTGCATCGTAATGATTCTGCAGCCGCTTATCTTGGAATGGTCTTTGTTCGGTTTTGGCAGCGGCAGCAAGTAGCTGTGTAGCCATTCTTCTTTGATCTGACCCCTCTGGATACTGGTGTTGAATTCTCTCGCCAGTTCTTCCATGTCATCATCTGACATCACCAGTAGGTCACCATATCAGATGCCGTCTGGGCCTGGGGCGGTGTTAGGTGATTTCTTGAGCATAGCACCTATTGTCTCAGCTGTGATTATGCATTCTTCGTCTGTCCCGACCCCCTCACACAACTGAGAGAGTGTGGTTGTGGTCCTCTGTCTAGCAGGCTCGTCTTTCTGGTCAGTCTGCTCTATGTAGCGTGCAAGAAGGGCCTTACCTTTATCCGCATCCGACTTTTTCCATGTGAGGTCTGTGCCTTGAAAGTCTGGAATAACCCCTACGTTATGCAGCACCATTCATGCTCTTATGGAGGCGCCAGAATGTCGTAAGAGATCGCTCAGAGCACACCTTCCTGCAGAACTCATCCCATTTCTCGGCCTTGGCCTGTTTGGTGCAGGATTTGAATAAAGTCATCATCCTGTGGACCTCAGTCTTCAGGTCCACCAACTCAACCTGTGGCATGTTAGCCTTTCTGGCTTTTTGCCACTCTTTGACAGCCTGCCTCTTTCCCAGCCATGCCTTCTCGACCTCTCCATTCCACCATGGTGGCTGCAACCATCTTTCTTGTCTCCTGCGAGAAGAAGTTAGTTTTCTTCTTCTGATCTTGCTTATGGCATCTTGACTAGTGGATAGGGAGATGGAGAGAAATGATGCTGGATGGATTGAGATGGTGGCTTGCAGGAATATCATCAACAGAGTTGATCGAAAATACCGACAGAGATCTGTGATGAGACATGATTGCCTAAGCAAGTTGGCAGGGAACATGATGATGATGAGTGACAATATTAGTTTGTGTAACATCTTTGATTCTAAGAGAAATGTTAGTTACAAAATCTGATTACCCCAGTATGGAAGATCATATTATCATGATCCTGGTCTGGCTTGATGAGTTTAGTTCTGTATGTTGCAAACCCAGTGTATGAATTATCACATTATCATGTTCCTAAGCTATCTGGCTTTCTAAGTTTAGTTCTGTATGTTGCAAACCCAGTGTATGAAGTATCACATTATCATGTTCCTGAACTATGTGGCTTCCTAAGTTTAGTTTATGTTGCAAACCCAGTGTATGAATTATCACATTATCATGTTCTTGAGCTATCTGGCTTTCTGAGTTTAGTTCTGTATGTTGCAAACCCAGTGTATGAAGTATATCACATTATCATGTTCTTGAGCTATCTGGCTTTCTGAGTTTAGTTCTGTATGTTGCAAACCCAGTGTATGAAGTATATCACATTATCATGTTCTTGAGCTATCTGGCTTTCTGAGTTTAGTTCTGTATGTTGCAAACCCAGTGTATGAAGTATATCACATTATCATGTTCTTGAGCTATCTGGCTTGGTGAGTTTAGTTCTGTATGTTGCAAACCCAGTGTATGAAGTATCACATTATCATGTTCTTGAGCTATCTGGCTTTCTGAGTTTAGTTCTGTATGTTGCAAACCCAGTGTATGAAGTATATCACATTATCATGTTCTTGAGCTATCTGGCTTTCTGAGTTTAGTTCTGTATGTTGCAAACCCAGTGTATGAAGTATCACATTATCATGTTCTTGAGCTATCTGGCTTTCTGAGTTTAGTTCTGTATGTTGCAAACCCTGTGTAGTAAGAATTATCACAGTATTAATTTATTATGTTCCTGGCTTGATGAGTTTAGTTCTGTGTGTCGTATGTTGCAACCCCAGTGTATGAATTAGCTTGCTATCATGACTCTTGACTAACATTAGCAGGTTTTGTGTGTTTTTTAGTTGTAGTAAATTACTACTTTAGACCAGAGGAAGGCTTCTGTTTGAAACTAAAACGAAAAATGTACTAACTATTTAATATTTTAAGTATTTATCAGATTAGAATAAAAATGGCTGTCACAACTACTAAAAATGATACTCATACTGTACTGTCATCTGAGTTATATACATCAGACATGATGTAAAATAAATATACACACTGATAAAATAATATATCATCATTTCAGGTCATTAAAATTAATTTATATAATTAATTAGAATTCAGATTAAAATATTTTATTTTATTAAATCCTGAACGTCAATCAATAGACAATACGATGTTCGGTTGGAATGAACAAGAAAAACTATCTAGAACTATAAGTATAACGGCATTGGCTCACCTTTCATGGGGCCACCAACAAGTATAATAGCTTTCAACATTGCTGTTGTGTAAGGTTTTGGGAGAAGCAGTGCGCCACGCCCTGGTTTCTGGGTCTCTGGGGTTGTAAATGTAACGGTCACAGGAGAGCTGGCCTGCAGACGACATCAACTACAGGTCGCACGACACGTATGTGCTTGAGAGTAGCCTCCCGTTGACAGAGCGGCTGCATAATGTGGGATGGAATGTAATCAATGTATCCATGGAGAGTGTTTAAAAAAAAAAAAACATACTTAAAACATTCTTACAACATTACAAGAACGTCAAATAGAGGCCCTGGACATTTGGATATACATAAGAATACGTGGTATTTCATTGAAACAAAAACAATACAATACAGAGGTTCTAAAACTAGGAATGAAGTGGTATTAAATTAAAATGTTGGGTTCTCGTCCTTGACTTCATCATCATCGTAATCATCAAGTGCCCTGCCAGCTGGCTCTCCACAGATCTCGGTCTTTGGTGTTCTGGATCAACTCTGCTGATGATATTCCTTCATGCCACCGTCTCAATCCGTCCAGCATAATTTCTCTTGGTCTGTCTCTGCCTCTCTTCCCCTCGATCTTTCCTGCTGTCACGATGTTCTCCGATGCCTCTCTTCTCATCACATGACTAAAGAAAGCTGTTTGTCTCTTAATGTTGTATATATACTCTTCTAGTTTTATTAGCCGGTTTCAGACAATCATTGTTAGTTACTTGGGCAGTCCAAGGAATTTGCAACACTCGTCCCAGAAACCACAAATTTGACTTGGGTGAGTAAATTACAAGTACCTAAGAAGTACCGGTCATGCTGGTTTCCGTGGCGAAAGGCTTGCGAACGCGGTTCGTGAGCCGCCTACCAGGCGTTCGAAACGCAGCCGCAACCGATGTGTGCAGCAGACCGTGTCGCGTTGTGTTATAACGTGTTGGTATGGGAGCAGATCGTTCAGAAAGCAATGGCAAACTACTGAACGTAAAAACTTGCCTAGTATATCAACAGCAGCTGAAAAAATGCTGGTTTTGACTGCACCGTCATGGGATATGCAACATAAAAAAAGAAGTCGGAGTGGGTTCGCCTGATGGCGATGGACACTGGTAATAGGGAAAGCTAATCTACAGGCTAAACTTGGACAATGAGCAGTCAAGCTGAAAAACATCTGATGGCTGCAGAAATGTGGTTTCTGGGGGGAAATGCAAAGAATACCATGGACAGACAGAAAAACCAATGCCCTAGTACTACAGGAGACAAATGACAATCATAAATTGATTAGAGAAATTAGACGTAGATAGTCAAATTTGTTTGGGCATGTTATGAGAAGAAATGGATTAGAGAACTTGGTGACAACTGG
Organism: Cepaea hortensis; assembly: GCA_963921405.1. Taxonomy (NCBI): domain Eukaryota; kingdom Metazoa; phylum Mollusca; class Gastropoda; order Stylommatophora; family Helicidae; genus Cepaea; species Cepaea hortensis. The sequence continues at coordinate 52,452,300 of OY992879.1, forward strand.
CAAGATCGAAGGGAACAGACCAAGGGGAAGACCGAGAAGTAAATACCTGGATGGCTTGGCCACATGGCATGGTCGAGACAGAAACATTGAGCTGATCCACGACTCTGGTGATCGAGTGAAATGGCGAGTTATGACCGCCCACGCTTTCCGGTATGGCACATGATTGATTTATTGAACCTACACGCAAAAATAAATCCAGTCCACTAAAAAAGTAGCACATGTATACGCTACGCTTGAGTTCAAAGCGAGTGAACGGAGGGGCGGGGGGGGGGGGGTTAAAGGAAATAAAGACGCAGGCGAAATATTTCGGCCACCAAAAGACATAACGCTCTTATAAACTGGAGGGTCAGCTTAAAGGCAAGTGAGCAAGAGGTAGACAACGATACAAGTGGTAAGATATCTTAAAGAGTTGAACGAACAGCAGTCTGATAAAATATAATTATCAAGGCAGTGTTGCGGCCAACTTGCATTGTGGAGACGGCACCTGATTGATTGAAAACATTACTTGGGGGAGCCTACTGTAAGATTCTTGCAGTTATGATAAGGATGATTCGATACAGAAGTGTTAAAAACATACACAAATAGGTCAGTGAAACAAGATCAAAGAGCTGGAGAAAGGATTTTTAAAAAATAAAAAATGGTGTCTGTAACAGGTCTTTGGTAATGGGCAATCATATGATCACAATGGCTCATAAAGACAGGAAGATGTGGACATTTGAGAAATATAACGTTCGCGTATGTATTTGAGCCAGCTGGTGTAAATTTATTCTTACAGTCGTGTGGCATTTAGTGATCATGTCTGTTTACAATCTTCTATTTCTTGTGCTTCAAATAATTTCGTATATCGAAATTCCTCCTTGATAGGTTTTAAACTGTCTAACATCTTTTATCTTCAACTCCTACTGCCTCTCCTCTCAGCCAGTCTTCCTGTTGTGGCGACACACTCCAGCTTTCCTCTTCTCATGACATACCCAAAGACTGCCTTCTTCTGGTACAAATGGACATGAAAACAAAAGTAGCATTTTCCAACAGTAGAGTGGGAATAGCGGCTCCATTGCGAAGATGTTACTGGCGCAGTTCGTAATCCCGCATACCCGGGTTCGAAACACAGCTGTGGGCGATTTGACATCAGACCGCCTTGTGTAGGTTTTTAACGAAATAGTATGGGTGCCGGTCGTTAAGAAATCAATGGCAAATTACTGAACGTAAACCTTCCCAAGAGATCACAACAACACAATGCTGGTGTGGACTGCGACGTCCAGTAAAGGATGTGCAACTAATTGTTTTTTTAGGGTGGGAATGACAAGGAACAAGAAATGTATTTATTCTTTACGACATTAGATACCCCTGCTGTTATATTTTGGTATAAATACGAAAGAGAGCTTAGAGAGTTCAGGTAATTTTAATACTTAAACCTCTCCGTGGCCGAGGGGTTAGCAGCTTTCTCCACTAACCCCGAATACTCTCGTCACGTGACGCGACGAGAATTAGCAGTGGTTCGAATCGCAAAAGTGACAAGTGACTTATGAGAGTATGGAGCCGGTCGCTCAGAAAGTCGTGGCGTGCTGATGAGCGTAATCTAGCCTAGGAATCAACATACAGCTGAAAGATGCTGGTGTTGACCGCAATATCCTGAAACAGGATGGAAACGCGGAAAAAAAAAAAAAAAACCTCTGGGGCGCTGACGGCGAGGTCGCGAGATCAACCCGTACACCGGTCTATTGGACTTCAATGTTCACTTCTCGTTCAAGAATAAATGGCAAACTACTGAACGTTCGCAATGTCCTGCACAGAACATTTATTTTTGAAGCCAGACAATGCTTGGCCACCGATTCCTCCGTGCCTGCAGCCTGCAGCATGTGATGGCCCTATTACATCACAGACTTCGAAAACTGCTTCGGGGTAAATAAGAATCCATGATGTACTTGTTAAAATAATAATTAGGTCATGATCCAGCACACCAAACACGGCTGGTTGTGGTCCATCACACCATACACGGTTGGCTATGATTGAGCACACCATACACGGCTGGTTGAGATTGAGTACACCATACACGACTGGCTAGGATTGAGTACACCATACACGGCTGGCTGAGATTGAGTACACCATACAAGGCTGGTTAGGACTCGGCACACAATACACGGCTGGCTAGGATTGAGTACACCATACACGGCTGGCTAGGATTGAGTACACCATACACGGCTGGTTGAGATTGAGTACACCATACACGACTGGCTAGGATTGAGTACACCATACACGGCTGGCTGAGATTGAGTACACCATACAAGGCTGGTTAGGACTCGGCACACAATACACGGCTGGCTAGGATTGAGTACACCATACACGGCTGGCTAGGATTGAGTACACCATACACGGCTGGCTAGGATTGAGTACACCATACACGGCTGGCTAGGATTGAGTACACCATACACGGCTGGCTAGGATTGAGTACACCATACACGACTGGCTAGGATTGAGTACACCATACACGGCTGGCTGAGATTGAGTACACCATACACGGCTGGCTAGGATTTAAAACACCATACACGGCTGGCTAGGATTGAGTACACCATACACGGCTGGCTGAGACTGAGCACACCATACACGGCTGGCTAGAATTGAGCACACCATACACGGCTGGCTGAGATTGAGTACACCATACACGACTGGCTAGGATTTAAAACACCATACACGGCTGGCTAGGATTGAGTACACCATACACGGCTGGCTGAGACTGAGCACACCATACACGGTTGGCTAGGATTGAAAACACCATACACGGCTGGCTAGGATTGAGCACACCATACACGACTGGATTGAGCACACCATACACGGCTGGCTAGGATTGAGGACACCATACACGGCTGGCTATGATTGAGGACACCATCCACGGCTGGCTAGGATTGAGGACACCATACACGGCTGGCTAGGATTGAGCACACCATACACGGCTGGCTAGGATTGAGTACACAATACACGGCTGGCTAGGATTGAGCACACCATACACGACTGGATTGAGCACACCATACACGGCTGGCTAGGATTGAGGACACCATACACGGCTGGCTATGATTGAGGACACCATCCACGGCTGGCTAGGATTGAGGACACCATACACGGCTGGCTAGGATTGAGCACACCATACACGGCTGGCTGAGATTGAGTACACCATACACGGCTGGCTGAGATTGAGTACACCATACACGGCTGGCTAGGATTGAGTATACAATACACAGCTTGCTAGGATTGAATGAATCACCAAAAAAAAACCGAGAAGTAGATTGTGATCTTTACTAAAACACGATTACAAGAAACAAATTGGACGTTGCGGCCTAAGCCTTCGTCAGCACAGAACAATCAAACACAAACCGACATAAAACTACATGAAACACACTACATTACAATATTAAGGGTATCGGCTTCAGTACACCATACATGGATGGCTAGGATTCGGCACACAGTACACGGCTGACTAGTGTTCAGTACACCATACACTGTTGGCTAGGGTTCAGTACACCATACACGGATGGCTAGGGTTCAGTACACCATACACGGCTGGCTAGGGTTAAGCGGAGATTGTCGATGTTTTCTCCACAGGTTTTTATCTCATGTATTATCACCAGCCTCCAGTACAACGCCCGGAAAAGGGAGCGGGGTGGGGGTGAAGCAAAAGTCTTAAAACTGTATTATCTGTACATCTAAGAATATGTGTATGTTGTCCTTCGTATTTACCTCTCTCAAGATTTGCCATGTTTTAGTCAATCTTACCCTCACTCAGCAGGCGACTATTTCAGTCTAGTGTTCAATCACGACCTGGATACGTCATAAATGCCCCACCTGTTAAAGCAAGGTCAGGTCATACTTTTTTCGAATGCGAACAGGACACACCAACTTCTGGCGATGTCATCAGACAGACGAAGTCGAGGCATATATGTTCTGCCTGTAATGCTCCGTCCTGATGAGACAAAAAGGCGACCTGTCGCTGCCTTTGAAGAGTGCTTATGTTGATTCTGTACCTTTGTGATATCGTTATTTTTCTCTGAGTATGCGGATGCGACAGCTTTCTTTGATCATGTGATCTGAAGAGTTGTATGATCTTTGCAGAACGTTGCCATAAACCCCAACGCCAGATTGAGTTTCCATACAAGTTTACGTTTAGCATTTTGTCATTGCTTTATGATGGAGAAATCAACGGTGAAGTCCAACTGGCTGATATAGGGGTTGATCCCGCTACCCGGTCATCAGCGCACCGGAAGTTTAAGATCTAGAGCGCATCTATCCTTCAGTCACGTGGGCTAACATAGAAAATACCGTGACGCCTGGACAAATTAGGGGTAGAAGAGGCGGGAGGAGACCGAGAGAAATAACATCTGCTGGATGGGCTGCGGCGTTGGCCTGGAAGAATATCATCCGTGAAATTGATTTGGAACATCAGAGACTGAGATCTATGGCTACGCATGAGCGCCTACGCCAGTAGATGATGGCCAGACTTGATTATCTTCCTGTTCACATGTCTCCATCATTTGCATGTTTAAATATGATTGTTATTCCTGGGAACACCGCAATAGGACGGTAAATAAATGTTTTGCGTATCCTTTTACAGGACTTAGCTGTCAACAGCAGCATCTTTCAGCTGTCTGTTGATCTCTTGGCAAGATTACGCTCAGTAGTTTGCCATTGCTTTCTGAGCGGCCGGCTCAGTATCCGCAAGTCACGAGCGGGGGTCGAACCACCTCAGTTCTCGCTCCGCTGCGAGACTCTGCGTGATAAACGGGATTACAGAGAGAAAGTGTTGTAACCCCACAGCCAGAGAGACCGGCAATAGGACGGTACCCCACGCAATATGGCCCTGTGAGCTTATGGCGGGGTAGTAAATTCATCCCCTACACCGGTCAGTTGGACGTCAACGTTAACTTCTAGTTCAGAAAGCAATGGCAAACTACTGAACGTAGAATGTTCTAGACAATAAACCCGGGCTTGGTAGCAACGTCTTGTAAAGGATATGCAACTTTTAAAAACCATTTTTACCTTTTGCTTTAGAGCCGCGGGAACGCAGTGAATGGCAGGTTCGAATCTCGTCGTGGTGGAGGTGTTTACCCGACTGACATGGGCTGTCAAGTCGACCCAACCTAAACTGGGCACCAGGACATTTCGTGGGAAGTAAAGACAGCCGGTGCTGTACTGACATTATCCATCGAGTTGTCGATTGATCTACAAACATGAAGCTAGCAACACATGCTCAATACGGGGCACGTATGGGAATGTCCCGATTGTTGTGATGTGGCTTCTTGACTCAGCTCAGCTCAACATGCCTCCTTGTGTAACAAAGTTGAACCACTATTTTGTAAACCTTTGTTTAGTTCATTTCTCATTTATGTGAGCGTGGGTAGCGAGTAGCTAGTGAACTCACCTGCTGAATCGGAGGTCATGGCCTTCACATTCGTCTTGATGTTTGTTTTGTGACCATTAGACTGGGGAGTAGTTGCGGGGGGGGGGGGGTGGAGAAGGAGAGAGAGAGAGAGAGAGAGAGAGAGAGAGAGAGAGAGAGAGATTAGATATAGATAGATAGATAGATAGATAGATAGATAGATAGATAGATAGAATAGGATAGATAGATAGATAGATAGATAGATAGATAGATAGATAGATAGATAGATAGATAGATAGATAGATAGATAGATAGATAGATAGATAGATTAGACAGACAGACCGTCGCCCAGAATCCTCCAGTTCAGTGGTGCGAAAAACGAGAAATTAGTGAGGATCATCATCAAAGAACTCCAGACACGCATGCTTCCCCTACCTCCCCTTTAACTCATTAAATCCAATGGGATGATTAAACGTCTTATTCAAACTTCCAGTAACTGTCATGGGCTTATAATTTAAATTGTAGTTAAAATATCAATAATGTAGTTTTTCCTATTCATTCATTCAGTAGCATGTATTTTGCAGAACCTCGCTCCCATAACAACCTTCCGGAAAACTTCTCTATCACAAGCAAAGTGTCCGGCGTCCGATACACCCATCTGGAGATCATCAGCCACATCCTGCACCCGTCTTCTCTTTGACCTTCCTCTCTTCCCATGCATATACCCCTCCATTATTGTTCTCTCCAAACTTTCATGACGTTTTAAGTGACCAAAATTTTTTAATTTCTTTTGTTTAATCGTCTTTAATAGGCAACCTTCATCAATACGCAGCACTTGAAGAATGGATGCATTTGTTCTTTTCTTTATCCAAGATATTCTTAGAACTCGTCTATAACATTTATATTCAAAGGCATTTATGCGCTGTTCAGCTTATTTAGTAAGTGTCCAGGTCTCATAGGCGTATGTTGCAATGAGTTTTTCCCAGACAACCCCTAGTACAACATGTCTGCTACCATATTTACAACTTTTAAGCCATAACTGTGACAAGCTTCCCACGTTTGTTTAGTCGAAACCTACGTTTTTTTGGACACTGAATCTGTTTAGATCTCCGCTAGTGCACATCGGCAGATAGAGACAGTTTTGTGTTGATTAATAAAACCTTGTGTCCAAGACAAAATGTGTATGACTGGCGGCTCCCCGAATCACTCCCACCTTCCTCACTCCAGACAAGGAAGCAGATTTACAACTGTCGTTAAAGTCATCTCTTCGTCCTGCATGTCTACGACATTGATGACGTGTGGCCAATCCAGTGACCTTCTCTTCTCAGTCACCGCCAAACGATCGGCTCGGTCGTTGCCTTTCACGCCCGGTACATAGATGACAGTTGGCTGGGCTAATTGTGATGTCTCCAGTGTGTCGGGCTGCTCATGACACTCATGTCATATGAGGCCTGTATGGACCTTCTTGAGCCGCTCTGTATTCATGTGTGTGAATTCTTTTGCGTGCTCAGCCAATTCAGGGCATTGATTACAGCCAGTTTCCATCGTTAGATTGCTTGTTCGAGGAGTGGAGGCGGTATCAGTTTACTCATTCGCCGTGAAGGAGCGTTCTGGCTGTCTGTACAACCACCTTCATTGTATTGTGATTGATAGACTAATTTCGTGCAGGAATGCCGTGCGGTTGTCATGCCTAAATACACCAGTTACCGTCAATTGTAATGTCACATTACAGCTTGACGTGTGCACGCGCACTGCTGCTCGACCCATCAGCAGATAACTTGATGGCGCCCACTATGCGTCATCCATCATCATCACACTTCGCACCGAAACTTCCCGATCCGTTGACAGATTTCGGCCGCATGCACCCTAACCCCCAGGTGTCTGCGATGCCCTGTGGCGATCTTCGTGCTGATCGATCCCTTCCTCTCCAACCACGAACCACATCTTCCATCACTGTGTTTTCCAAGCCAATATTTTCCAGCTTGATATGGCCAAAGTATTTCGGATTCAGAGACAAACTGTTCATGCGCCAGTTCTCTACCATGTTAACTGATTCAGTATCAACCCATAATATATCGCCAAATGTGGCCTACCATTTGAACAGAAGGACGATACATCCCCATACTAGGGTCATCGGGTTATTTGTTTCATTTCGTGATATCTCCCACAATTTCAATGCTCAGTGAAAGGACATTTACATTATAATACTTGTTTATTTGATTGTGCACGATATTTCGTGGAAACCTAATCTTTGTTTGGCACTGAATAAGATACGTTATTACATATAATCTATATACACAATACACGCCTTGTCTCATTCTACCGTGTCGGATATCTGGTCTGTTGCAGACACTGGAGGTCATGACTCTCCACTCCTGTATGTCATCTAATATTTTAAGTTGATGTCGCTCAGAAGGGCAGAGGTCGACCAGCACAGAGGGGGTCAACCAGCACGGAGGCGGACACAAGAGGTCAACCAGCACAGAGGTGGACACAGGGGGTCAACCAGCACGAGGGCATACACAAGAGGTCAACCAGCACAGAGGTGGACACAAGAGGTCAACCAGCACGGAGGCGGACACAGGGCACCAAAGACACTGGGCAGAAAAATTTATGAGGCAGTGGAACTGACAAAGATGGAGAGTCCTTCAGGTAGACTGTGATGTCCTTTCTACACACAACAGAGTTGCTTATATTACCTGCTGCAGTTTAATCTTTACACACATAATTGTTAAAACAATGTTTCCCCGTAGTGAGTTTGAACAATGAAGTCACAAACAAAAGGTTGCACAGATATCTGGAAAGAAGTTCACTCACACAAAAAAAAACTGGTTACTCACATCAAAAGAAGGCAGTCCACATTCTTTGGGCATGTCATAAGTAAGGGAAAGTTGGAGTATGTCGTGACAACGGAAAAGGAGGGGAAGAGAGGCAGCGGGAGACACAGAGAGAAGATGCTGGACAGTTTGACATCATGGTATGGAGGAACTTTGGTATCAGAAATGGCTGGCAGCACAAGAGACAGATGGTGGGTAGAAAGACATGATCACCAACACCACACAGCATGAGCTATAAGAAGATTGACAGTACATGAGACAGAAGGCTGGGGGGAAGACATGATTACCAACACCACATGACACTGACTATAAGAAGAGGAAGCTGAATTTTGCATGTAAAGTTTTCTGTGGGATGAGGTATCCAGTCTCATGCCAACCCTCCTGTCATCGCCTCTCATGACATGCATGATCAGTTAGAATGTCACTGCTCTACACATCCCTTCAGGGCCTTGCTAATACACAACCGCCAACTTCCCTAGGACCTGCATTATCTGTTTGCTTTCTTTCACATGAAATATGATCTAGTCTTCCATGTACTCACAGCTGTGTGGCCTGATCTTCTGTATGAATGTGAATGGTGGACAATGAGAAATAAAATGGTGAAAATAACTGGAGGCAGTGGAGATGTGGTTTTTGAGAAGAATGTTGAGAATATCGTGGACAGAAATAAACAAACATGCGTTGAGGTACTGAGATCTGCAGGTGTTACAGGACCTCTCATCAACACCATAAGGAAAAGACATGACATAGATGGGGCATATCATCAGAACAAATGGAATAGAGGCATCAAACAACCGAACAAGTGGAATAAAGAAATTAAACAACCGGACAGGTGGAATAGAGAAATTAGTCTTTTCTAAAAAAATGCTAGACATGAGAGGTAAAGGAAGACAGATGTATGTAAAAAACTGCTAAAGCAGGGTAACAAATAATAAATTAAGCAATGCCACCTTCACATGTTAAGGTTGGAAGAGGCAATTGCCATTCATTTACAAAAGCCAACTTTGTGCAAACAGAAAGACAATATAGTCAGTTTAAAATTACTGTGACAGAAAACTATTGTGTGAATATATATTTCAGCTTGAAGGATCTATCTTATAGCTTTAGTTTGTGTTGTGTGATTTATGCAGTATGTACCTGACCGGATGCAACAAAATATGCAAGGCAATAAATCGCGCTGTCTATTATTTGTGCTTTCATCATTCAAATTTACTACGAGAAAACATTATTTTGAATACAAACTTCATCAAAATATCAGTGACAAGAATGGAGAGTCATGATCACCGGCGCCTATTCTAGACTAGGCAACTAAAGACGGGGAGAGACATTCGTGGAGCCTCTATTCAGTGTGCTGTCTGGTCACCACACTGCTTCAGAATATACTTTGTCAGTATTCATGTTGTCAAGTCAAAGGACTCTTTTCCCACATCTTTGAGGGCTATTGTGCTCGCCCCATATTTGTATACACCAATAGGCACTCCATGGATGTGGTTCATGTCATGCTGGACACCTTTACCCCCAAGAATATTTATTCCGGTGAGCACTTGTCCCTAAAAAAAATTCCAGCCTTAAAAGGGATTCGAACAGATGATCACCAGATTGGCAGGCATGCTAGATATTCATTGAGAAGCCATTTTCTCTGGACATTATTTTCATTGAGAAGCCATTTTCTCTGGACATTATCTTCCTTCAGAATGACAAAGCTGACTGAAGCAATTTTCTCTGGAGATTATAATCTTCCCATAGAAACCACCGTCTCGTGAAATTATAATCTAAAGTCACGTTTTCCTCACAAGATTATCAATCTGAAGACATTAAGTACCCCTCTACAAGATAAAAACCAGAACAGTTTTGAAATGACTTCATTCAAATATGTATTTAAAAGAACAAAACTCTCACCACACAAAGTCTGTTTTCTGACATCAAAAATGTCTTGTATTTAGCATTCCCACCTACAACTTTACACACATGCAAGTGTACCCAAACAGACACAAATTTCACTTTACTCTCAGAACATTGGGTGATCAAGGGATACAAATAATGAGTTGTATCTTTTTTCAAAATTTATTGGGCATATAAAATTTTTTATTGGCTAGTATAATTAAGAGCAGATATAATGTTGCATGTCCTTTGCAGTACGCTGCGATAAACCCCAACCCCAGGTTGATTTGCTGGGCAATTTTACATTCAGTATTTTGCCACTGCTTTCTGAATGAGAAGTCAACCTTGAAACCCAACTGGCTGATGTAGGGATTGATTCCACTACCCCACGGTCAGTTTCAGAGCTAGAGCCCTCACATCGACCACATTGATTTTACAGATATAAGAGAAACAATGATTAGTATACTGAAATTAAATAATAATTCTTAGCAATAAGAATAGGTATAAATTACTGCTGGAGGAGAAAGAATACTAAAATGCACCATTTCTGACAAGTATAGTTGCTCTACAGAAGAATGCTAACAATTCCCAAGAAAGACAAAATGAGTCAAGCAAATGGTTTGAAAGAGGCAAAGACACAAGGCTCCATGGTCAGCTACACAGCCAGCTCCACAAGGCTCCAAGGCCAACAACACAGCTTAAAATAGGCATCAGGAAATGAGCTAGGAAGTAAAGGTGACACGTTAGTGTCAATGTTTATACAAACATGGGGATACCACCACATATCCAACATATCACAAGGCTGTAAAAGGGGCCGTTACTTTGTCAGACACAAAGACAACTTATGACGAACACCAGAAAGAGGCAGTAACCATTTTTCGACCACATTAGGAGAAGATACAAATCAGACCATATTGTAAAACTGGAAAAGTCAAAGAAGACAGCAAGAAAATATCCTTGACAGCCTTTCACATGAAAATGTACATGAATTTATACGTGATGGTCCAAACCAGTTGTCAAGGCACTAGATAATATCATGAAGATATCCTAAACAAGAGGGGTATGAATGCCTGGCCTATACATCTTGGGACATGTGTTCTATCCTTCAGCAAGTTCTCTATTGGAGGTGAAATCACATTCTACCTTGGACAAGGAACCTTTATTCTTCCCCTCTCAGTAGACTTCAGCAATAATAGAAATGTGTGTTGAGAGAACTGTATCTTACTGTGTGTCTCTCACTAACTCTCTGTCTCCCATACACATATGCAGAGATAATACAGAGAGACAAAGAAAATGAGAGAGAGAGAGAGAGAGTCACGGACAGTAAAGGCGAGACAGAGTGTAGAGTGAGAAGTAAAATGACAAACAGAGACAAAAAAATACAAAGTGATGGTACAACTGCCATAGCAACAGACAAACGGAAACACTATTTTCCTTTGCCTAACACCTTACATTCACAGGTACAAGGGCACAAAAATATTGAAACATCAAGCTTGGCAATATTCCGGTCAGAGATCACTTCTTCTTGCCCGTGAGTCCAGCGCCAGCGTTAAATTTAAAGAAGATAATGTCACCGTCTTGAACAACATAGTCCCGTCCTTTTTGCTTGTATTTGCCAGCCGCCTGTAGCATGATCAAAAAGGCATGAGTGAGTTTGGCAGACAATTTGAGCTGGATGTTCACAATTCATATTCTATGGCTGAAGCTTTGCGCAGGAGGAGGAAGAGGAGGATAGTAATAACAATGATAAAAAAGATTTCGATAGATAAATTAGCAGAATGGTTACACTTAATATTTTACAATGCAAGCACTGAGTAGGAGGAGAAGAGAGAAAGGGAAAGAGAAAAGGAGATGAGAGAGAGTAAAAGGGACAAAGAGAGAAAGGGACAACTGAGAAGGAGTAAGAATGTGAGAAATAGAGAGACAGTAAGAGATTGAGACAGACAGAATGTGAGACATTGAGACAGTAAGAGAGAGAGAGAGAGAGAGAGAGAGAGAGAGAGAGAGAGAGAGAGAGAGAGAGAGAGAGAGAGAGAGAGAGAGAGAGAGAGAGAGAGAGAGAGAATGTGAGACATAGAGAGACAGTAAAAGAGAAAGAAAAAAATGTGAGGCAGAGACAGAGATTGAGAGAGAGAGTAAAAAAGACAGACAGAATGTAAGACATAGAGACAGTAAGAGGTTGAGAGAGAGAGCTCCAGTGATGACCCTCCATAGGCAAACTTGCAAGCACTGGTCCCCATATTGTTACAGACCACCTGACATTCGATGGGTGCAGCGGTCAACACCACGCCAGCCACCGTCTACTTCCCTGAACATGTCACAGTTCTGATAGTGTCAACATGGCAGCCCGGGAGCTGTGCTGGTGTAGTGGCTAGATGCGTGCCTGCCTGCCCAGAGGTCAGATGTTCAAATCCACATGGAAACAGATTTTTCAAATTGATGTGGGCTCCCTGATCACCCAGCCTCAAATGGATACCAGGAAATGTCTTGGGAAAGTTACGATGGCCAGCAGGATATTGATCACATGATCCCCTCAAGTGCAGATTAGACTTGTAAAATATGGGTCTTCTTCTTCTTCCTCTGCATTCACCCGGAATATTTTTTGGACGTAATAGTGTTGTGCCTGTTTACAGCAGAGCTGTGATATTTGCACCTTTCGGCCGACACATTTGACTTCTGCGGGAACGTTTTGACTGGGTTAACCTTTCCCGGGGAAATATGGGTCTAATACCAGACAAGTGTGCTAGCCATTGCAAGCCTGTGTCTACCCATAACCATGAATATGATGAAGAATTGATATCACTACACTCTGTATGAGCTCAAAAGTACTCAGTCCTTCTAATCAGAAGCTGAAGGGTATGGATACTGACTGTCCATGGCAAACTGGTTAACTACACATCGGAACCTTATTGCCGGCAGTTAGTGCCACAATTCCATACTCCCCCCCCCCCCCCCCCCCCCCAATCAATGCCCCAGTGAGTATTTCTGAAGCTAAAACTTCAGCTTTCTCAATTCCATGCACACTTGTGTGACCTGCATAGGGGTCTCCATGGCAGAATGGTCAGGTTGATGAGACTAAACATTAACAGTTTCCCCTGTGTGCAGTGCCTGGGTTGTTTCTTCCCTTCCACTTTTTATCTCCTGGTGGAGCACAGACCCCGAAACAATTCTGGTGGAGCACAGACCCCAAAACAGTTCTGGTGGAGCAGACCCCGAAACAATTCTGGTAGAGCAAACCCTAAAACAATTCTGGTTGTGCAGACCCTGAAACAATTCTGGTGGAGCACTGACCCTGAAACAATTTTTGTGGAGCACGGACCCTGAAACAATCCTGGTAGACTGCAGACCTTGAAACACCTCACACCAAGTCCTACACAGACTTGATCATGCTTGGCTCGATGTCTCGGCTGAACTTTTCTACAGGATGAAGTAGTGAGTCTCACATGAACCTTCCACAGTCACATCTTACAACATGAGGGACAGGTTACAGCTACCGCTCTTTGCTTCACTTATTGGCCCTGGTAATGATAACACCGAGACTGTGGGAGGTGCCAGTAACATACAACACAACTCACCTTCACTTCATTCTCTGTCTTGTGTTCAAAGAAGTCATCAAAGGCCATGACTTCAGCCATGATGAAACCTTTTTCAAAGTCAGTATGGATCCTCCCAGCAGCCCCTGGAGCTTTAGTGCTCACCTGAAACAGCAACATGATAGCATATTACGAGACAGAAACCACCATAGTCTTCTTCATCATCTTCTTGCTCTTTATCCCCCAATGGGGGTTTAGATGCTCATCTAATCCACCCAAGTCTTCATACCTTTTGCTATCTCCTGCAGCTCCGTCCATGTTCTCCCAATGTTTTTCATCTCTGCCTGTAATTCTCTTCATGTGTTTTTAGGTCTCCAACTATTTTATTTGCTTTGTGGGTTCCAGATAGGAGAGCGTCTAGTTATGTGTTTGCCCATCAACATTCATTTCATCCAGTGGGAGTTGGATGAAGAATGACTTGTGCGATGAATTGGATTAAAGTGAGGAAAAGTTGCACAATTCGTCAACCACACTCTCTTGCCTGAGTCAATCTGAAACAGGTAGTTGGATATCAGAGTTGTGAATGTACAACTAGAAATTAGAGAAATACTGTAGGACAATAAGTTGTGAATGTACAACCAGAGATTAGACGATGTCATAGTTGTGAATGTACAACCAGAGAAATACTGTAGGATGTCACAGTTGTGAATGTATGTACAACCAGAGAAATACTGTAGGATGTCAGTTGTGAATGTATGTACAACCAGAGAAATACTGTAGGATATCACAGTTGTGAATGTATGTACAACCAGAGAAATACTGTAGGATATCACAGTTGTGAATGTATGTACAACCAGAGAAATACTGTAGGATGTCAAGGGTTTCAATGGGAGGACAGCATCAAGAGAAGACTGGAAAAGGTAGTTAGAATGCCATAAGATGGTGAGTAACATGAAATACTGAAGATCTTTGTAGCTGACTACCAATGTGAAGGTTGCAATTAATGTGATGACTAAAGCATTTTATATATACAACCATAGATTGAAAGAATACAGTTACATGAGAATTATCAATGTGCAACATAAATTAAACAATAATAACTGACCTGTATTGTCCAGGCCTTCACTTCGTCCTTGCCTGCAGTGAAGAAGTAGATCAGGTTTAGAGACTTGTAACCATTCACGATAATCTTCTCCAGGGCACTGTAGAGATCAGTCATAGTCAAATACAGTCATGCATCAGTCATGAGGTTCAATGTACAATACAAGTAAATGGTATTATTTTGGGGTAAATGCAGAAATTCAAATGTCTAGGTACACGGATAACGTCAGATGGAAGATGTTTAAAAACAGAAGTCACAAACAATGTGTTGCATGATTTATTGCATGGCATATCTTAGTTCATCTCACCAGGTGCAGGCAAGGATCATATGAAGTGAATAAATGAATAATACTTTAGTTGAAACAATTAAAACACATAATCACAGGTATTGTTTGAAAATGGAGCATTTGCTATCCCCACAGTTATTTCAAATTTAACAAGAACTCTTTCTTCTTCTTCTGCGTTCATCCTGAGTTTTTTCCCGGACGTGACTGCGTTGTGCCTATTTACAGCAGAGCTGCATTCTTGCGCCGTTAGGCCGACACATCCGACTTCTGTGGGCATTTGTTGACCGGGTTAACCTTCCCGGGGAGAACTCTTTCTGTTTGCATTAAACTGGCTGTAACTGCTTAATTGCCAATGCCTCACTATATTTGAGAAATTGTTTATTGCTCATCGAATAAAGTATACAAAACACTTTTTCTTTGTTAACGCTATGGCCAGTGTATGACATAATGAGAAATCGACGAGGTGGGCCAAGACGGAAGCTGCATTACAGAGATAAAGAACAGAACAGAACAAGCAGAAACTACATTTTATAAACCGAAGAACATCTTTATGTAATAAACCATTGTTTTTGGAAGTTAGAAAAAGAATTCTGGTATGTTATTCTGTCATGAACAAACAAGTAGGCAGGGACTTCTGTGTGATGATACAGCATGCCATGAGACAACAATGAATAAATTGAAGGAACATTAAATGCACACTGGAACTAGTGTTAAATGTTCAGATCTGTATCAAAGTTAGCAACCATGCATTTATTATCTTCTGATGACACCCGGGAAGATTAACCTGGTCAACATATGCCTGAAGAAGTAGGGTGTGTCGACCAAAAGGTGCAAATATTGCAGCTCTATTCTAAATAGGCACAGCACAATTACATAAAAAACAACATTCCGGACAAATGCAGAAGAAATTAAGGGAGATGGAGCATTTATGAGTGTGCACTGTGTGCCATGACACTGTTACAGTTAACAAATAACCAAATCAGTAACAATTCTGAGGTCTAGGGGCACAAATCACATGACCGACCAATTGACCTCAAAGTGTGAGGCTTTTTGGTGTTCTCATGGAAAATGAACACCTATTTAGGTAATAAGACCGATACCCTGCTAAACTCACCTGGTTGTTTCATGCTCCTTTAAATATGCATCTCTTTCCTCCTGATTGGACATCTCCAGCAGTTTCAGTTCAAGAGCTCCGCTGAACAGAATAACCGTGGCTCCATGATCCTTGGCATCAATCCACTCCTTGATTTTGAGCAGCCTGTGTAGCACATACAAACACACAATAAGGCACAATTCCACAATACTAAGCATGCAAGTGATGAATTCATGCACCTAATGAAATTGTGTAACTGATATTTTATGTAAGTGGTGCGTTGATGTACCTGACTGATCTCAACAAGGCCCAACAGAACATGATTGTGAATAGTTACATGTAACTGACTGATATCAACAATGCCCAACAGAACATGATTGTGAATAGTTACATGTAACTGACCGATATCAACAATGCCCAACAGAACATGATTGTGAATAGTTACATGTAACTGATTGTCTTACCACTGCCCAACAGAACATGATTGTGAATAGTTACATGTAACTGACTGATATCAACAATGCCCAACAGAACATGATTGTGAATAGTTACATGTAACTGACTGATCTCACCAATGCCCAACAGTACATGATTGTGAATAGTTACATGTAACTGACTGATATCAACAATGCCCAACAGTACGTGATTGTGAATAGTTACATGTAACTGACTGATATCAACAATGCCCAACAGAACATGATTGTGAATAGTTACATGTAACTGACTGATCTCACCAATGCCCAACAGTACATGATTGTGAATAGTTACATGTAACTGACTGATATCAACAATGCCCAACAGTACGTGATTGTGAATAGTTACATGTAACTGACTGATCTCAACAATGCCCAACAGAACATGATTGTGAATAGTTACATGTAACTGACTGATATCAACAATGCCCAACAGAACATGATTGTGAATAGTTACATGTAACTGACTGATATCAACAATGCCCAACAGAACATGATTGTGAATAGTTACATGTAACTGACTGATCTCACCAATGCCCAACAGAACATGATTGTGAATAGTTACATGTAACTGACTTATATCAACAATGCTCATGAGAAAATGATTGTGAATAGTTACAATCTCAACAAAGCTCAAGAGAAAATGATTGTGAATAGTTACAAATACTAAACCTAATCTACTTCTTCACCACAGGCAAGGATAAAGTCAAGGCGTGGACATGTAAATATTTACAACAGATTTTCTAGTTATGTTATTTTCAGGTTCTCTCAATGTTTGCCTTATCCAGATGGTTTTCTTCAACTCAATATCCACCATATTCCAAGAGGGATCTACATCACTGTCAAGCCAGTCAGTCACAAGACTAGTGATGAAGTCATCTGATCAAATCCTCCACGGTCATCCGTTCCAGGAAATCACATTAGATGAGCCCAAGTCTGAACCTCAACATCGTGTGATTGCTTTTTGGACGCCTTATTTGTCTTTCCTCCAGGTTGTATAACTCCAGAATTGTACTGTTCACATCCATGATTTATTATGAGTCTGTGAGTTAAAATGTTATGACACATGCAACAGCTCCATGTGCAGCAGTGTATTTTGGCAGAGCTTCATTCTGATGTGTATAGATGTGTATATGAGCCTAGCTGGAGAAGGATCAACAGGAATAGGGAGCCATGAAACCAAACTATGATTACAGAAAAGTGAAGAGAGTGAGACAGAGAAGATGGGAGGAAAGGAAGAAGAGGAGGGAGAGAGAGGGAGAGAGAGGGAGAGGAAGTGAGAACAAGAGATGTGAAGGGACCAATATAGAGGAGTGAGAGGCAGGGACGGAGAGTGAGACACATGCAAACATTCACATGAACTACCTCTACTGCACAGATGTATTAACTAAAAGGAATGATTAAACTAAATCTCTTTCTCTTGCTTCTCTCATACACACATACATATTCAAGCACCTACAAATATTCTTTCCACAACTTAATTTAAGAATTAAACAACTCAGACATACCATTTATTTTTTTTCCTAATGTAATCCTTCTCTGACAAGTTGACCAGGTAAATGACAGGTTTTGAGGTTAAAAATAAGTGTTGATTTAAAACTTCAATCTGAAACAACAAATGTATTATTATTTTTCTTATGAACTAATAAATCTTGCAAGTTTCAAGCACATATTGGAGGACTAGTGGCGAGTTTATATTGCACTAATTCTTCAGAGTTAAAGAACAAAATGTATACAAACTGTGGTGTAATGTACATTGTTTAAAACAAGGACCCTTGTACAAGGGCACACTAGGCTTATAGTGCCAGACCCATATTTCTACAGACCAGTCAGCACCCAGTACTTCCCATGACATTTTGTGGTACTCTGGGTCGTGAGTGCAGAGAATGAGCAGCGGGCCGCACAGAGTTTGAGGTGTAACAACTGATCCAGAGTAATACACAAAATGGTAACATTGTGATCTACACCGATGAGTCAGTGGTGAGAAACAGATGGAGTGGCTGGGATTTCATTGCGAAGGCTAATGGATGATGCTTGAAAAAGGACAGTCTGGCATATGAGACCATGACCTGTAGCATGAGAATGGAGGTGAAAGCAGTCACAGTGGCATTTCGTTGGTTAGGAGACCACTACAACACACACTGCATTCATTACGGACTCAAGGAGTATGCTTAGTAAGGTGGAGAAAGGAATTTTTCATATGGAATGTCTCACCTCGCTTCAGAGGTCACATATTGTGAGAATTGTATGGATGTTTTTGCCCTGGCCATGCGGGAGTGCGGTGGAATTAACAGGCTGGTAGGGAATGCACCTCTAGGTGGTAGTTTACTTATGGACAAGGGAGAGATAGTCGTGCGCCTGTGGGACCAGGTGGAGAAGGTGGGGAGAACAGATTGAGAAGCCGTATGTAGAAACAATATTTCGGGGGATCGGCTGGGGTTCTGGAAAATCTCAAAACTGAGAGGGAAGACCAGCAGAACTTTCAATCAGATAACGGTGGTGTCAGAGTCTCGAATGTTGCCGGTATGCAGGAACATCGTTACGCCCGCCAGGCGAGTATTAGTTACCTGCCCGCGAGGTTGCTGGCTGACGTGACAGCCAGCGGTCAGGCAAGGACAAAGCAAGACGCACGCAGTCCGCGCGCGTCCAGCCATAGAGGGCAAGCGCTTTGTGAGAGACAAGAGACAGCTTTGGGTACTCGGACCGGACTGACGTGTGGGTAGAGAAAGGCTTGTGTAGTTCTGTGCCCGAAAGTCGAGTGCTTGTATATCTTGTGAGATAGACTGTAAGCTGTGGGTTGTCTGTAAGTGTATTGATATATATTATGTATGTATTGTGATGATCATTCCATGCACAACTAGATCGTATTGCATGTGATCGGTAAATAAATCCATTGAACTACGTGTCGTTGTGTCTCAAGTCCAATCATGTTGTACTTGTACTTGTCTCACATGTGTTAGGTATAACGAGCCAGGTTTAAGACCCTGACAGGTGGGAACGATTAGTAGTATGACTCTTTGCTGGCCACTGAACGAGGGGATGGAGAGCATATGGGAATGTCCTGAGTGCAGTGATGTTGGTTCTTAGCTCAACTCAACTTTGTGGTACTCATGTCTGACTGGGTCGACCTGGGAGGGCAGGACAAGTTACAAATAACCTGCCTCAGGGGATAGGAACATATGACCATGGACACGGCAGGCAAGCTGGCCAGCAGCCATGCTAGCATGGATCCCTTCAGTAATGTCTGACTGTGGACTCTATGAGCAAGAGCTTGGGTAGTTCATCTGGAGAACATGTTGCTAATTCAGAATGTTCTTCCATCAATGACACCGACTGATTCAAATGAATTCAAAACAAAGTATTCCTGTTGTGAATTTAAACATAAACGTCAACAAAATATTGCACGATTTTGAGATGTAGTGAAATAGGTGAGGCAAGAAATTAGGCAATATTTGATTTATGGCATCTATGTTTAAAATGATTCAAAGGAATTATAAAAATGTTGAATACACAAAAGCAGACATATTTTTTCAGCGAGCAGGCGGATAAATTGGGTGGATCTGCACCTCTCGGTGGGGTATTGGTTCACAATAAGGCAGATAAAGGCAGGGCCCTTTGGGATCACGTGCACAGTGTAGAATAAGTTACACCGTCATTGCCTGGAGAGAATAGTTTGGCAGGGAGTGACTAGAGAATCTGGCCAAACTCAGTACTTCGAGGAAAGGCCAGGCAGACACAAAATCACAGACTGAAAAAAAAATAAGAAAAGGCAGTGAACTGTGGTCTGGATTCTCACCATGTCTGAAAGTTTAACGAGGCATCAGTTATAGCCTACAGCTAAGCTACTTAAAGTGACGTGACATCCCCTTGGCCAAAGATGCCAGTCCTTTATACAAACCGCTATCAGTGTATGAAATTAAATTACATTCAAGATCAAGCAGGTCCTTTGCAAAATATAGCTATCATTATGACACCACCACCCCAAACAATTTCTCCATCTTTCATCACGCCCTCAGCCTCATGTGTTTCATGCTCTGTCTTTAATGTTCTGTCGACCTTTGTGTTTGTCAACCCCTGCCTCTTTTTCCCAGGAACCATACCTTAAAGTGTTCTTTCTAAACCACTGTGGCGTTCAATATGTCAGAAGTACTTCAGTTTCTCAGACAAGCTGCTGTTTCAGAACCAATTTTCTTGTAGACTGTAACTATTTTTTTTATTAGCCTCAATTTTCTTCATTAGTGTTTGCAAATTGAGAGTCAATGGTTCACAATCATGAGCATATAAATCACTGTATTAAATAAAGATAGTTGACATATAAATCACTGAATTAAACTAAATTACACTAAGAATATCTTTGTTTTAATTAAAAACTATTTAGAATCATAAATACATAAATGTCATTTATAGCCCAAAATATTTATTTACTGTTTGATCACCTTTTAAAAAACCACTATGAATTTAAAAACAAAGCTTTAAGCAAGTCCATGTTTTCCATTATCCATCAATAAAACACAGAACCACGTCCGAAAAAAAACTCCGGATGAACGAAGAAGAAGAAGAAACACAGAACAAAGATTATCATCATCATGTGCCATACTGGTAAACGTGAGCAGTCATGTTTCACCATCTCACGCAATCACCAGTCATGGATCAGCTCTGTGTGTTTGTCTCAACCATGCCACGTGGTCAAGCCATCCAGATATTTACTTCTCTGCCTTCCCCTTGTTCTTTAACCCTCAATATTTCCAGTTGTCACCAAGTTATCTAATTTATTTCTTCTTATAACATGTCCAAAAATTTTGACTATCTAATTTCTCTAATCAATTTACGATTTTCATTTGTTTCATCTCCTTGTTCTTTCCCACTCAATCTTGCCAATTGTTACCAAGTTCTCCGATTTATTTCTTCTCATAATGGTAAAAATTGTGACTGCCTACACCTAATTTCTCTAATTAGTTATGATTTTCATTTGTTTCATGTAGGACTTGGTCATTGGTTTCTCTGTCTGTCCATGGTATTTGCATTTTCCTCAGAGACCACATTTCCACAACCATCAGATGTTTTTCAGCCTATTTGGTCACTGTTCAAGTTTCACATCCATACAAAAGTACAGGTTCTATGTAGCACTTCAACACTATTTTTCTCTTTGCAATTGACATCTCTTTATAGGTCAGTTTGTTTTACATCTTGCAAAAAGATTATATATGGGGGACAGAAAACATGGAAACAACAGTCTCAATGGTTCAGGGCGGCAGAAGAATCAGGCAACAGTACAGAAAGTATGCAAGACAACAATACCTCTTTGGCATCCCATGTACTATTGCGCACCCACTTGTTGTCATTGAGTATATCCTGCACCTTCTTCAAAACATCCTGGAGAACACAGAAAACACAAGTAGTTATTGCAGGATTGTGTGGGATTTTGATGAATCACTTTATTTGCACATGAGTATCTCAATATGGGGTTCAGTCTCCCATCCAACGATCACACAAGGAGAATCTCAGCAACAGTGCAAGAACTCTATAGCACTGTCAAGGATCAAAATATGTGTACATCAGAACCACACACGTTTTTTTCTTTCGTTCGCTTTGAACTCAAACTTAGTCCAGTCTGGACTGATTTTTGCCTGGGCCAGCTTTCCCTATTACCAGTGTCCCTTGCCAACAGGCAAACCCACTCAGAGGTGCTTGTAATTTACGTCCTCAAGTCAAGAATGAGAAGTCAACATTTCAGCCGGGGTAGAACCCTCAGCATCAGTACACTGTAAGTTTAAGGGCGAGTGCTCTAACCCATCCGGCCATGCTAACCTCCCTCAAGGTATGTAAAATGGTCCTTGACCTTTACTCTAACATAGAGGGAGCTAGCTGTCCCAGTGCTGCAGACTTCAGTGGCAGACGTCGCTACACCTCATCTCTATACAAACATTTATAGACATCATTATAGCTCATCTCTGTACAAACATCTACAGGCATCACTTCACCTCTGCTCTATACAAACATCTATAGACATCACTATAGCTCATCTCTGTATAAACATCTATAGGCATCACTACACCTCTGCTCTATACAAACATTTACAGGCATCACTACACCTCTGCTCTATACAAACATCTATAGACATCACTACAACTCTGCTCTATACAAACATCTACAGACATCACTACACCTCTGCTCTATACAAACATCTATAGACATCACTACACCTCTGCTCTATACAAACATTTACAGGCATCACTACAGCTTATCTCTATACAAACATTTACAGGCATCACTACAGCTTATCTCTATACAAACATTTACAGGCATCACTACACCTCATCTCTATACAAACATCTATAGACATCACTACACCTCTGCTCTATACAAACATCTCCAGACATCACTACGCCTCTGCTCTATACAAACATCTCCAGACATCACTACGCCTCTGCTCTATACAAACATCTCCAGACATCACTACACCTCTGCTCTATACAAACATTTACAGGCATCACTACAGCTTATCTCTATACAAACATTTACAGGCATCACTACAGCTTATCTCTATACAAACATTTACAGGCATCACTACACCTCATCTCTATACAAACATCTATAGACATCACTACACCTCTGCTCTATACAAACATCTCCAGACATCACTACGCCTCTGCTCTATACAAACATTTATAGACATCACTATGCCTCTGCTCTATACAAACATTTATAGACATCACTACAGCTCTGCTCTATACAAACATCTATAGACATCACTATAGCACTGCTCTATACAAACATTTACAGGCATCACTACAGCTCATCTCTATACAAACATTTACAGGCATCACTACACATCTCTATACAAACATTTACAGGCATCACTACACCTCTGCTCTATACAAACATCTACAAACATCACTACGCCTCTGCTCTATACAAACATCTCCAGACTTCAGTGACAGGCATCACTACACCTCATCCCATTAAAAACATTTGCAGAAAAAAACAAATGCCTTCAGGTATCTGACACTCACAAATTCCTCCTTTTTCTTCTTGTCAGCTGCGCCTCTAGTGACACTTCTCTCCAAAGGCTCAAAGTGTTTGCTCAGGTATTCTAAATCTTTCAGCCGAATCTCATCATGAATAATCTCCAAGTCCCGAGATGGGTCGACATCACCCTCTACATGGATAATTTCTTCATCTGAGAATGCACCTGTGGATACAGAATAAAGCATCATTAGCACAGTTTACAAGGCAACTTTATTATTCTTTTCCTCTCTGATATCTTGTCCTCTCTCTCACCTTGAAAAGGTGGTGGGTGGGAAGTGGGGGGGTCTTGCGTGTTGCTATGATCCCAAGACAAACCACGTGTCTTGTAGGTAGACTGGGGACAGTGAAAGAACTAGTAAAAGCAACCTGAAAACATGTTTGTTGCAGTCAAATGTACTGAGCCACAGACCTTATGAAACTATGCAATTCACTTTCCTAGACAAGTTCTGTCAAAGTCAGTAGGCTTATTTCTTAGAACCAGCGATTCACACCAGACTTTAATTAATGTTAATTAAAATCCACAAATATGTCATGATTAAGAAGAATTTTCAGTAAAACAGTACGACGGTGAAAAGACTAACTGGACACAAATTCAATAAAAATAACTCTACTTTCTCAAATAAACTGCATTCTCTGGCCACACAATGAGAACAGAGACACTTGAAAACGCCATGACTGGAAAGATCAATGGTGGTAGAGGAAGACAGAGAAATGATGCTGGATGGACTGAGACAATGGCATGAAGGGATCACATCTAGAGTTGATACAGAACATCAGGGATCGAGACCTGTGGAAAGACATGAACACCTATGCCAGCTGACAGGGCACATGATGATGATGATACATTGTTTATTTATGGACAATACTGAAAACAATATTAAGCACTAATGTTGGACAGGAATGTGTTTCTCACATTATTCCTATTCTTCTTCTTTCGTTCGCTTGAAATATGTCTATATCTGCAATGTCGTCTCTTGCATGAATTGAACTGTTTTTTTCAGTTCACACAGTGGTCCATAGAGTTTATCTTCCACTGTCGTCTCTCTAGGCCAGAAGGTTTGCCTAGATATGTTATATTTTGGGCAGTCTTGGAGTATGTGCTCTGCTGTCTGCGACGCCAATCCACATGTGCACATGGCTGTTTCACCAATCTTGAATTTTGTATACATGTGGTTGCGTAATCTATTGTGTCCTGTTCTGAGGCGCAGAATAATGACTTGTTCTGGTCTGTCCATAATGTGGTAGTCATCTTGAGCAGGTTTTGGTGGCTTTCTGACTGATTTGATCATTCTTTTCTTTTGGTGGTATGTAACGGGCACACCAGGCTGTTCCTCTTTGGCTCCTTCCTTAGCCAATTGATCAGCTCTGTCGTTTCCGGGTACTCCACAGTGGGATGGTATCCACTGTATGGTGACTTTATGCTGACTGCTAAGTTCAGAAAGTAGTGTCCTTAGTACTGGCAATTTCCCAGAGAGGAGCGCCTCGAGTACTGATTTTGCATCTGTTAGTAGCACCACAGGTTGTGTACCATTGCTGTTATTTAGTAATTTCTCTGTTGCTATCTTGATTGCCTCAATTTCGGCATCATAGTTATGGCAGTACTTTCCTGTCGGTACTCTGGCTGTGTCCCTAGTATTATTTGGGTATTCTATGTACACTCCCGCTCCTCCGTTTCGAACAGCATTTTGTGCTGACCCATCTGTGTAGACTCGGATCCAGAGGTCCTGTGGGTATTCTTCATCAAGGAAGCTGAGAGTGGCTGTTCTGCGCTGCACACTGTTCTGTTCTTCCTTGTCAAATATTCCTCTCACTTTTGTCTGGATTTGTAACGATAGTCTATGCTCATCTTTCCATGGAGTTCGCTCTGGAATAGTTGTTAGGGGGATACCAACTGTGGGCAGATCAGTGGTTTCTCTGCAGAGTCGTTTGGCCTGGTGGATAAAACTACTTCTTTTCAACCGCCCCATAGCTAGGTTTTCAAATCTGTTCTTCATAGGGTGGCCTGGCAAGCTGAGGAACTTTTCTGCTTGTATTAGCGTTTTCGTATCTCTGCGCTCACTCAGTGCCTGTGTCCTCCCCATCTTCTCCATTTCCACTATAGGGGTTGATCTCATCCCTCCTGTGGTGACTCTAAGTGCTTGATTTTGAACCTTGTCCAGCTCTTGTAGTGTGGTATTTGATGCTGAACACCACGCAGTTGACCCATATTCCAGGTGTGGTCGTATGCTCTGTTGGTAAACTTTGCTAAGTATTTTCGTACTGGCTCCCCATGTGGTTCCACTTAGCTTTCTCAGGATGGCTATTTTCCTTCTGGCTTTTGCTACTGCTTTGTTGATGTGCTTTCTCCATGTCAGCTTTCCATCAAATGTTACTCCAAGGTATGTTGGTTCTTTATCTTCTCTTAGGGGTGTTCCATTTATCTGGATGATCCCTGCCTTTTGTTTTGGAGAGAGGGTAAATAGGGTGGTGCTGCACTTGTCAGTGTTTATGCTGACACACCATCTATTTGCCCATGCAGCAAATGTATCTACAGCTCTTTGTAGCAATCTGGTGGCCACTGATGCATATTCATTTGTGCTCCATAGAACCAGGTCATCGGCGTACATTGCCGCTTTAATTCCATGCGGTAGGTGAGCAACAAGATCATTGATGAAGATTAGAAAAAGTGTGGGGGACAAGACTCCGCCCTGGGGGACACCGTGACGCAGTAGTACTTTCTTGCTCTTGAGTCCGTCTATCTGTACTCGGGCTCTTCTGTTGTGCAAGTATGCTTTCACCCATTTGTACATTCTTCCATTGACTTTGCAGTTTCTCAGTTTCTTCATCAGACCTTCTTTCCAGACTTTGTCAAAGGCTTTCTTCAGATCTATCCATGCCGCAAGCACCAGCTTCTTCTCTTGGAATGCATCCTCAATTTCTTGAGAGAGGTAGGTTGTCTGATCTTCCGTAGAGTAGCACTGCCTAAAGCCAGCCTGCTGTGGCACAAGGATGTTTTTACTTTCAATGTACCACTGCAGTCTGTGATTGATGATGCGCTCCAGTGTTTTGCAGAGACAGCTGGTGAGGCTAATTGGTCTGTAGCTAGAGGCAATGGAACCATCTTTCCCTGATTTTAGGAGGGGTATCATGATTGCTTCTCTCCAGGCTTGTGGAACACTGCCTAAGGTCCAGCTGTTATTGAAGATCTGCAACAGCTTTGTTTTGGCCTCTGTTCCTAGGTTCCTGATCATTTCATTGGAGATACCATCAGCTCCTGGTGACTTTCTCATTTTCAGTTTTGATATGGCTAGCTCCAGTTCGCTGATTGTGATGGGTGCCTCCAGAACCTCATGTACTATTTCCTTCTGTCCTGTATGTTGTCGTTTCTCTCGAAACTCTTGTTGTTTCTCTGGACTAATTTTGATATTGCTATCTTGTGCGAACGAGTCCGCAAAATGGTCAGCTGCTTGCTTTCTTGTTAAGATTTTTCCATCTTTATGTAGTGCAATTTTTGAGTTTCTCCCTGTGCCCTCGTCATTAAGCTGTTTTATTAGCTTCCACAATTTCCTTGTGTCTCTTTCAAAGTTCAGAGACTCCGTTTTCTCCTGCCAGCTTTTCCGTCTAGCCTGCAGCTTGGCCCTTTGAAATTTGGCTTTTGCATGCTGGAATTTATTGTGGTGCTCTTGGCTGGGTGTGGCCTCTGCTTGCTTTCTACACACTTCAACATCATTATGCAACTGTTCCAGTTCACTACTCCAGTAGGGTTTATATTGTTTACGGGCTCCTCTTGGTACTGTTTCTCGCGCTGCCTGTAGTATGCATTTCCCAAACTCTTCAACTGCTTTATTTATGTCTTTCTCAGTGTTCAGGTTTCTAACCAGTATGCTGGTGCGATGCTTGTACATTGCCCAGTCTGCTTTCTTGTAGTTCCACCTCGAGAGGGTGCTGCTTTCACTTACAAGCTCATTTTCTACGGTTAGAAAGACTGGCCGATGGTCACTGCCACCAAGTTGTTTCCCAACAATTCGTGTAATGTTCCACTCCAGGTCTGGTGAATGAAAAGCCAGGTCAGGTGTAGTTGTAGAGTGCCATGGTCTCGAGTAGAAAGTATGTGGGTCGGACGGCTTGTTAATCAACATGAATCTATTCTCATCCTGCCAGTCTTCCAGTCTCTCTCCTCTCTGGTCCATGTGATCATAGCCCCAGCTCTGCGAGTGGCTGTTGAAATCGCCACACACAATCATTTTTTCTTTTAGTGGTAGAGTGTCCAGTGCCTGTGGGCGGTCACTTGGACAGTAGTAATTGATCAGATGTAGATCTGTATTACCTGTCTTAAGTTTAAGTGTCTGATACTCAGCCCCTTCCATGTAGACTTTGATTTGGGAAGCCATGATGTTATTTCTTACAAGGGTCAGTATCCCACCTTTTCGCCTGTCCTTTCGGTCAGATCGGTAACACTGGTAGCCTCTGATTTTGAAGGCTATATTTTCATTGAGGTGAGTTTCTTGCAAGCAACATATGCTTACTTTTTCTTGGTCCAAGATTTTTTCTAATTCTATTTTTTTGTTGCTGACTCCCTCCGCATTCCAGTGCATTATTTTAAGTCTTCGTTTAGTATGGCCAGTCTTCCTATTCTCATGTCCCCTGGCTCCACAGGACATCTGAGAAGGACCTCCAGTAGTTGGGGTTGGACCCTTTCGAGACATAGGGCCCGGCACTGCACCTGCCTGGGGGTCCAGAGCAGGGCAAGCACCATAACGATTAGCAGTAGTTGACATATTCCATTTTGCGTGATTGCGTGGCATCCTGATTTCTGTGGTGCGCCTCTTGGCTGGTTGCCTCCGTCTTCAGCACCTTTCTTTGCTAGAGCAGACTGTGGTCTCACTCGAGTGTAGATGTGTATGCGCGCACACGCCTGTCTGCGCATGCATGTACGTGCATACACATCTAGAGCATACTGGTTATTTTCCGGCGCCAGAGACTCGCCGTCGCCCCTTCTCCTGTTAGTTTAAACGGGCCCGCCACGTGAAGGCCAGGAGTTGGACTTTTGCTGCATAGGTTATGTATTCACGAGCCATTGAGGTATTTGAGCAATGTTGGGCGCTCACCCCAACACCGCGCCTCGGCTACATACAGCAACATTTGGAACCCATTATTATTCCTATGACCACAAGGGCTCTCAAATGGTTGATAAATGTATATACCAGGTAATGAGTAGAGTATTATTGTATACTTACGAACAACGTGGAAGATAGCATCGCAAGCACTGATGTTGGACAAGAATGCATTTCCTAAACCCTTGCCCTCATGAGCCCCTTTGACAAGGCCAGCGATGTCCACAACATTGAGAAATGCTGGTACTTTGCTGTGAACGGAACAACAATTCAGATGTCAGTACAAGCATCCCATGTTCATGAAATAAAAGATACATGCGCATTCTTCTTTCTTCTCTATTTCTGCCTATCATCTCCTGGTGGATCACAGGCTCTTTATAGACTTGTTCATCCTCCTCTTCTTTTGTTGGCTTGATATTTGTCTATATCTGCAATGTTGTCTCTTGTATCAACTTCACTGTCTTTTTTTAGTTCAATCAGTGGTCCTTAGAGTTTTATCTTCCACTGTTGTTTCGAGAGACATACAGTGTTGGAGATCCATTGCAGCCAACCTTCACTGTGAAGACGGCACCTGACCGATGATGATGCTTCTCTAGGCCAGAAGGTTTGCCTAGATATGTTGTATTTCTGGCAATCTTGGAGTGTGTGATCTGCTATCTGTGCACATTTGCACACAACTAATTCACCAATCTTGAATTGTATGTGCTTGTAGTCACATAATCAATTGTGCCCTGTTCTGAGAGGCAGAATAGTAATTTGGTCTGGCCCTGTCCATAAAGTGGTAGCCATCTTGTTCTGGCCTGTCCATAAAGTGGTAACCATCTTGTTCTGGTGGCTACGTGAAATTATCCCTTCTGGGTGCCAGCTTTTGCCATTCTGTTAACCGTCTCATTTCCTGTAACACCATAATGTTGCCACTTTTATGTGGCTTTATGCTCCAGGATTCACAGCAATGAGTTAAAACATCTACTGTATAACATACAGGAATTATTTTTCTAACTTACAATGACAAATACTTATTGCAGAAAATACAGATTCTGCTTGCCCTGTTCAGTTTGTATTTTTCAGCGCACATCTAGTTCAAATTAAGTTGAAAGAAACAAAAATATAAACCATTTTATTGTGTAGCTGAAGACTTCAACATTATGGCGAGTCAAGTCAAGAATAGACATCACAGATCAACTTAGGACATTCCCATATGTGCTCCATCAACTTAGGACATTCCCATATGTGCTCCATCCATCAACTGGGGACATTCCCATATGTGCTCCATACTTCAACTGGGGACATTCCCATTCATGCTCCATACTTCAACTGGGGACATTCCCATTCATGCTCCATACTTCAACCGGGAACATTCCCATTCATGCTCCATACATCAACTGTGGACATTCCCATTCATGCTCCATACTTCAACATTATACGAAAAGCTAACATTCAATACAAACAACTCAGACTTAACATATTTTAAAGAAAAAAATAACTGGACTAAAAATGTCAGCACAACAAGGAGGCCAATGTTTTAAATTAACCTGGACCTCGGGTTGCCCCGGCCTAACATGGGCACCAGAACATGTCCAGGGAGGTAAAGGTAACTGGCGTGACAGCGATCACTTCACCCATCAAATGCTGATTGTTCTATAACAAATATGAGACTAGCACCATATGCCCAAGATGTCTCAAGGAGTGTTAAGGGGTCCTTTACCTTTTCTTATATAAACAATATCTAACATTCACATATGGCAAGCGAATCACTCAACCCTAAGGCTCGCATATCTGATATTCACATATGACAAGCGAATCACTCAACCCTAAGGCTCGCATATCTGATATTCACATATGACAAGCCAATCACTCACCCCTAAGGTTTGCATATCTGACATTCACATATGACGAGCAAATCACTCATCCCTGAGGCTTGCATATCTGATATTCACATATGACAAGCGAATCACTCATCCCTGAGGCTCGCATATCTGACATTCACATATGACGAGCGAATCACTCATCCCTGAGGCTTGCATATCTGACATTCACATATGACAAGCGAATCATTCACCCCCAAGGCTCGCATATCTGACATTCACATATGGTAAGCAAATCACTCACCTTAGAGGCTCATATACCTGACACAGGTAGTCAAATCTTTTATCAGGGACAGGCACTCGACCTAAACAAACACACAGAAAGCAAATGTTTACCTGCAGCTTTGGCAACGAAGATGTTTATTGTTACACATAAGTATTTGTTCTGAAGCTGTATCCTGCCTTGAGTCTGCCATGTGATAAACCTGAATGCACGGAGGAACAGGTGGTCTTTCCCTCACTTGATGAGAGGACGAGTGCAGGCTTGGAACCCCCGTGCGAATGCTTTCATATCATTAACATAGCTTCCTTTCAACTAAATATTTATTATGGTAAGATATAAAACAATAAATGTCCGGCTGACCAAAGACAGTCACGGATGCAGCAAATCTTAACACTTTCAGTCCTTGAAGCCATCGCAGCAGACACCCAAATAAGCACTATATAAATTGATATATGTTGAGTTAAGTTGAGCTAATAACTAACATCGCTGCACCCAGGACATTACCACACATGCCCCGCCCCCTCGTTCAACAGCCAGCAAAGAGTCATACTGCTAATTGTCCAACTGACATCTGATTGAAAGTTCACCTGGCCTTCTACTCTATTTTGTTTGGAATAAGCCTACATCTGCAATTTTGATTCCTGCATGATTTGCACTGTCTTCTGCAGATTTGGCCGCTTCCAGAGAGATTGGCACACAGAGGGTTCTTTCATGTGGCCAGGGAACAGACTTGTCTAAGATGTGCTTCGCCAGTGTTACTGAGGCCCGAAGAAAGCCAGAAATAGTAACACTGTACTCTATCATGCAAATCACTTGAGGCGACATGATCCAGCATCATTTCTCCCGGCCTGTCTCAGCTGCTACTAGTGCTGATATTTCCAATTGTCACGAAGACCTACAATGCCATGCTTCTCATTATTTGAGCATTAAAATGTATAATTGCTACAAAGCTCAGTTTTATTATGCAGTTAGTTCTGCTGTTGAATGCAAATGACTAGAACACTGGGCATATAGATAGAGCAATGAAGATGTCTTGAAAGGCAAAGAGAACTGATTACTTGAATTTGAAGATGTCTACATTCTTTTGGCATGTCAAGAGAAGAGGAAAGCTGAAGCATGCCATCACAATGGGTAAGATGGAGGGGAGGAGAGGCAGAGGAGACCAGGAGAGAAGATGCTGGACAGTTTGACATCAAGGCATGGAGGAACATTAGTATCAGAAGTGATTAGCAGCACAAGACACAAGGCTGTGGAGAGACATTATCGCCAATGTCACTTGGCATGGACTAAGAAATTTTGTTGTTATTTTGCACTCCATTGGCAAACAAAATTAAACAATCTTACATTTAGTTCCAATGTGGTGTTCTCCTTTCAACAGCAGCAATACAATTTATATTATAGAATCAGGATAATTTTTGATTACCAGTTTAATGTTATAGAAACAGGATAAACAGAAATATCACAAAAGCAGCAGAAATCTGAAAAACAGAAACAGCAAAATCTGTAGAAATGATAACTGCAGAACTAGGATAATCAGAATTCACAGCAACAATAGTAGAAATATGGTTAACTAGATCTACAAATATGGTTAACTAGATATACAAATATGGTTAACTAGATATGGTAGCAGAATTAGAAGCAGGATCATCAACAACATTAGAAACAACAGAAATAGGAGAAACAGAACTATTAGCAATAGAAAGAGATGACCAAACATGTGATGCATGATAGAAGCATCAGGGTGTAAATAAAAAACAATGCTTGAAAATTATTATTGAAAGGTTTTATTTTAAAGAAGAGGACTTACTTTCATTTGGATCAATTGTGCAAAATGGAAAATTTTCTGCCTGGGCCTCGCTCTTTGTCAAACAATTGAAAAATGTTGATTTCCTGGATGAAGAGAGTTTATCACTTAACTACAATGACAAGAGAAAGACACAAAGTATAACATACAAAGTATAATGACAGCTTTACGGACCAATCGGCACTTGATGGCTGCTGCGGCCAATATCACACCACTGCTTTTACTTTCTAGAACACTTCCTGGTAGCCATTTTAGGCTGCATCGATCTGGGATATATTTTTTTAAATCCCAGCCTTTATGGGAATTCAAACCCGTGACCCCCAGGTCAGCAGGTAAGCATGCTAGCCATAGAGTCACCTTGGCTCCCTGGATTGTTGCAGCTATGTGTGAAATGCAAAAAACAACCCAAGTAGTTGAAGCAATTAAATATTACAAGATTGGCATTTTAAGATTATGTGAAATAAGTTAGAATGACGCAAACAAAAAGCTTCTGAACTCAGGTGAAACGGTGCTGCTCTCAGGCCATCATCATCATCATCATCAAGTGCCTTGCCGGCTGGCATGGGAAATCATGCTTCTCCACAAACTGCGATCTCCAATGGCATGGATCAGTTTATGTGTTGACTCCCTTCCCTGTCATGACACAAAACTCAAGGATTTTCTCTCATTGTCTTCCTCTTATCTCTTGTCTTCTCATAATGCGACCAACAAAATTATGACTGCCTCTTTCTGATGTTTGTAATAAGTTGCGACAATCATGCCTCTCGGGCCATATAAAAGAAAATTTCCCTCACAGTGAAGGATTGGTCAGAAAGTTATCTAAACAGGCAAAGAAAGTATCAATAAAGTTGAAAGAAGGGAGTTCTAGAACAACAACAGCAACATTAAAATCACACACACAAAAGTAAACATAAATGTGATCCAGTGTTATACAGGGTGGGGCAAAATGATCTGAAGTAGGTGTATAATAGCGGTTTGAGATCTAGCGAGGGGGTACCCTGCACGGCGATGGTTATGGTAGCGTCATGGCACCCAAACACACCCCAGCACATGTTTGAGTAGTGGAGGACCTCGGACCCCCACCCCCAAGGATCCGAGGTATATAACGGTGGTAAATGGTGCCCCCTACCATGCTACCATAACCATCGGCGTGCAGGGTACCCCCTCGCTAGATCTCAAACCGCTTCGCCCCTCAGTGGTGTCCCTACCACGCTTATACACCCCTGACCCCCCCCCCCAACCCCAGGGGTCCTGGACCCCCACCCCCACTAATCAAACATATGCTATGGTGTGTGTTTGGGCACCATGACGCTACCATAACCATCGGCGTGCAGGGTACCCCCTCGCTAGGTCTCAAACCGCTATTATACACCTACTTCTGACACATTTGTTAACTTTAATAAAACTAAATTAGAATAAATGAACAAAAAAGTATTTTTATTTATCAAATGTACACATGATGCCATTTTGTTTTATGTTGTTTGAATAATGAAAAAAATTTTTTTATTTCCTAAATGTACATATGATGTCATTTTATTTCATTTTCTTTTAAAAATTACATCAGTCAAATGTTCACCGTTATTGTCCACACACTGATGAAGACGTTCGCGAAAAGTTGTCCATAACTCAGCGGATCATTTCATGTGGAATAGACTTAATTTCTTGATGAATGGCATCTTTCAATTGTTCAATAGATCGGGGGCGATGAATGTATACCTTTGATTTTAGGTATCCCCAGAGAAAAAAAAAAAATCACACGGGATCAAGTCAGGTGATCGGGCAGGCCAACCGAGGTCACCTCGGAATGAAATTAAATGACCGGGGAACATCTCCCTCAAAATTTCCATTGAACGTCTAGACGTGTGGGCTGTTGCGCCATCTTGTTGGAACCAAACATTATTTCTGACGTCAAGTTCATCCAATTTGGGTCGCAGAAGTGTCCAGCAACATGCAATATCGTTCAGAGTTAACGGTCACTGTAACATTGTCTTCTTCAAAAAAATACGGACCCAAAATGCCAAATTCTGCTATCGCACACCATACAGTTACATGAGGACTGTACAAGGGGCGCTCGTGTAACTCATGAGGATTGTTTTGGGACCAATAGCGGAAATTTTGCTTATTCACGCTTCCACACAAATGAAAATGGGCCTTGTCACTGAAAATCACAATAGCAGTACGGGGAACCTGTTGTTGAATTTCCCCAAACAAATCATTATTCAAACAACATAAAACAAAATGGCATCATGTGTACATTTGATAAATAAAAATACTTTTTTGTTCATTTATTCTAATTTAGTTTTATTAAAGTTACAAATATATCAGATCATTTTGCCCCACCCTGTATAAAGTAATCCAGTATTATGCACCAAAGAATGAGAAGCATGAATCAATTAAGGAGGAATTTTACATAAAACTTCAAACTTCTATAAGTAATCAAAGAATATGTCATATCAGAATTTTGACGGGTAACCTAAATGACAAGATAGGATCTGACAACACAGATTATGAAGAGATCATAGGAAACACAGACTAATATTGAAGGAATATGGAGAATTATTCACAAATTGTTGCACAGAAAATCAGTCTGCCACAATTATGAGAGGTTGGGACTCACAGGCAAGAGCCAATTACACATCACACGCTGCTTGGGAATAAAAGAGTTAAAATCACAACAAAGAAACAGAAGAGTAAAGAGTATCTTACCCCACATTTGGCAGACCCACAATACCAATTTTTAGGTTAGTTCCAACTCTGCCAATAAGAGGTGGGGGTTTCTCGCCATCATCCTTCTTCTTTGGTGGCATTCTTCTGTGTAGAATAATCTGTGAACAACAAATGACACTCTCAATAGCATCTGATCAAGCGATCAACGGGGAACCGGGAGTCTCCATGGCGAAATGGTCAAGCCACCTGCCTCGTGCTGCCAAGGTTGTGGATTCAATTCCGGGCTACGTCTTTTGGTTCACAAGTAAATCTTTCCTGGAGACTCCTGGGGGTCGTCGCTAAAGTTACGGAGTTCGTACTTTGTGCGGCGCTTTCGGCAGGAGTCTGAGCCATATAGAATAAAACCCGGAGCAATGAAGTCAATCCTCTCGACTTGTAAGACTTTTTAAAACGACAAAATGACTTGGAAAACCTTAAATTCATCAGTGAGGCGACTGCAAAGCTACTGACACCAGACCTAAGTTGTACAAGCCTGAGGTACAACTTGGACCTATCACTTGGTAGAAGTAGTTTTCTTCCAGCACTTTGTTATCAATACCAAACTTAATCTCTAGCAACATGCAACCAGAGAAAACACACACATCAGATGAAATGCTTGAGAAAGAAGATAAATAAATATAAGTACTGACTGGCGCTCATAGAAGTAGAGAATAGACAACAAACTCAGTGGCCTCAATGGTTCAGTAAAAATTGTATGAGAAAGGCTTGCTGGGAGTCCCAGAAGAGACTAAATGTTAATGTCTAGAGGTTGCGTGCTTCACTCCCATCTCCCGCACTCTGGACAAGAAGCACATTCCCAGGTTTCCTTCCAGTCATCTGTTCATATAGCACCTCTCATAGTGCTGTTTATGTCTGGTCCATCTACTGATATGATGCAACTTAGGCAACGTATCTGATTAGGAAAGCAAGCTTGAACCCCCCAAAACAGTCAGTGCATTATAAGAACCTGTCTGACAGTGTAATCATCAAAATCAGGGATCTAAAGAAGCATAATAAGAAGGAAAAGTGAGATCATCTACCTAAAGCTAGCCGAATTGTTGAGTTGAGCTAAGAACCGACAGCACTGCACTCAGGACATTCCCATCCACGCTCTGTCCTATCGTTCAACAGCCAGCGAAGTGTCACACTACTAATTGTTCCCACCGGTATCTGATTGAAAGTTCTCCTGGTCTTCCCTCTCAGTTTTGAGATTCTACCAGAACCCCTGCCAATCCCTGCAATCTCATTCTTTCCACATATGGGTTCTCAGTCTGTTTCTCCATCTGGTCCCACAGGTGCACGACCACCTCTCCTTTGTCCATAGGTAATCTACCATCAAGAGATGCATTCCCTGCCTGCTTATCAGCCTGTTCCCCCCGCACGGCTACCTAGAACTAGACAATAGGTAACTCACAAAGACTAACCAGGTCAGGAAATTTTGAGAAGTCGAATGTGTTGGCAGAAAGGTGCAAATATAGCAACTTGTAAACAGGCACAAAGCAATTATGCCCAAAACAAACAGATGAAGAAAACAGATGGACTTTCCAATCAGGGTAGATAAATATAGGGCACTGGAAATGTTTATGTAAAATGCACTCAACAATTGTATGTTGTAACAAATGGGAGATGGAGTGATTGTCTGTGGTTGTACTGAATGGAAGGAATGATTGTCTGTGATACTGAATGAAAGGAGTGATTGTCTGTGACCATACTGAATGAAAGGAGTTATTGTCTGTGATCATACTGAATGAAAGATGGAGTGAGTGTACTGAATGGGAGATGGAGTGATTGTCTGTGATCATACTGAATGGAAGGAGTGATTGTCTGTGATCATACTGAATGAAAGATGGAGTGAGTGTACTGAATGGAAGGAGTGATTGTCTGTGATCATACTGAATGAAAGATGGAGTGAGTGTACTGAATGGAAGGAGTGATTGTCTGTGATCATACTGAATGAAAGATGGAGTGAGTGTACTGAATGGGAGATGGAATGACTGTACTGAATGGGAGATGGAGTGATGAGATTCTGAATATTTATCCTTGTCAAGATAACTGTTTGTTAACATGAAGCAAAATAAACTTCAGAACAATTACTAGCCAGTGTGTGTTCCAGACATTGACATTCCCTGACCCACTTCTGACTTTATATCCATTGCTGCAAACTGTACACACTTGCAAGGCAACCCAACACCATACATTCACGTGTCCTTGAACCTGCAAAACCCAACTCTAACCCATGCATTCACATGTCCTTGAACCTGCAAAACCCAACTCTAACCCACACATTCACATGTCCTTGATCCTGCAAACCCAACTCTAACTCAAACATGTTATCTAACCCTAGCACCACACCCAAGTCCAATCTGACCCTCATACCCATCCTCTAGCCTTGCACATGTCACCACTAATGCCACAATCATCCTTATACCCCAACCGCACACAAGAGCCTAATTCTGACCCTCACACCCCTAGGGTGACTTCATACCTGTTTTTGCACCTCTTACACATGACCCCAACTCCAAATCTCACACAATGAGTCCCACCACATGATCCCTTTTGACTTCATAACTGTCTTTGCACTTATGTCCCATTTTCTTAACCCCAACTCTGATGCTCGCACCCATATTCACACCCCAACCCTGCACATGACAATTGTATCTTTCTCCAGAGCACTTAGAAGGACATTGTGGACTCCGAGCACACCTTTAATGAATCACGAATGGGTTTCACGGACTCTTGCAGGTGTGAAGCACTCAAGCAAACCCCAAAACATGGACTCTGAGCACACCTCTAACAAATGGGTCTAACTGACTCTGGCAGGTGTGAAGCACTCAAGCAAACCCCAAAACATGTCCTACAAGACTGGCCCTGACTTCACCAAGCAGAAGTCTCCGTGGCGAAGTGGTCAAGCTGTCTGCCTCATGCTCTGAAGATTGTGGGTTCAATTCCGGGCTACATCTTTCGGTTCAGAGTGCATTTTTCTCTGAGACTTCTGGGGGGTCATAGCTGGAGCTACAGAGTTCAAGCTTTGTGTGATGCTTTTGGCAGGCTGCCCTGTGGGAAAAGGCCGAGCCATATGGGATAAAACCTGCTGCCATTAAGTTGATCCTCTCGACTTTTTTTTTTAGGGAGGGAATGTGGCTGGCTAGAATGACCTGTTGGAACAAACTGGGTGATCAGTGAAGACCACAAGAAAACCATCCTGCTTGTGACACATGCTGGAATAGACGCATAGCAAACAATCGCAGAAGAAAAAGAATGACTCCAATGCCATCTGATCCTCATGCACCAAAGACCCATCTTCGTAACCAAAACACACATTTGACTGACTCCAACCCTGCACTGTCACTCGTTAATAAATTCATTTCGGTAATCACTTGTTAATTCTTGAATAACCATACTTTCTAGCCAAACTCATCATGGCACCCCCTGTATCCACTTTTGATCATATCTCCCCCAGACCTGTACCAAATAAAACAGAAATAGGAATTCTGAAGATACTCTTCAAATTATTTCATAGTTGTGGACTCAGGTGGATGACGATGAAGGATAGACCTGGCTTATAATTATATGTCAACGAAGACCCTTTCTTTTTTTAAGGGTGCCTAATTGGTTATACGTCAAAATACACTTCTTCCTGCTTGCTATCACAGTACAACCAAGACAATTAAATTTAGTGATCCCGGTCAACAAATGCCCGCAGAAGGATGTGTCGGCCTACCCTAACGGTGCAAGAACACAGCTCTGAGCTCTACTGTAAACACTAAACAGGCACAACACAATCACGTCCGAAAAACTCCGGATGAACGCAGAAAAAGAAGAAATTTAGTGATTAGTCATTTCATTAGATAACACATTACAATATTGAACTGATTATAACCCCACTGACCCACTCCTAAGCCTAAGAAGTCAAGCCGTATGCCGTATAATAAATTTTAATAAGTTTTTTTATTACATTTTAAAAATATCGTTTCAAAGACAAGATTAAATGGGAAGGTAGGGAGATTTAGACGAATACACTCTTCTGTACAACGTAAATGAAACAAGACGAGAGATAAGAAGTCTGAGGCAGGGAGGAGATGTCTACCTGTCGCTTCCAGGAAGATCACAAATTTCTAACGTGCTCGTCTCTCTGACCAAATGTGGCAAGTGGCAACACACAACATGATAGTCACTTCCGCTTCTCTGGCCTTGTCCGGATTCTCACTTGTTCGGTATTTTAGTTTTTTATTAACAGTATTGCACCACCAATGGACAGCGGGCCCGTTAGTGTAGTTGCACCATGCACGGACAGCGGGTCCGTTAGTGCATTTGGTAATGGAGCTGCACTGATTATGTTATGAGCGAGATCGGCTGAGGGTTCGACTCCTGCCTTCGTCGTCTCGCTAAGAGAGGGAAAGACTGGTATCCAGGCTTACTAGCCCTATCGCATCATAAATCCATCGCGGGAAACTGCTTCGGGGAATATCATGATTATTACTACCATGCAGGGACGCAGAGGAGTTTCCAAGGCATCAGGGCCGGGTTATATACTGGCCAAGACCTATTGACGCGTCCTCGTCGAGCGTCCTGGGCAACAGGTCCCTTCGGGGTCCTGGCTGAAGTCAATAGGATCGCCGATTCCTCCGAAGTCGGAGAGTGTCTGCCTGTACGGCGAGGAACCACCAGTCTGCGCACCAATAAGCCAGACATGGGACAACGGATACTCATGCAAACCTCAGGTCCTATATGACATCACACTGATGTTGGACAACAGGATGCCTTCATCCGACATACAGGACTTTGCGTTGGAGCTCAAGCCAACGAACACAAGCAAGCAAGCAAACTACCATGCAAAGACACACGCCAGTTTATGACTTGATACACTTGGTAGAACATGGTTGTGAAGAGACATGATTGCCTATTCCAATTAACAAAGCAATTAGCACGTTTTTTTTTTGTCATATCCTTTACAGGACATCGCTTTCAACACCAGCATTTTACCAACAAAGGCAACAGTGACTTGGTTCTCGTTGAATAAT
Source organism: Cepaea hortensis (assembly GCA_963921405.1). Lineage (NCBI taxonomy): Eukaryota > Metazoa > Mollusca > Gastropoda > Stylommatophora > Helicidae > Cepaea > Cepaea hortensis. The sequence goes on from OY992879.1 coordinate 52,492,614, forward strand.
CATATTGTCAACAATCCAACACCAACTGTAATGCTGTGTTCAGAGACGGTGGAAAGAACGCAGGCAGTGAATTACCTGGGGATACGGTTTGATCGAAGCCTTGCTTATAATGTGCACATAGACCAGGTGATAACAAAGGCCAAGCGGGGTTTGGCAGCGATGCGGGTGATGGCGGCAGCAAACTGTGAGCAGCGCCATCTATGTCTTCTGTACGAGGGGCTGGTCATGTCTGTTTTGGAGTATGCAATGGCAATCCTGACTCTCAGCCATAAGCAGATAGAAAGGATGGAAAGGATACAGAATGAAGCTATGCGCATTATTCTTGGATGTACAAGAGATACAGCATGCAGGGCGATGCGCTACCTTCTTGATTTTCCAACCATTGAAGAGAGAATACAAGTTTGTAGGGCACGCGCCTACCTCAGAATTAACGCAAACACACAACATCCACTGCATAGTGAAATTAGGAAGGTGAAGGGCAGCAGGTTAAAAAGAGGACGGTCGTGGATGGGTCAAGCCGAAGACATTCTTCAACAGGTGTGTTCACTTGAGGACTTAGAACCTGGCGAGGAGTGGGTGCAAGTGCCAAAAGACTTCTGCACATCCTTTTCAGTTTGCATCCAACTAGATAGAAAATGCAGACAAGAAAATTCAGCTGCTGTTGAGGCTGAAGTACAAGCGTTGATTTTCGAGAATTCGCTAGACGGTGACGCGGTCATCTACACAGATGGGTCGGTCGTCCGACATGTGAGAAGCTCATGGGCCTTTACAGCTCGGGCCGGGGGGAGAATTGTGAAGGAGGACTCTGGTGCTTTCACTGATACCACAAGTAGCCTGACCATGGAAGTCATGGCAGTAAGTAAAGCAATAACATGGCTCGAGACACAGACATTCACTAGGGCTTGTTTCCTTAGCGACTCAATGAACATGATCAAGAGGATAGAGGAGGGGTCGATCCGAAGAGAATGGTTGCTGCCTCTGCAGCGGTCTCGGCTGGCAAAGATTAGTTTCATCTTCGTGCCAAGGCATGCGGGAGTACAAGGAAATGAGCGAGCTGACAAGCTCGCAGGTGAGGCTACTGTGGAGGGCGGACGCGCCATGGACCAGGCTGACATTCTGAATGCTCTACGAGAAGTGAGACTTTTGCGAGAACCAAGTGATGACTGTGAATCTACAACACTGGCCAGACTGCGAGAGCAGCAAATTAAAAGAGGGGTGGCCAAACAAGAACACTACGCAGGAAGCCAAAGAAGATTGATAAACCAACACAGAACTGGCGTCGTTAGCCGCTACACGCTGCTGGATTTGCTGAGGAGGGGATCCGAGCACTTATGGACTGAATGGTTCGATGTGCAACGAGGATGATCTGTCGACTAACTAACTAACTAACCAGCATTTTACAGTCGTTGTTGATGTCTTGGTTTATGATGTCAAGTTTACGTTCAGCGGTTAGCTAAATGACTTGCTCGTTTCTGATTTTTTTGTGTGGTGTGGTTCGCATATCCTTTACAGGACATCGCTGTCAACACCAGCATCTTTCAGCTGATTGTTTACTTCTTGGCAAGATAACGCTCAGTAGTTTGCCATTGATTTCTGAGCGACCGGCTCACATACCCCTAAATTACCTACACGGAGAGAACCGCTACCGATTCTCGCGCACGTCACGTTACTCACGAGAGTATACGGGATTACGGAGAAAGTCGTGTAACTTCTAGACCAGGGAGACCGACCGTTTCTGATCACCATAGTTTAATATACGATGTCAGTCGCATCAGAATAAGACAGTTCACATTCTGTGCGCATGTTATTAATCCAATCCAATCCTTGGTACGAAAACCCCCGTGCAGCCTTCGATTTTTCAACTTGGCTATAATTTCGTGTTTATGGTGTGACTTGTAGATTGTCTTTCGTACTTTGGACTGCTTGTAGTCAGCTTCCCGGCTTCTGATGTGTTGATTGTGTTCATTCCTTTCTTCTTGAGGTTTTTCATGTCTGGGCAGAGTCGCGCACTTGTTGAGGCCTGGAGTAATTGGGTACCCACCCCGTCATATGGTGCTGTTTCTTTCAGGGAGTTTTACTAGTTGTCGTCTCTCCTGGTGTTCCACCGCATTCCCCGTTTTGGGTCGTCTTCGAATCTGCTCGGTCTTGATTGATTCCGTGTGTCGTGTGTCTCGAACCATTTTTCTTGGTTTGGGTATCAATTTTCATCCAGTTCTATTTCACTTTCTTATGACTCTTCTTCTGTCTGAGCCTTTGTGTTTTCTGGTTCGGGTGTTTCGGTCTTGGCCTTGAGTAGTAGTTCTAGTTGTTGTCTTTCTTCTTGAATCTGTTTGAGCATTTCTTCTGTCTTTTCTCTTTCTTCTAGGATTTTTGATAAAGTTTCGTCAGTTTCAGTCTTTATAGCAGCCATTCGAGCGACATCCTGCTCTATCTTCTGCTGGACTAGCTTCGGTTCGTCCAGGATGCACTGAACGGCTGTTATCTGTGTTTCTTGCGTCTTGTCTTTTTCTTACTCCATGTTTTTTAACTGTGTTCTCAGATTGTTCAGTTGGCCTTCCAGTTGTGCTTTGTCACTTTTGGTGAGTCAGTTGGTCGCCTCGTACTGTCTCCTAGCCTCCTTATATGGTAGGTTAGACTTGATGGCGATTTTCATGGCTTCCTTTCTGTCTTGGTGGCAGGGGCAGCCGAGGTACCTGGCGCCATGGTTGCCGAGGCAGTTTGCGCACTTTCTGTTAGTGTTAGGCCTCCTGAAGTCCAAGTCGTTCTTTGCGTGCTGGCACTGACTGTATGGATGGGGTCCAGAGCAGTATCTACACACCTCCACCTCACTCTTGCAGGTGGCACGGATGTGCCAAACTTTCTGGCACTTACAGCACTCTCGGTATGTAGTGCTCAGGTACTTGGTCTTTCTTATCCCATCTGATATACTGAGTGATCACTCGGTCCTCTTATGTTACGACGACGACTGTAGAGGGGATGTTGTTCTTTGCGATGATCCTCTCGGCACTGGTGATCTTGAATTTGTGGTTCTCTTTGGTCAGCATCTCCCTGATCTGATCGTTGGAAAGATGGGTCTTGACTCGTTTCATGACCTATCGTTTGCATGTGCAGTGTCGCGTGGCTTCCAATAAGATGCCGTGGTGAAGCTTCATGTCGGCTTTCTCGGCTTGTGAAATCTTCGGAATCAGTGCTGTGGTCTTTGGGTTTTTGTTGAGGGAAACCACTACTCCCTCGGGTGTCTAGCGCAGCTGGTAGATGCTGTTTCTTCTCAGCTCGTTTTCCAACAGACTGGGTATCTTGTCTGTTGGTAACGCTGACAGTTTAGCTTCTCCCACGCTTGTCTGCTTGAGCAGTATTCTGCCGGTGAAGTCCTCAGTTGTTGTTTCCTCCTGTGTGGAGGTCACTGGCTGGTAGATTGGGCTACATCGTCTTGGTGCTGGTTAGAACTTCCCGGCTGCTGCTGGCTTCAATTGTTGTTTCTTTAGCAACGGTAACGGTTTCAGCTGGTGTAGGGGCCGGGCTGCTGTTTGTGGATATGGGTTCGGCAGTCATAGCGGCCTTCCTCGCCTCTACCTTCTTCTTCCCGGCTGCATATAGCGAATGTCTCAGCGCGGCACCTTTAACGCGAGGCATCCTTTGCGTTCTCCGATAGCGATCTGATCTCGATAGCGCGTCGAGTCGATGAGATGATGAAAAAAAATATTGTCAGAAGTGGGATTTGAACCCACGCCCACAAGAGTGGACTGCGACCTGAACGCAGCGCCTTAGACCGCTCGGCCATCCTGACTTCATAGTATTTAAAAAAGGTAAAAGTAGGTATATAGTGAGAACGGGAAAGTTGGAATGAAAAGGGGGAGGGGGAGCAGGGTGAAGATTGAGAGAGAATACGCCGGACATTTTGACATCATGGCATGGAGGACCATCGGCATAAAAAAAAAGGTTAGCAGTAGTCGAGAAACAAGGCTGAATCAATTAAATCTTAAACGAATACATACCGAAGTCAGTAGTCAGACACTTTGATCTCTATACTCTATATAACTCAAGAGAGGTACAACCCTAGTCCTCGGACAACGAAAAAAGAAAAAGAACGCATTAGAGAAAATCCACTGGTATACTATAGGATAGGTTGTATTTTTAATGACTGTGCAGTGTTTGAAAATATTGTTTTGTAAAGTAAAATCTGTAAAGTTGATGCAACATAATAGTATTAATAGATAAATACAAAAGCTTGGACAGGCAATAATGCAATATTATTATTTTCAAACACCCCACAGTCATTACAATTCCAATTCCAATTTTCAAAACAAATATTCAAAATTCAGTCTTGTTAAACCTGTCTCTTCAGCTTTGGTTATTGTTGAGATCCGTGGGTTTTGTGGGTATTTTTACCCTGTTTCTTGTCTTGTGTGATCTTAGAAGTAAAATAAACCCTGTACTATTAATACTAATTATACATGTACAGTCCAGCCACAAAGGGGAATGGAATGCTGGTTGGTACATGGGTGCACTACCAGCTGGGCTCTACTCGGAGCTGTAAGTAAAATAAGAACAAGACCCTTTCACATACCTTGACCTATGGACAAGGGAGAGGTGGTCGAGCGCCCGTGGGACCAGGTGGAGAAGGCTTTGGAGGGGGGGGGGGAAGGGAGAAACAGATTGAGAACCCGTATGTGGAAAGAATGAGATTGCGTCAGATAGATAGGTAGGGGTTGTGGAAGAACCTCAAAACTGAGAGGGAAGATCAGGAGAACTTTCAATCAGATAGCGGTGGGAGCGATTAGTAGTGTGACTCTTCACTGGCAGTTAAACGAAGGAATGGAGCGCGTATGGGAATGTCCTGAGTGCAGTGATGTCGGTTCTCAACTCAACTACACGCCTTGATGTGCATTGGGCATACGATACTAGACCCATACTTCTAATCTATTGTTTATTGGTCTATACCTATCGAGGTCTATTGACCAGCTGGTGGGTGACGTGATCAGTCTCTCACTGACCGCCTTTACTTGCCGCGACATTTCCTGATATCCATTGTAGGCTAGGTCAACCTGGGAACCAAGCTCATTTTTATCTTTTGTAAAATTCACCCAATGCAGAAGCGAATCCATGGCCACCGAGCCACCACTCATAGCTGTTAAATTAGTTGCATATCCTTTACACTTTACAGGATATCGCTGTAACCCCAAATGTTTGTGATCTCTTGGCACGTTTACCTTCAGTAGTTTGCCATTGCTTTCTGAACAACCGACACTCATACCATGTTATAAGAACCAATGCAAGGCGCTCAGCTTCCGAATCGCCCGCAGCTGTGTTTAAAATGCAGTATGCAGGATTACGAACTGCATCCGTAATACCTTCGTCATGGAGCCGGTACTTATAGCTGTACTGTTGTTCAAATATCAGGCCACAGCTGGTTACTGAATTCAGGATTTGGTTTCTTGGTTTTAAAATATCTGGCCACAGTCGGTTATTGAATTCAGGATTTGGTTTCTTGGTTTTAAAATATCTGGCCACAGCCGGTTACTGAATTCAGGATTTGGTTTCTTGGTTTTAAACTATCTGGCCACAGCCGGTTACTGAATTCAGGATTTGGTTTCTTGGTTTTAAAATATCTGGCCACAGCCGGTTACTGAATTCAGGATTTGGTTTCTTGGTTTTAAAATATCTGGCCACAGCCGGTTACTGAATTTAGGATTTGGTTTCTTAGTTTTAAAATATCTGGCCACATCCGGTTACTGAATTCAGGATTTGGTGTCTTAGTTTTAAAATATCTGGCCACAGTCACTTACTGAATTCAGGATTTGGTGTCTTGGCTTTAAAATATCTGGTCACAGTCACTTACTGAATTCAGGATTCGATGTCTTGGTTTCAAGAGTCAACATCATAGCACTCCGGGCAAATAAATAAATACTCCGGCTCTCTCAGCAAGTGTCCTACAGTGTAGATGCTGATCACGGTGTGGTATTCCTGGCGTGTACAATAAAAATGGTTGTCTTCTGGTTCATTTGGTTTACCCACTAGCTTATTAAGTCCCTTCTCTGGTAAATTGTATGTTAATGTTGTGTAGAGACAATGACAACATCTGATGAACTCATTAAGTTACAGGGGATGATTAATTGTCTTAAGCAACCCTCTTTCATTTCATATATAATACAATATGTCTATTAAGTCATAACTGTACCGCTTCCCATTTTCCGCCATCCATGTTTAGCACTGAATCTGTGAAGTTTTTACTTATGTGTCTGTCTCATTGCTGGTCTGTCTGAAAGATCAGCGGGAGAAGATACAGCAGCAGACCAGAAGAAATTATACTGGATGAACTGAGAGAGTGACATGGAGGAATATCATCAGCTGAGTTGATCCAGAACACCAAAGACCGAGATCTGTGGAGGGACATGAACGCCTACACCAGTTGACAGAGGACATGATGGTGATGAAGGCATTTTATAAGGCTGGCTCTCTGGGCATTGGGTTGTAGTCTGTTGACAATTTAATACCTAAACCCCCATGGAGGATACATACCAACCTAAGCCGATGTGGTGAGTCGGGGAACGTCAATGGAATGAAGACGGTTGACATTTTGTTTTTGTTTTCGCTCGCTTTGAACTCAAGCGTAGTTCATACACGTAACTTTTAGTAACACTGGTCAAAATTTGTGTGTGTGAATTAGCTTTCCATATTACGTGTCTAAAATTAGTTCTTCGCCAATTCTCCTACCTAATGCATTATCCTTCCATGGGTGTCTTTAATATCCTGTAACCTCCTTCGCGTTGATAGACCCCTGCCTCTTCTTCCAAAAAGGTGCCTTTTATTACTGTTCTAATTAAGCCACAATTAAGACATCAAGGGTTAAAACAACAATTGCCAAGATCATACAGAGTTAAAAGCTTGCTGAGTGGATGTCGTCTGCAGACTGACCATTCCTGGTTTGCGCAGGGAGAGGCCCGTGGTGAATGAAATGCCCAATACATGGAAGTGAGGAATTAAAGCAGCCATGTGCAGGACATGTGATTCCTTGGGTGAGCCCAGTACCAGGGCACTATGTGTCGGCTCTGCAATTATGGAAGCCGCCTTTGATGGCGAATAATGCCTATGGACTGTCGCCGCCGTCCCTTGTGGGCTGACCATGAAGTCTTCGACCATTCTAACTTGATGAGCTGGGATGTGGACGACACAATAGTAAGGGTAGAATGTCCCAATGCAATTACGTCTGAAAAAAAAAACACTCTGGATGAACGCAGAAAAAGAAGATACAGAGTTAATCAGTCAATCAACCAGTCATGACCTTACTGCTTTCTCAAGTTTACAAGTGCGGTGGAAGTAAAGCATACAGAGAAATCACAACAAAAGGCAATCGGCTACTTCCATGTTTAATACAGAAACAATAACGGATCATTAAGAAAACAATTATTGCACTGTTTTACATTGGTCCCTTGTGCAGCACACAAACCAAACCAGAAACAAGAGAATTCTTTCATTCCTTCAACACCCATTTTTGTATTGAAATTTCCCTAACGTCTTTTCTTTTTTTCAACTAATCTAATGCTTTTTGTGAAATACTGTATAATTTCCACATTTCATCCTCTTCCTCTTCTTGCGTTTTCTTTCATGAGTACAATGACAAATGAGTTCTTGTGACGTAGTTAAGTTTTTTGGAGCTCCTCTTTAGCTCCATACAGTTTTTTGAGTAGAGTACCCTCTCACTGGGCCAGTATTCCCTTCTCAGCTGGCTTTACTTGGGGACTTCACGGAAGGAAATATGCTCCGCAGTTTGATCACACTGCTCGCATGAACACAGTGGTCAGTCACTCAGATCAAGCCTGAAAAAAAATGCTAGCGTAGTCTTATGTCCTATCCCAAGCCTTAAAAAATGACCTGACCTGTCCTGTCAGTCAAGAGAATAATAGTCGTTGCTGGCCTGGTTCTGTTCTTCTGGTAGTTGGGATAACTCTTTTTTCTCAAGTATGTAAGTTGGTTCTCTTCTTGTTCCCATCCTCCACCTTGTTTGGCAAGTTCATCTGCCTTCTCATTTCTAGGTACACCACAACGATACAGAGATTGGTGTATGAAGTTGTATTACCGTGATGCCCCTTTTCTTTAAAATATCTATTGGGGAACCTCCTGAGGCCACCAAGACAGTTCATAAATAAACAACCATGCATTGTTTGGTGCTTGTAGAAATAGAAGAAAGAAGTAGAGACTATAGGATGCACTAGGCAATATAAAATTTGAAAGCTATAGTTACCGACTGGGATTAAAACTTGCCAACTCCAAAAGACGACAGAGCCTCACCGCAGGAACAAGTGTACTTCAACATATAACCAACTAGATACCCTAAAAAAGGTGTCTTCATTAGCCAAGTCTATCATCCACATGAACCCACAACTATGAAATATGGACAGAATGTGAATCTAACCATCCCCGGGATGGTTAACCCGGTCAACAAATGCCCGCAGAAGTAAGATGTGTCGGCCTAACGGCGCAAGAACGCAGCTTTGCTGTATACAGGCACAACGCAATCACATCCGGAAAAAAAACTCTGTATGAACGAAAAAGAAGAAGAAGAATCTAACCATTAGGTCTCAGAATTTTATATTAAACCAGCATAGGTAAAATAACACATAAAAATACTTCGAACAATTACAGCATCAGCCCTCTAGTCTCTACTTCTTTCTTCTACTTTACGAGCACCAAACAATACATGTGTATTATTTATAATACTGTACTATATCCATAAAGTGCTGAAACTTGATTCTGTGTCTCAGGAGGGAGTCCACCCCATTCTGTTTCCTTCCCTGAATATATCATTGTATCTTCTGTCTGGGCAGTGAAGAGACCTTGTTCCAACTACCTGTGTTCTGAAATTCCCAGAATGTCAGTTTTAGTTCTCGCTAGTTCTTTACTGATCATGGAAAGTTTCCCCCCGACATCAGCTACTCACATTTCTATGCTCCCATCCTTATTTGTTTCTTTAGCCCATTGGCAGAACTTTCAAAACGACAATTAACAAACAGACATTACAAAGGACAACAATTCATAGAAGGACAATAATTCACAGATGACAATTCACAGAAAGACTATATTTCACAGAAGGACAACCATTCACAGATGGACAATTAAAAAAAGGACAAATCACAGATGGACAATACATAGAAGGACAACAACTCACAGAAAATCAGCTTTCATATAAGGACAACATGTCACAGAAAGACAGTATTTCACAGAAGGACAACAATTCATAACAGGCCAATAGCATTTCATAGATGGACAATTCATAGAAGGTCAACAATTCACAGAAAGACAGCAATTTACAGAAACACGACATTTCAGAGAAAAACAGCATTTCACAATGGACAACAATTCACAGAAAGACAATTTCATGGAACAAGAATTCACAGAAAGACAGCATTTCACAGAATGAGACAATTCACAAAGGGACAACAATCTAACACAAGACAACAATATAACACAATTTAAACATAGACACCATCAATAAAATACTGCACGATTTCTGGCCTTATATCCATCCATCCATCATGTGCCATGCCGGTAAGCATGGGGGGTCATGTTCTGCCATCTCACTCGATCACCAGAGTCGTGGATCAGCTCCGTGTTTCTACCTCGACCATGCCACAAGGCCAAGCCATCCAGGTACTTGCTTCTAGGTCTTCCCCTTGATCTTGCCAGTTGTCACCAAGTTCTCCAAATCATTTCTTCTCATAACATGCCCAAAAAATTGTGACTGTCTACGTCTAGTGTTGCCTTATATACATGATATATAACTCTGCAGTATGCACTTGACAAGATGCAGCAAAATATGCCAGGCAAGAAATCTTGCAATATTTTATTGATAGCGTACGTCCATGTCTAAATTCACTGAGGGAATGCATTGTTTTGAATCTAACAAAAGACAACAATTCAATAAAGGAAAAAACATCACTGAATTCACAGCACTACCCAGCCATTGACAGACCATCCACTAGAGAGGCAAATAAATAAATACATCAATATGATTTGTATCACTGCCTCTACATGACATTAACATACATTTGCCAGAGAAGAGGCTAAATATGCCAGTGGATAAACCAAATGAATCAAAAGACAGTCATATTTATAGTAAATGCCAGGACCACCACACCAGTATCATATGTAAAAAAAACAAAAGGCTAACTACAAGGGTATATGATGGTTTGGTTCATACACAGTAAGAAATCTGGCATATTCAGTCACAATGAAAGCAAATATAATACAACACTGAGGAAGCTTCAATTATAAACCTAAACAATGACCCAGTCTAACTTGGGTACCTGGACATATCATGGGAAATAAAAGGTGGCCAGCGTGTACCGACCACATCACCCACTGAGTGCCGTTTGGTCTATAAAAACATGGGTCTAGCTCCATATGTGATTTAGGTCTTTTATTTATTGTTTGTTTTACTGAAAATCAGGCCACATGCAACTTTGTAGTAAGAGGAATTTTTTTTGCGCTTGTCACAACACTACACCTATTAGGTCTTAGTCAGATATGAATAAATTACCATGTGACAGTAGTCGGTACAACCTGCTTTCTGTTAGCATCGAATGTTGGGTGGTGCTCACTAAACTCGACACCCCATATTGTACCAATGGCTTCAGGCGGAGGAGTGCAATTGGGAGGGTACAAACCTTATCCTAGTGCAAGGAAATGCAACCTAAGACTAAATATCATGGCAGGGCAGACCAGACCTGACTCTTGATCAACAGCTGGTCTAGGAAAGAAGCTCTGACAGGTGGACAGTTAGAGCACTGCTTTGCTGATCTGGTAGCTTCTACAGCTTGTCTTGTTCCAGATATATTGGTGTTACTTTCCTCTGGAGTAAACTAGCCAGGCCGAGAGAGTAACAATGCTACATGGGCAATACATGGCATCTATAATTCAGCCCAGGCTTTGTGCTACAGAGAGGTCTAACTCCATCCTTGGTCCCCGCTGTGGGTTGTAGTGAGGTCTAACTCCATCCTTGGTCCCCGCTGTGGGTTGTAGTTATTGTATCTTTTTTGAAGCACAATGTAACAAACTATCATCTGTCAAGACGGCCATGTGCCAGTGAGTGAGTGACTATACTGCACTCTTCACCACTACTACTGCTCAGACAGCTGTGGTAAAAAAAATGACCAGTACATTTGCCTGCCAGCCTAGTGGTCATGTGATCGAATCCCTACTGAAATGCTGATTTAAACAAAGTGACCTGGATGCCCAGGCTGACCAAGACACCCGACAATGTTCCAGGAAGTACAGCTGACCAGTGTGGTACTGATCACATCACCCATCGAGTGCTGACTGCTCTATACAAATGTGGGGCTGGCACTATACACACAATACACCTCAGGGACATGGTAGCAGGCCCTGGAATTCTGTCTTGAAGGTGGTTAGCCATGAACTCTTGTAATGATGCCCTTGATATTTACAAATACACAACAGAATGTCAAATACCAGGTATAGCCCCAGTGGATTACAGGTGAACATAATTTATTTGTAAGAGGGCCAGAAATGTTTGACACATTTAACCCAGCTGCATCATCTATTAGAGGATTGACCCGGAACCAACATGTACCAACTCTCTTTATCTTCAGACTTGTTCATGGTTGGAGAGATTTTCTAGCTACAGTTGTTTACAGGATTGGATAGCCAGTTCCCTTCCAACTACCCTTTGTCACTTCTAACAACTATTCTTTGTTTCCTTAAGGACCTCTGTCACAAATGAGGGTTTAACCAAGTAATCCCATTAACACACTGGGGTTTAATCAAGAAACATTATCATCATCATCATCAAGAACCATCCCTGCACTGACAACTGGCTGTAATGAGTCCCTAACAAACACCCTTGACCCTGTGTGGTCATGGTGCACTCATTCAAGCTGTTTCCAATTCATGTCTTACTGTTCTCTAGCCACTTACTATGTTATCTTCCTCTTGTATGCTTCCCTTCAACTTTTCCCTCCAGCATGTCTCTTAACAACGGAGGAACAGATAGAGAGATTACAATCAGAAAACAAAAGGCAAGAGCAGCTTTCTTAGCACTAGGACATTTGTGAAAGTCCACAAATATTCTGGATATGAGAAAGACAGACAAAAAAGTGGATGGATCTAAGATGTGATAGATTATTTACACATTTCTTGTGGGTTCTCTTACTTTGTACTCAAGCCTAGTCCATACATGTGCTACTACTTCTAGTGCGCTAGATTGATTTTTGCGTATGGATTATCTTTCTCTATTACCAGTGTCCCCGCTATCAAACAATCCCACCTGGACTTCTGAGGTACTTGTAATTTATGTTCCCAAGTCAAGGACGAGAAGTCAACATTTTAGTTCAACTGACCGGTGTAGGGGTTGAACCTGCTACCTAGGCATCAGCACACAGGAAGTTTAAGTGTGGCCATATTGATCCCCCTCATTTAAACATGAGCACAAGAAAGGCAGGACATCTGGCTCATGACAGAGAGACATTTCAAGATTATTATGGGAGAGGGCAAATTCCTGCACAGGACAAGTCATTGGATATTAGACCAGAAATTATGGGCTATTCCAAGTGTAATAATATTTGTTACATCAAATAAACAGTGGTGGAGAATTTGTCCACAATAAAGTTAAGAAACATCGCATGTATTTTAAAAGAAAAGTATTACATCCAAAGCTACAAACATGTGATGACACAAACATCCAGCAGATGTTGCACATGTCATCAAAGATCAAAACACCAATACATACAGCAATGAAGTCAAGACAATTTTGCTCAACAGGAATAGAACGTACTTGGAATAGAACAAGAAAACTGATATTTCTTCTTTGTTGACATCACTGCTATTGTCTTTTGGGCAAACTGGCTGGTTTGAGCAGTGGTGGACAGCCAGTGCTATGGAATGTTGCGCACCTGAGCTGAAACTTGAGACCAGGCCGAGGTCCTGAACACCTTCAAGGAATCAAGGCATGGGTGGGATTCTGCAGTTTGACCAGATTGTAAGAGTATCAAGCCAAATGAGGTCAAGCTAGACTACAGCGCCATGCTGGAAATCAAAGAATAGCCACCCAACACAGAACTGATGTTGTCAGTCGCTACACGCTGAGGGAGTTGCTGAGGGAGATGCTGAGGGAGATGCTGAGGGAGATACCGAAGAGAGGATCTGAGCAGTTATGGACTAATAGGTTAATGTGCAATGAGGATGGTCTGTTGGCTAACTAACTAACTAACGAACATGACAGCCATTCATCATAACATGAAAACAATAACAGCACATGAATGGATACATTCTGCTGAAGGTTGTGGGATGTGAAGAAACATCATCACCCAAGCCAGTAGGAAAATGTTTTGTGCGACGCTTTTGGCAGGCCGCACTGTGGAAAGAGACTGAGCCATATGGGATAAAACCCAGGGCAATGAAGTCAATCCTCTCAACTTTTAATTAAGATTTTTGTTTAAAGTTGGAAAATGTGATAATGATGATGGCTGAGTCGACAACTATGTCTCATTCTATGTCGTACAATAACAATGAAACAACGCTGATAAAAATGCCATGGACTAGAACCTACTTGAGAAGAGAAAAACAGAAAGAATACAAATTGAAACCATGAAGGTAGAATTAGATAAAAATGTGGGTGGCTGCAAGTGTTATGCTTGATCATGGGCCCTGGAGATTATGGTGCTGGGTTGTGACCAATGGCAGATAAATCTTCTAAAAGGTTGAGTAACTTGTCAGCACGGAGTCCAGATTCCATCTGTGGACAGATCAAATCACAACATCAATTATGAGCTCATGTGTCTCATTTAACTCTTAAAGTCCCTGGAGGACAGTATTATTTCTTCTTCTTCTCTTCTCCTGCCATTCAGCTCCCAAAGGAGCATAGGCACTCAGCCAACTCACATCAAGCCGTAGTGGACTGAATTCATTTGTGTCAATTTAACACGTGCAGTCCCTGGAGGCTAGCATGATTATTTCTTCTTCTTCTTCCTGCTTCTTCCTCCTCCCTTCTGCTGCTGCTGCTTCTTCTTCTTCTTCTTCTTCTTCCTCCCTCTGCCTTTTATCTTGTAATGGAACACAGACTTCCACGAGCTCTTTGTAGACTTATTCATGACTGGTTGCATGCAACAGCTGAAGGTTTTCTATGTGATTCGGGTAGCCAGTCTGAGGCCAACCCTCCATGGTGGCCTATGACAACATGCAAGGTAGATGACAATGTTACTAATCACTGTTCTCCTTATGGGCCCCCCATTTAAAAATGGACAAGGCCAGTATTTGGGGCCAATATTCTACTGGCACCTTTACTGTCTTAACAGACGATAATTTGTTACACTGTGCTTCAAAAAGGCATAATAACTACAACCCATGGTGGTAGCCAATGTGACTGATAAGGCCAATCCGCGCTGTAAATGTTCGTCCACAGTGGATGCATGTGAACACATGGTCATTTCCACCATCATGCACCATCTTATGTCTCACACGCTCGGTGTGTGACATATCTGCATAGATGCTACTGTACGCCTTGTTTAAAGGGTCATTTAAAGGGCGGTTTAATGGCTAGAGGATTGACTTCATTCCACCGGGTTTTATCTCATATGACTTGGTCTGTTTCCATAGGGCAGCCTACTGAAAGTGTGGCACAAGGCATGAACTCCAGAGCTCCAGAGACCCTCAGGGGTCTCCAAGACAACTGCAGTTGTGAAACAAATGTGAGTCAGGAATCAAACCTACAACCTTTGGAGAATGAGAGAGGCGGCTTAATTGCTTTGACAAGTAGATGTCCATACTTCTTGTTTTATTATGCCTTGGTTACACATTAGAAGTAAATACAGTTCTAAAAGCCTTGCTTATACATTAGAATAAAAACAGTTCTAAAAGTCATGAAAATAACTAACCCTTGATCTCAAACAGTAAAAGAAAGCTCAAAGAGAAACCAAATGTCACACAGAGATGGAATCATAACCTATTTAGACAGCTATGTAGACAAACATCGAGGAACAAATAGAGGCATCAGCATTACAATACAAAAGCAATTAGAAATTTGTGGAAATCAAAAGAAATTAAACCTAGCACCAAACTTTGAATATTTAACTGTAATGCTAAATCAGTATTGATATATGAATGAGAAACGGGAAGAACTAACATAATTATTAATAAATTACAAACATTAATTAACTGGTGTCTAATAATAATAATAATGACAACAACAACAACAATAATATTAGTCGTAATCATAGTAGAAGTAGTAGTAGTAAAAGTAGTAGCAGTGGAAGTAGTAATAGTAGTAGTATTAGTAATAGTAGAAGTACAAATAGTAGTAGTAGTAGTAGTGGTGGTAGTAGGTAGTAGTAGCAAGTAGCAGTCGTAGCAGCAGTAGTTGCAGTAAAAGTAGTAGTAGTAGTAGTAAAAGTAGTACTAGTAGTAATGAATAAACATACATAGTATTGTTTGGCGCTCATAGAAGGAGAAGAAAGAAGTAGAGATTAGTAGTAATAGTTGCAATAGTCGCATAATAATTTTCAGCACCCATACTACACAGCGACACCTGATGAAAGATGAGGATCAGAGATAAAGAAAGGAATTGCCGTATCCAAATATTCTTGTACAAGTATGAGCATTATCATGAAAATAAAGAAATATTTTTTTTTTTGCATATCCTATTTATAGGACACTGCAGTCAACACCAGTATTTTTCAGCTGCTGTTGATGTCTTGGCAAGTTTTACGTTCAGTAGTTTGCCATTGCTATCTGAACGACCGGCTCACATACCTTTCCGTAAGAAACCAACATGGTGCGATCTGCTGCTGAATCTCGCGCAGCTGTGTTTCATACGTGGGTATACGGAATTACGAACAGTGTCCCAGCCAGGGAGACCAGCACAGAAATATTACAAATGCAAAAATCAACAGACTAATAAGAAGTAGCAGTAATAATTATATTAGTAGCAGCAGTAGCAGTAGTAGCAACAGTAATAGAAGTAGCAGTGATAATAATATTAGTAGTAGTATTTGCAGCAGTAATAATAATAATAATAGCAGCCGTATTTGCAGCAGTAATGATAGCAGAAGTATTTACAGCAGTAATAGTAGCAGCAGTAATAATAGTAATAATAATAATAGCAGTAGTAGCAACAGTAATAGTAGTAGCAGCAATAATAATAATAATAATAATAATAGTATTTGCAGCAGTAATGATGGCAGAAGTATTTGCAGCAGTAATAGTAGCAGCAGTAATAATAATAGCAGTAGTAGCAACAGTAATAGTAGTAGCAGCAATAATAATAATAATAATAGTATTTGCAGCAGTAATAGTAGTAGTAGTAATAATAATAATAGCAGTATTATTTGCAGCAGCAGCATCAATAAGAGCACTACTAACACTAAATACATAATAAAAAAACAGAACAGAACAAAAAGACCCAGAACATGACAAAATAGAATATGACAAACAAGAACGAAATACAGGGGAAAAAAGAACACAAAAGATGAATAAATGTAAAAACAGCTGACCTGCTTTGCCATATCAATCAATGCCAGCAGAGTCTTTATTCCAATAAAAAACCTGAAATGTGTCAATATATCTCAGTATATCTTTATCTATGTCCAGATAATAATGTCTATTTCTGACCTAACCTGCCATTCACAGTCAATTAGTTGCAGCAGTAGCAGTAGAAGGAGAAAAATAACTGCTACTACTACTGCTACAGCTGCTGCTACTACTACTACAACAGTAGTAGTAGTTGTAATAGTGGCAGTAGCAGCAGCAGCAGTAGATGTAGTAGTAGCAGCAGCTGTAGTAGTAGTAGTAGTAGTAGTAGTAATAGTAGTAGTAGCAGCAGCAGCAGCAGCAGCAGTATCAGCAGTAGATGTAGTAGTACTAGTAGCAGCAGCCGTAGTAGTACCCAAAGTTGGTGTTGCTTAACTCAAAAGCACACCTCTAATGAATGAGTCTCACTTACTGCCTCTGGCAAATGTGGAGCACTTAAGTAAGTCCCAAAACATGTCCTACAAGACAGTCCTGACCTCACTGACATAAGGGAGGACATGTGGTGGACTGGAGCGACCCTTTGAGAAAATTTATGGGAGACCTTGAAGACCTCTAACTAACCTCCTGTTTGTAACCCATGCCAGAATAGATGCATAGCAAATGTTTAACACAGAAGAAGAAGAAGTAGAAGAAGGAGAAGAAGCAGAAGAAGAAGAAGAAGAAGAAGAAGAAGAAGAAGAAGAAGAAGAAGAAGAAGAAGCAGAAGAAGAAGAAGAAGAAGAAGAAGAAGAAGAAGAAGAAGAAGAAGAAGAAGAAGAAGAAGAAGAAGAAGAAGAAGAAGAAGAAGAAGAAGAAGAAAAAGAAGAAGAAAAAGAAGAAGAAGAAGAAGAAGAAGAAGCTGCTGGTTATTTCCTAAAATACCTCATCACAGATGTGAGGTTCCAGTACCGGTCTTGCACACCCCAAGGTGCCTGAGTCTAGCGAGCTGAAGGGGAGTTCTACAACACAGAATGGATCAGATGGTACTTTGGTGCTGGTCAGAAGAAAATCCTGTACATCAACCTAACTCCGAAAGATGCAAGCCTTTTCCAAGGATCAAATGACCTGAATGTCTTGGTATCAGAAAAAAGTTACTCTATTCTAGAGGATTCACCAACCAAACAACACTCGACTAAGACACGCTGGTGATGTCATGTTGGGTGCATATTTCCAGAGACCAAATGGAGCAAAGTAGTAGTAGCATCAACTCCACCGTGGTGGAGCAAGCATGACAGGAGGCGTCAGGTCATCAGAAGAGGTCCCATTCACTGAATGCATTGGCTCCTTCACTTCCTTCACACTCTCCAATGTCGTGCCCCGCCCAAGTCATGACTCCCAGGTGTCTTTCTCCTGGTTTGCTTATGTACATTCAGCTTTCAAACATTTTAATGGTCTTTTTATTTTTGCACTAATCCCACAGGAACACTGCTATGCATGACTACCTACAAGCCATCTCACCCTCAGAAAGATGAACACTGTACACTCGGTACATCTTGACATGTCAACATTATCACTGCACCTTCCATTCAACGATGAGAAATCCAGCCCCTTTGCCTCTTTCCTCAGGCTATTTTTTTCTGCCGCTGTCTCCTTGTCAGTAGTTTGCTATGTCCCAATTGCTGCTATCTTGCTTTCCTCATACCCCATTCACAGCCTCCTGCATGAGCCCAGTGCAACTAAGCTTTACCTATGGGTCACATATATTTCAGGCTTGGCTCCCCTCATCACATCTCTGCTGTGGAGAGTGGTCCCCGGACGATGTCTTATACCAGCACGAGCAAGCAACCCTTGCCGTCTCTTGGCTGCAGAGGTTGGAATTTGACCAACATGTCCCAATCCCATAATCGCTACCTTGTGATGTTTTGATCACTACACAGATCAATGGCTTAAGTACACTGTTCTGAGGGTGATTGGGGGGGGGGGGGGGAGAGAAGAGGTTGTTTCCTCGAGACAGGACTTTCCAGTTATACTATTGTCAGGTTCTCTCAATGTCTCCTGTCCAGTACCAGAATATTTTCTACACCTCTTTACTCGCTCTTTACTCTCCATAAGCTCCGCATAAGTGATTCTGTCGGGACGCAGAGATGTTTCCAAGGCACCAAGGCCGGGATCTATTCTGGCCAAGACCTGCTGACACGTCCACGTTGTGCATCCTGGGCAACAGGTCCCTTCGGGGACCTGGCTAACATCAGTAGGATCGATGATTCCTCCGAAGTCGAAGAGTATCTGCCTGCACGGCGAGGAACCACCAGTCTGCACACCAATAAGCCAGACATGGGACAACTGATGCTCACACAAACCTCAGGTCCTGTATGACATCACACTGATGATGGACAACAGGATGTCTTCATCCAACATACAGGACTTCACGCTGGAGTTCACAGCCAGCGAACACAAGCAAGCAAGTGAATCTGTCTAATCAATTTTGTCCATTATTCTGCACGGGCACCAGTTAATGAGTTTGTAATTTATCAGTCACTCTATTATTCATTCTCTGTGTTTGATGTCTATTGAGGCTTAGCAAGGAAATCATATGGTCAACAGTATGCTGGCCATCCATAAGTGGTTTACTAGTGGTACCTAGTCATTTAATGAATCATCATCATCTTCCACCAAGCGTCGTGGGGAGGAATAATTTGCGTTCCAGCACCCGGTGGACGGCACTGGATAGTGTTATTCCGTGTGGTTGTACAATGTCTCTGATGTCGTCAATCCATTTTCTTCTTGGACGTCCTCGTGGTCTCGTCGCAGATGATCTTCGATGTAAGGCCAGTGATGGTAGTTGCTGATGATGCATTCTAGCGACATGGCCAAACCACTTGATCTTCTGTCTTTCAATAAATGTGGCACAAGGTGTTGATCCCACAGTCTGTCTGATAGTAGCATTCTTACTCGGTCTCGGATTGTTAAATTGGCAGCTCTCCTCAGGCATCTCATTTCGCAGGTTTTGATTTTGCGAAGGTGTAATTTGGATAAAGTCCAGGTTTGAGATTGGTATCATAGGGTTGGTGTGAATATGCTGTTTATTATCTGTCGTTTTGCGGACATGGGTATGTTTGGATGTTTCAGTAAGGGTGATAGTTGATATGTAAGTGCACTAGCTTTTTGACATCTGATTTCAATTTCTCTGTCCAATCTGCCATCTTCTGTGATCATACTTCCAAGGTATTTGAATTCTTTAACTTGTTTCAGAGGTATGTTATTTATCTGTATACTTAGTGGGCCTGGCGATCTGCTAACTTGCAGTACTTCGGTTTTGGCTGTGTTTATACTCATATTGTATCTGCTGCTTAATCGTTATGGTGCTAATCCCGTGAAGTCCCATCAGGCGGCGATAGTGCCGGGCCCCCTGCCTCGAGGGGGTCCACTCATGACTACTGGTGGTCACCTTCCCCTGTGCTGTGGAGTCAAGGCACAGAGGAGTAGGTTAAGAGCTATTGACCAAATACCCCGGACACTCAACATACTACAGTGGAATGCCGAAGGAATTTACAAGAAGAAAGACTCCCTAACACAGCGTCTTCATAAAGATAGAATAGATGTGGCATGCATTCAAGAGACACACCTCAACGCCAATCACAAATTCTCAGTCAGAGGATATCAGGCCACACGTTTCGACCGTGAAGGACACAAAGGAGGAGTTCTAATACTTACACGAAATACAATACCTTGCAGTGAAGTATCTGTGATCTCTGACAACCAAACGGAAATTATAGGTGTTGATATAATGATAAAGGACGTGAAAATAAGAATCTACAATCTGTATAGCCCAGCAGATAAGGACCTTACACTCTCAAACATGAAAATAACTGACACAAACTGCATTATTGTCGGAGACTTTAATAGCCGTTCAGAAAGATGGGGATACCCAGATACTGACAAAAGAGGAGATGAATTGGAGGACTGGGAAATAGACTCAAATCTCCATCTACTCAACAAAGCGGATGACACACCGAGCTTCTACTCCAGAAGATGGCTTACCACTTCTACTCCAGACTTAGCTTTCTGCACAGGAGACATCCTCCACAAAATCGATCGCCATGTGCTGGACCAATTAGCAGGTAGTGACCACAGACCAATCAAGCTTGTAATGAATATGGAGTATGTTCCACAGGAGCAAAAGCCCTTGCCCCGCTGGAATTACAAACGAGCAGATTGGGACAGATTTGCCATACAAACAGACAAATATTGTGAAAACATAAATACACGATATGGCAACATAAAGCAAATGGTGGAAAGTCTAAACAGAGCGATAATACAGGCAGCCACTGAGTCCATTCCTAGAGGAGCGAGGAAAAATTACAAACCATACTGGACTGAAGAACTACAAA
Source organism: Cepaea hortensis (assembly GCA_963921405.1). Classification (NCBI taxonomy): domain Eukaryota; kingdom Metazoa; phylum Mollusca; class Gastropoda; order Stylommatophora; family Helicidae; genus Cepaea; species Cepaea hortensis. Next base: position 52,513,463 of record OY992879.1, read on the forward strand.
GTTTGGAGGACAAAGTTGAAGATGCCAGGAAGACAGCAGAGAGAGAACAAACAATTGAAGCGAACATCTCTCTCAAAGCCATCTCAGCAAAATATAAAAGAACAGTAAATCAAACAACAAGAGATTGTTGGAGGGAAAAAACAGAAAACCTGAATTTTGACAGGGATGGAAACAAACTATGGAAACTAGTGAAAGCCATGAACAATGAAGGACCTAGAAACAAACAAATAACAATTAAACAAGGAAATGCCTTGCTTACAGGAAAAAAGGCTGCAAATGCACTAATGGAACACTATGCAAATGCAAACCACATTGATATTACAACCGAACAGAAGAAAGCAATCAAAGACAAACAGATACATCATAGAAATACAGAGACAGCAGCAGAATATATGATGGCAAATCTAACAATGGAAGAAATGGAACAGGCAATGAATACCCTAAAAAAGAAGAAATCACCAGGAAAGGATGGAATCACAAATGAAATGCTAATAGGACTAGGCACCAAGGCAAAGAAGAAACTACTAGCAGTCCTAAATAACAGCTGGAAGAGAGGAATAGTCCCACAGGCATGGAAGGAAGCTATACTAATACCAGTCCCAAAGAAAGGAAAAGACCTGGAAGAACCAAATGGCTATCGACCTATCAGTCTACTTAGCTGTGTAGGAAAATTAATGGAACGCATTATCAATGGCAGGCTAACATGGCATCTGGAAGAAAACAAACTCTTAACACCACACCAAGCAGGATTCAGAAAGTACAGATCCACTGAAGATCAAATAACCTATATAGCTCAGGAAATAGAGGATGCCTTCCAAGAGAAAAAGCACACACTAGCAGTGTGGATAGATTTAGAAAAAGCATTTGATAAAGTATGGAAGGAAGGACTGAAAGTAAAACTGCAAAACATGCATGTTTGTGGAAAAATGTATAAATGGATCAGCCACTACCTTGAGAACAGAACCGCCAGGACAAAAGTACAAGGACAAACCAGCAAAATGATGCTGTTGGAGCAAGGTGTCCCCCAAGGAGGAGTTCTTTCACCAACATTATTCCTAGCATATATAAACGACATCACGGAAAATTTTCCAGCCAGAGTACACACATCCTCCTTTGCAGATGACCTAGCAATATGGACATCTGAAGAATATATTAGTACAGCTAACAGCAGAATACAGCAAGCCTTATTAGCGCTAGAGGACTGGTCAAAATCATGGCTAGTGAAGATAAGTGAGGAGAAAACAACATGCACAGTGTTCTCCCTCTCAAATAAAACTCAGCAACCTAAGCTGGTATTGAATGGAAAAATATTGCGCCATGAAGAAAATCCAAACTATCTAGGAGTCACCTTTGATCGTCGCCTGACATGGAAGACACAGGTTGAGAAAAATCGAACAAGAGCAAGGCAGAGAATGGCAATCATGAAAAAGCTTGCTGGTACAACGTGGGGAGCAGATGAGAAAGTTCTCAAGAAGTTATATACTGGACGGGTGAGGCCAGTACTGGAATATGGCATTGCAGCTTGGGCAACAGCAGCTAAGTCAAACTTTAACAAAACAAGTAGAGTCCAAAACCAAGGAATGCGAATCATAACTGGAAGCCTGAAGACAACGCCTATTAATGAACTAGAAAAGATCACTTGTTTACAACCAATGCAGGATAGAAGAGATAGCAGAGCCCAGCAACAAGCAGAAAAATTTAGAAGATTGACAGACCACCCTATGTACAACAGATTTAATGGTTTTGGAAAGGGAAGACTGAAGCGTAGCAACTTTGTAGAAACTGCAAAACGAAGGATTAGGGCAGATCCTATACTTAACATATAAACAGTCAAGCCCATATGCAATGCACACAAGTTCCCAGCTTGGAGACAGCAGCAACTGCCTGAGATGATAGAGAACATTCCTGGTATTGAGAAAAAGAACACTCAGCATGAAACCGAAAGAAGAGAAATAACCCTAAACTACATAAAAGAACATTACCCAAGCAGCAATTGGACCCATGCATATACAGATGGATCAGCCAAAAATTCAATAGAGAATGGAGGAGGAGGAATTCTCCTAAATTTAAAAAATGGAGTGAAAAAAACACATTCAATGGCAACTGGAAAGTTTTCAAGTAACTTCAAAGCGGAGGTAGAGGCTCTGAAAACTGCAGCAGAAATGCTCTTGATGGAGGAAAATAAAGAGAAGCAAATAGCTATCTTCACAGATGCAAAGTCAGCTGTCTCAATACTGAAGAGCAATAACAGCATAGAACTAACTGACCTAAGAGCAGCACTCCATGGTCTATGCCAGAAATCCAAAAAAGTTGTAATACAGTGGATCCCATCACATTGCAGTATACCTGGAAACGAAGAGGCTGACAGACTGGCAAAAGAGGGCGGACGACTACCACAGCCTGACATAGACATAACCTATAATGAGGCAAAGAGGTTGATAAAAAGCACTTATAGAACCAAATGGGAATCAGAGCATCCAGGCCATCAGAAGGATGATGCATATTACAAACTCGACCGAAGAGAACAAGTAGCAATCTTCAGACTCCGCACAGGACATAACAGGCTGAAATACCACTTGTTCAATAAACTCCGGATGAACGAAGAAGAAGAAGAAGAACGGCTATTAAAGTCTCCGACAACAATGCAATTTGTGTCAGTTATTTTCTTGTTTGAGAGTGTAAGATCCTTATCTGCTGGGCTATACAGATTGTAAATTCTTATTTTCACGTCCTTTATCATTATATCAACACCTATAATTTCCGTTTGGTTGTCAGAGATCACAGATACTTCGCTGCAAGGTATTGTATTTCGTGTAAGTATTACAACTCCTCCTTTGTGTCCTTCGCAGTCGAAACGTGTGGCCTGATATCCATCGACTGAAAATGTGTGATTGGCGTTGAGGTGTGTCTCTTGAATGCATGCCACATCTATTCTATCTTTATGAAGACGCTGTGTTAGGGAGGCTTTCTTGTTATAAACTCCTTCGGCTTTCCACTGTAGTATGTTGAGTGTCCGGGGTGTTTGGTCAATAGCTCTTAACCTACTCCTCTGTGCCTTGACTCCACAGCACAGGGGAAGGTGACCACAAGTAGTCATGGGTGGATCCCCTCGAGGCAGGGGGCCCGGCACTATCACCGCCTGATGGGACTTCACTGGATTAGCACCATAACGATTAATTTTAATTTGTGACATCATGAATTAAGTTACGTTGCACTGCTTTGTCAAGCCTGTGGCTCAGTACATCCGATTTCGACAAGCATTTGTTCGGGGTACTTTCCCTAGCCTTTGACTGTCCCCAGTCTACCTACAAGGCAGCAGGTTTGTGTGTCACTTGGTCTGGTCCCTCTCCCTTGACCTGTCCGACATGGGTGACCCTACCAGTAGCTGTGCTACCGTCGGCATAGCTCTTGGGGTCATTGGAACACACAAGCCCCTCTACCTCGACAAGGTGGACACACGGTAGAGGGGCTATGGAGATATCAATAAGCTAAAGTTGACCGCAGCTTACTTACAAGTAACTACATACAAGATGACATTTAAAGCTGCATGAAGACCCAGAGGCACGAAATAGAATATTGCTTGGATAGCAAATCCATTATGTGGAAAGTCCAAATCGAAAGCTCGCTGTTTGGGCTTCATAAAAGGTGGAAAAGTGTCCTAGTGGCATGAAATGGAATATTGCTTGGATAGCAAATCCATTACGTGGAAAGTCCGAATCAAAAGCCCACAGTGGGCTTCATAAAAGGTGGAAAAGTGTCCTAGTGGCACGAAATGGAATATTGCTTGGATAGCAAATCCATTACGTGGAAAGTCTGAATCAAAAGCCCACTGTGTGGGCTTCATAAAAGGTGGAAAAGTGTCCTAGTGGCACGAAATGGAATATTGCTTGGATAGCAAATCCATTACATGGAAAGTCCGAATCGAAAGCTCACTGTGTGGATGTCATCTGCAGACTGCATACTTCTGGTTTCCGGAAGAACAGCCTATGGTGAACGGAAGGCCCAATATACGGAAGTGAGGCTAAGCAGCCATGTGCAGGACGTGACGATTCCTTGGGTGAGCCCAGTACCAGAGCGCTATGTATCGGCTCTGCAAGTATGGAAGCCTCCTTGGATGGCGGGGAATGCCCATGGTCTGCCCCTGCCTTCCCTTGAGGGCTGACCAGGATCTTTGGCTGTTCTATATGGACCAGCTGGGATGGGGGATAACACCTCAACAGTGAGAGTCAAACGTCCTAAGAAACCCCCCGGGAAGGTTAACCCGGTCAACAAATGCCCGCAGAAGTCGGATGTGTCGGCCTAACGGCGCAAAAACGCAGCTCTGCTGTAAACAGACACAACGCAATCACATCCGGAAAAAAAACTCCGGATGAACGAAGAAGAAGAAGTATCTGCTGCAGGTTGAACTCAGATTAGTAATATGATTTTGTAGTCTGCCCTCATCGCTGTAAAACAGGCACTGATCATCTGCAAATAGAAGTTCATTTATTCCCTGTAGGTCAGTTGTTTCATCTGGAGTAAAGAGTTCTAAATTTTCTGAATCTGTTTTGTCGAGACTTGCTTCTTTGGAAATTCTGTCCATGTAGATATTGAATAGCAGGGGAGAGAGCACACATCCCTGCCTCACTCCTGTATTGACTGTGAACATATCTGATATACCTTCTTGTGTTCTTACTGCACTTTGGCTCGAGTGGTACATGGCTATGATGTTTTCTAGCAGTTGCCCTTCTATCCCATAGTCTTCAAGGATTGTCCATAATTTGTATCTGTCTACTCTATCGATAGCCTTTTCCTGATCTACAAACACAATATTCTGCTGGTCACTATATTCGATAGTTTTTTCACAAATTTGTCTAAGTGTAAATAATGCATCAGTGCAACTTTTACCTTTCCGAAAACCGAATTGTGCTTTGCTTAACTGTTGTTCAACTATTTACAACTGCTTCCATTGCAGTATTTGAAAATTGGTAAACAAAAAGATATATTCAGCATTTTGACTTGACTTGACTGGCACCTTGCCATCTTGACAGATGATAGTTTGTAACATGGAGTATAACACAAAGTCTGGGCTGAATTTAGAGATCACGTGTTGCCCATGCAGCATGATCCCTCTCTCGTCCTGCCTAGATTACTCCAGAGTAAAGGTAACACCAATACATCCGGAACAAGACAAACTGTAGACGCTGCCGGATCAACAAAGCAATGCTTTAACTGTCTGCCTGTTGGAGCTTCCATCCTAGACCAGTTACTGACCAAGTCTTAGGGCCTGGTCAGCCTTTTTCAGTCTATAGGTTGCATTCCCTTGCACTAGGGTAAGGTTTGTATCCTCCCAATTGCACACCTCTGGCCAAAGCCGTTGGCACAATGTGGGGTGTCGGGTTTGGTGAGAGCCGCCCAACATTCGGTGCAAAAGAAAGCAGATAGCACCGCCTACTGTCATACGGTAGCTCAGTCATATCTGACTAAGACCTAACAGCATCTAACAGATGTATAAAACACATGATAAAATCCAGCAATAATTCATTAGTAAAAGAAACAATCAGTAAATGATGTCTTACCAACAGCCGTCAGTTTTCCTGCGAACTTCTAGAAGCTCTTTATCTGTGAACACCTCTGAGGAGTCCAGGACGGTGATCAGCTGCTCACAGTTGGAGATGGCGCTGACGTGGGCCACAGTTTTAAACAGTGGCAACATTTCAAAGTCATTCAAAACGTCTTTCCGAGAAGTGGTGCCAATTATCAGCAGCTTGTGACCCTACAGAAGAAAATAGCTTGTTTATTAAGCAGATACAAAAATGATAACAGCACAAATGTTCACCAGTGAATGTTTCCTCAGTGACTGCATGAGTTTGCCTTATCTGTATGTAACAAGAAGCAAATGAAAACCTTAAACTGATCAGAGAAATTAGACGTAGACAGTCACAGTTTTTGGGCACGTTATGAGAATAAATAAACTAGAGAACTTGGTGACAAATGGCAAGATGGAAGGGAAAGAACAAAGTTAGTTAGTTAGTTAGTCGACAGATCATCCTCATTGCACATCGAACCATTCAGTCCATAAGTGCTCGGATCCCCTCCTCAGCAAATCCCGCAGCGTGTAGCAGCTAACGACGCCAGTTCTGTGTTGGATTATCAATCTTCTTTGGCTTCCTGCGTAGTGTTCCTGTTTGGCCACCCCTCTTTTAATTTGCTGCTCCCGCAGTCTGGCCATTGTTGTAGATTCTCAGTCATCACTTGGTTCTCGCAAAAGTCTCACTTCTCGTAGAGCATTCAGAATGTCAGCCTGGTCCATGGCGCGTCCGCCCTCCACAGTAGCCTCACCTGCGAGCTTGTCAGCCCGCTCATTTCCTTGTACTCCCGCATGACCTGGCACGAAGATGAAACTAATCTTTGCCAGCCGAGACCGCTTCAGAGGCAGCAACCATTCTCTTCGGATCAACCCCTCCTCTATCCTCTTGATCATGTTCATTGAGTCGCTAAGGAAACAAGCCCTAGTGAATGTCTGTGTCTCGAGCCATGTTATTGCTTTACTTACTGCCATGACTTCCATGGTCAGGCTACTTGTGGTTTCAGTGAAAGCACCAGAGTCCTCCTTCACAATTCTCCCTCCGGCCCGAGCTGTAAAGGCCCATGAGCTTCTCACATGTCGGACGACCGACCCATCATTCTTTACACGGAAAGAACAAAGGGAAGGTAGAAAGGTAAATATCTGGATGGCTTGGCCACATGGCATGGTTCGGACAAGAACACGGAGCTAATCCACGATCCTGGTGATCGTGTAAGATGGCAAAACATGACCGCCCATGCTTATCGGCATGGCACATGATGATGATGACGATACAAGATCTTTTTATCGAGACCAACACAAGCTCAAGATGACTAACAAGACAGACCAGAACAAATCATTATTCTGTGCCTCACAACAGGACACAACAGATTATGCAACCACATGTATAGCCAATTAAAGAATGGCAAATCAGTCATGTACACATGTGGATTGGCACCACAGATAACAGATCACATACTCCAAGACTGCCCAAAATACAACACATCTAGGCAAACCGTCTTGCCTAGAGAAACAACAGTGGAAGATAAACTCTATGGATCACTGAGTGAGCTAAATAACAAAGACAACATTGCAGATAAAGACAAATTTAAAGCAAACGAAAGAAGAAGAAGATACCAACGAGAAAGATCCCAATGTATTACCTGTGCCCATCAGAAAGCAAAGAACAGTAACATGGTAACCTACCATACATGTTAAAAGAAACGACGAGGGAGGGTTGGTGTAAAACAACCGGCTACTTCATTCCATAGAAAACTTTAGCTGCAAAATCCAACAATTATTAACAAGTTTACAACATCCTTGGAATGAGTCAACTGAGGGTCTATGCTCCATTCAGAGATGAAAGGCAGCAGCAGCAGAAGAAGAATAGACACGAGAAAGTCACGCATATAACACATAACATATAACATAATATAATTTGTAATACAGACCTGGGGTGGGTTCTTCTTAAGTAGCACCAGCATCGCCTGCAAGACCAGGTTGGAGAAGCGGGGTCCCACTGGCACGTAATCTGACAAGACAAAGACATTCCTGTATGGAGGGCCCACGCATTTAAATGTTCAATACTAAACGTGTTGACTGTGACATTATACTGTATGGACCACTGAGTGAACTTAAACAGAAGGAGAAGTTTATACAAGAAACAACATTGCAGATATAGACAATCAACTTCAAGTGAATGAAAGAAGAATTAACTATGTCATCTTCCAGTCCCCAACATGGTGGATAGGCGGTTGAGCTGTTAAGGCCTCTGGAGTGTTTATGCTTGTGGCTGCGGTTTGCTTACACATTTTCCAAGTATTGGACTGGCAGTGCATGGTTCCACCACCCTGCTATTGAGCTGAGTGCGTGAAGCGACACTGTGAGTTGTGGATTTCATGTGGAGTGCCTTTACATCAGTCTGCAGTTGTTTGTGTCGTGAAGCACTCCGTCCCCATCCTCAGAAGCCAGCAAAGAGTTCCAACCCCAATAGTACCAGTAGCAATCTGATTATATGTGTGTCTCGCCTTTCCTCTAAGCGGTGAGCATCGGCCAGATCCCCTCGTCACTCCACGCTGTCGCATTCTTGCCAGACCATGGTGATCCATTTGCTCTTCCGAGGTGCGTGAAGCGACACTGTGAGTTGTGGATTTCATGTGGAGTGCCTTTACATCAGTCTGCAGTTGTTTGTGTCGTGAAGCACTCCGTCCCCATCCTCAGAAGCCAGCAAAGAGTTCCAACCCCAATAGTACCAGTAGCAATCTGATTATATGTGTGTCTCGCCTTTCCTCTAAGCGGTGAGCATCGGCCAGATCCCCTCGTCACTCCACGCTGTCGCATTCTTGCCAGACCATGGTGATCCATTTGCTCTTCCGAGGTGAACACGTGCTCCCACAAGGCCGCAACCACGTCTGCCTTATCATGCATCAATACTCCACCAAGTTTTGCAGAGCCAGCCAATTTGTCTGCCTGTTCATTGCCCAGCACACCAGCATGCCCCGGAGAAAAGATCCAGACGATGCTTGCCACCCGTGACTTCTGAAGCGAAGCAAGCCACTCGGCACGAAGCTTGCCTGTCCTCACCCTACTCAGCATGCTTTCTGAGTCAGTTACAATCACGATATGTGTGTGTATTAATGGAAATGGAGAATTATTCACCAACTTTTGCGCAGTGAATCAATGTGTCATAGGCGGGAGCATTTCTTTTTTAAACAAAAGAATCCATAAAGCCACATAAGCGTCCTCCGGCTACAAAAGGGAAAAACAAATTGATCATTAATAAGAAATTTAAATTATCTACAGAGCCTAATCTCGCATTCGAAACACAGCTGATGTAAAAGTTTTTAGGTATGCAGCCACTCGGCACAAAGCTTGCCTGTCCTCACCCTACTCAGCATGCTTTCTGAGTCACTTACAATCACGATATGTGTGTGTATTAATGGAAATGGAGAATTATTCACCAACTTTTGCGCAGTGAATCAATGTGTCATAGGCGGGAGCATTTCTTTTTTAAACAAAAGAATCCATAAAGCCACATAAGCGTCCTCCGGCTACAAAAGGGAAAACCAAATTGATCATTAATAAGAAATTTAAATCATCTACAGAGCCTAATCTCGCATTCGAAACACAGCTGATGTAAAAGTTTTTAGGTATGCAGATTTAAATTCGGACCACCATTCTAACAAATGGAAGGGAAAATTCTTAACCAAGTGAATAATTTTAAATACCTAGGGGCATTTATAATATCAGATGGAAGATGCGCAACAGAGATTAAGAGCAGAATAGGGCAAGCAAAAGCTGCATTTAAGAAAATGAGGAGTATCTTATGCAATAAGTCACTACCATTGAATGTAAGAAAGAGAGTGCTGAAGGGCTATATAAAACCTGTTTTGCTGTACAGCAATGAATCTTAGAATGTAAATTAGGAAGAACTTGGAAGCAATAGAGATGTGTTTCCTGAGATGAATGTTGCGAATTTCTTGGACTACCAGAGTAACTAACAACTATTGTTTGAAAGAGTCTAATGAAACTAAAACATTATATACAATAATAAGAAAGAGACAAACAGCTTTCTTTGGTCATGTGACGAGAAGAGAGGCACTGAAGAACATGGTGACGACTGGAAAGATCAAGAGGAAGAGAGACAGAGGCAGACCAAGAGAAATGATGCTGGATGGATTGAGACTGTGGCATGGAGGAATACCAGCAGCAGAGTTGATCCACAACACCAAAGGCCGAGATCTGTGGAGAGTCATGAATGCCTACGCCAGCTGGCAGGGCACTAGATGAAGATCATGATGATTGTAAAAACATAAAGAAAGAATCACATAACTTACCCAGCAGCCTTTCAATATCATCCATGACAATGCAGCTGAGAGGAGACTTGTAGGCGTCATCAAAGATCTACAGGGGAAACCACATACAAAAATATATATTTAAAAGTGATCTAAAATTCAACCCAACATGTTTACAGCAAAGCTTGTTCCTAGAATTTAGGGGATTCTCTGGAGATGACCATGTCTGCCTTCCTCCTCTTTCTTTCAACCAGCAGTGGAGCAGGGGCCCTGAGTCAACTCAAACCAGGCTCTTTGTAGTCTTGATCATGATTGGTTGGATTTACAAGACAGTGTGGCAGATAGATTCAAGATCTGATGGATAATTTACACAGGACAGCCACACAGGCAGGGACATCTGGCTGATGAGAGGAATTTCAATAGGCTGTTGTGGGGGAAATGTCCTGCACAGAACAAACCATTGGATGATAATGAAGATGATGATGATAAGCCTGCCACGTATGTCAAAAGACAAGAGTAAGGAGGGTTTGTGTGGGGGATGACTACCCCATGTGACAGAAAACTTTAGATGCAAAACTCAGTTATCATGAACACATCTGCAGATAAGAAAACAATAACTTGAAGACGTAAGACTAACATTACAGGTAAAAAAAATTAACCATACTCCCACATAACTACCATGACAGGTCCAAAAAAACCTACCCACATTCCCACACAACAACCATGACAGGTCCAAAAAACTACCCCAATTCCCGTGCAACTACAATGACAGGCCCCCAAAACTAACCACATTTGCACACAACTACTATCACAGATCCAAAAAACTACCCACATCACACAACTACCAGGACAGGTCCCATAAACTACAAACATTCCCCACACAACCACTACCATAGCTCTAAAAACTACTTCCACATCTCCTGAAAACTACTCACTTCCCACTAAGCTACCAACACAATTCCAAACCACTACACTGACACAGAACTAGCACAACATCCTCCTACAACATTTAAGTTCACCAAACCTTCTTAATGACTTGACACTTGGCTGCTTCTGTGTATCCAATCATATTTTCAGGTGTGCACAGTTTCATGAAGGGCAGGTCCGAACCTTTGGCGATTTTGGCAGCCAGCGCAGTCTTTCCTGTCCCTGGTGGACCTGGTGATGGGCAGATTGAAATAATTATTAGCACAACAACCGAGCAGACCAAACATCATCATCATCGTCACATGCCTTGAGAGTGGCACAGGCATTGATGACACTTCACAGATCTCGGTCCTTGGTCCTAATTAGAAAGAAAGTAAAGC
>OY992879.1:52527109-52605377 GCA_963921405.1 Cepaea hortensis
CTAAGAGGTCACACACAGCCTCCCAGAAGATTCTCAAACAATCAAGGTATAAAAGGAAAATTGGTAGACTGCAGGACCACAAAGGTATGATGATTAAGTTCTTTCGCTGGGTGCCTGACCAGCAGCACTACTCACCTTCCAACAACATGGTAATAAGTGAAGTCTGGTCACTGGTCTTTATCTGAGATATGACAAGGGCACCATCAGTCAACACACGATTGACTGGTTCGCCCCAGGTGAGAATGCCCTGTGATAGGAACACGTCGAGCTCTTCCTTACTGCTGCCAAATGCCTGGATTTGGAAAATAAGATGACATAAATTCTTTCTTTCATCTTTGTTGCTCATGATTTATTCTTTTGTGTAGATGAATAATAACAACCTATTGGTCTTATACCAGGTCTGCTAAAAATGTATCGGACCTTTAGTCTGGACAATTTCTCACTTGGAGATCTGAAACCCTAATCCCATTCAAAACAATCCCCTTGGGACTGTACACACCTCTTGGATCATTTTAAGAAGGTCTCTTTAGGAATTGAGTACTACTGTGTGGTTGTGGCGATATGCTTATCTTTGCATGACTCAAACACAATATTTTGACAATGTTTTTTTAACCTATATGAATGCAACATGCACAATAGATAATTGATGTACGAAAGATGAGTGGTTGGAAGGGCCAAATGTAACATGGGCCTACGTGCCCAATGTATAACCCTATGAAAGTAAAGTTTGTTTGTTCATTCACGCCGGGTTCCTTTCAGTGGCATGATCAGCTTGGGTACAAGAGGAACATGATGAGATGAGATGAGATCAGCTAGGGGAATAGCCAAAAATCGCAGTCATGTCAGGAGATAGGAAGCCTTAAGAACCAGAAGAATATTTTGTATTGCCAAGAAAGTCTGAAGTAGATGTGAAGAATGGGTGAGTGTGCTGCCGGGTTCCTGTTACCCACAGGTCTGTACTTTAGCACAGCACAGTATCATGAAGGCTATGGATAATCTCCAGGTAGATAGCCCTCTTTGGTATTATTTTGGCCTTGAGGTGTGTACTCATGATGCACTACCCCATGGGAGTCCAAGAACATGGTTTTTGTATTTTTCCCAGCCAAAGTACGATACTTTTAAAATAGACGTTGTATGTTTGAAAACATCATCATCATGTGCCATGCCAGGAAGCATGTGTGGACATATGGTTTGCCATGTCACACAATCACAAAAGTGTTGGACCAGGTCTGTGTTCTTGCCATGATTATGCCATGTGTCCAGCCAGCTAAGTATTGATCTCTGTCTTCCTCTTGGTCTTTTTCCATCAAATCTGCCAATTGTTATTAAGTTTTCACAGCACACCCACAACAACCTTGAATGACTGTGTCTAGTTTCTCAAATCAATGTCAGGTGTGTATATATTTGTGGAAGGTCTGTCTTCTTCTTCTTCTTCTTCGTTCATCCGGAGTTTTTTTTTCGGATGTGATTGCGTTGTGCCTGTTTACAGCAGAGCTGCGTTCTTGCGCCGTTAGGCCGACACATCCGACTTCTGCGGGCATTTGTTGACCGGGTTAACCTTCCCGAGGGGAAGGTCTGTCACATTCATGTTTTATGTCTGTCCATGGTTCACTTGGCATTTTCCACACAAACTACATTTCAACTACGAGGAGATGTTTTCCAGTTTGTCCATTTATTGTCCATGTTTCACATGCATACAACAGTACAGGCTCTACATAGTACTTAAATACACTTTTCCTCATTGCATCTGACAGCTTTGTATTGGTGAGTATGTTTTCCATACTGTAAACAGTTACTTTTGCCATTACAATTCTTGTTCTCTCTACAAGGCATATTCCATCAGATGTTCCAAGATAGCTGTACTGATTCATCTGTTGAAGAGTTTTCAACTCTCTAAGGGAATTTGTGATGTCAATTCAATTTCTTCAGCAAATATCAGCTAGCATTGACACTATTTAGCTCAGCAACACAAACATAACCCACTGAAGAGTAAATATATCAGCTAGCCTTGGCACTATGCAGTATAGACACACAAACATAACTCATTGAAAAGAAAACATATCAGATAGCATTGACACTATGCAGTGGGATGAAAGTGGATGTATAGCTAAGTGGATCATGTGGAATGAAAGTGGATGTGTGGCTAAGTGAATCATGTGGAATGAAAGTGGATGTGTAGCTACGTGTATCATGTGAAATGAAAGTGGATGTGTGGCTAAGTGGATCATGTGAAAAAAAAAGTTGCTTAAAAGTCGACAGGGTCGACTTCATTGCACCAGGTTTTATCCCATATGGCTCGGTCTCTTTCCACAGCACGGAAAGCGTCGCTTTTAGCGATGACCGACAGGAGTCTCCGAAACATTTAACTCATAAACCGAAGGATGTGGCCCAGAATTGAGCCCACAACCTTCGGAGCACGAGTCAAATGGCTTGACCACTTCGCCACAGAGAATGTGAAATGAAAGTTGAATGTGTAGCTAAGTGGATCATGCGAAATGAAAGTGGATGTGTGTGACTAAGTGGATCATGTGGAATGAAAGTGGATGTGAAGCTCAGTGGATTACGTGGAATAAAACCTCCACTTCTCAAACAAGATACTGGTGGGATCAGATTCATTTAAATTTTTCAGAAAACATGTTTTAAAAAGTTGGGATAAAAAACAAATTCACTTAAATAAAACATCAAAACCTTGAAATGTGTAATTAAACCAATAAGCTGCTCATTCGATGTTGAAGAAGAAAACAATTAAGAACATTCAAAAGTGACAAGCATATATTTCTTTTCTATGAATATCAATCATTGTCAACTAACAGACTGAACAGTTACTTTAGTGGCATTATGAGACTTCCTAGGATACAGATACTGATAACAGAAAGCATACAATGAGAACGAGCATTCTGCCTGGACACATATTACTTACAGGTTTGATGTCATGCTGCAGGGCATGCAGGAAGTCTGTTCTTGTGATTTTCAGCTTCTCTATGGCATCAGTGTCCACCTCCACTTTGTTTGTTGCCTGAAGGAGATTGAGAGAGAAATCATACTGTGAACTGAAGTCTTCAAGCTAAGAGTTTCTGAACTGCTGTCTATGAGTGGCACATTTACAATGGACTTTTTTCAGCACCACAATGACGGATGCGAAGGTGATGATGCATTAGGGTCAGACCATTACGCCATGCGCCACAGAGGTGATGATGCATTAGGGTCAGACCATTATGCCATGCGCCACAGAGGTGATGATGTGTTAGGGTCAGACCATTATGCCATGGGACACAGAGGTGATGTGGTGTTAGGGTTATACCATTATGCCATGTGTCATTGAGGTGATGTGGTGTTAGGGTTAGACCATTATGCCATGTGTCATAGAGGTGATGATGTGTTAGGGTCAGACCATTGTGCCATGTGTCATAGAGGTGATGATGTGTTAGGGTCAGACCATTGTGCCATGTGTCATAGAGGTGATGATGTGTTAGGGTTATACCATTATGCCATGTGTCATAGAGGTGATGTGCTGTTAGGGTCAGACCATTATTTCATGCGTCACAGAGGTGATGATGTGTTAGGGTCAGACCATTATGCCATGCGTCACAGAGGTGATGATGTGTTAGGGTCAGACCATTATGTCATGCGTCACAAAGGTGATGATGTGTTAGGGTCAGACCATTAAGCCAAGCATCACAGAGGTGATGATGTGTTAGGGTCAGACCAATATGCCATGCGTCACAGAGGTGATGATGTGTTAGGGTCAGACCATTGTGCCATGTGTCATAGAGGTGATGTGGTGTTAGGGTTAGACCATTGGGCCATGTGTCATAGAGGTGATGATGTGTTAGGGTCAGACCATTGTGCCATGTGTCATAGAGGTGATGATGTGTTAGGGTCAGACCATTGTGCCATGTGTCATAGAGGTGATGATGTGTTAGGGTTATACCATTATGCCATGTGTCATAGAGGTGATGTGCTGTTAGGGTCAGACCATTATTTCATGCGTCACAGAGGTGATGATGTGTTAGGGTCAGACCATTATGTCATGCGTCACAAAGGTGATGATGTGTTAGGGTCAGACCATTACGCCAAGCATCACAGAGGTGATGATGTGTTAGGGTCAGACCAATATGCCATGCGTCACAGAGGTGATGATGTGTTAGGGTCAGACTATCAGACTGGGACACAAAGGTGATGATGTGTTAGGGTCAGACCTTTATGCCATACGTCACAGAAGTGATGATGTGTGCCACGGTATTGTTGCTGTGGCTCGTCTATAACAACACCAGGCAATTTGAAGACAACGTAAAGATCCACTCGACAGGAAACTTTTGCGCCCTCAGTTTGAACAATGAAAGTTTATTGCATACTGCGGATGAGTCGCACACGCCCAGCCTTGCATCATTATTATTCAAGTGCCTGATCATTAGGAAAATTACCTGTCTTAATATCTATCATCTTCTTAAACTTAATTACGTGGTCTACTCACTGCAACCTGCAACCAACAATCACTTGTCACTGTGTGCATCGGACCATCATTCTGGTTGATTGTGTTGTCAAACAGTGTTGAATGTCAAACTGTCACTTTCCGGCGTTCTCGACCTCATCACCAGGTCGCGACTTCAGAATGTTGATTCATTATCAATTGATTTCACAAATGGAATAGTAATTGACATTCAACTGTCTCTGATGATACTATCGCTGACTATTTTTTTGTTCAGTCGATCTTTCCATGCCCACGTCTCGGCCTGCAATGATCCAAACATGTCGGCCGTCGTCAGCCAGTGCGCAGTCATGTGACCGTGCTAGCTCCGCCCTCTGGCGTCGCATGTGTTTTCTCGCTTTTTCTTGACCGTTTGTATGAGCGGTACTTATCTAGTTTCTTAGATTAATAAATATACTAGATTGCTTGTATTCATCTCATGGCAATGTGTTAGGGTCAGACCATCAGACTGAGGGAAACAAAGGTGATGATGTGTTAGGGTCAGACCATTATGTCATGCGTCACACAAGTGATGATGTGTTAGGGTCAGACCTTTATGCCATGCGTCACAGAAATGATGATGTGTTAGGTCAGACCAATGTGCCATGCATCAAAGAGGTGATGATGTGTTAGGATCAGACCATCAGACTGAGGGACAATAAGGTGATGATGTGTTAGGGTCAGACCATTATGCCATGCATCACAGAGGTGATGATGCGTTATGTAAGACCATCATTCTGACCATAACCTCTCTTCAAGCAAGTCTATCAACAGAAGACAAGTATGTCAACAGGTAGACAGATTAAATAACAGCCGACACCAAATACTGTCCAGTGCAGACCGAGGATCTAGCACTCTTGCCTGCCAGCTTGGTAGTCATGGGTTGGAATCTCCACTTGGACCCCCAGGTCAACCTAGCCTGATACTGACCCCATAACCCACCCAGTGCTGACTGGTCTATACAAGTATGGGGCCAGCACCATATACCCAATAAGAATTAGGATGTGTACAAGAATTCTTTACTCACATACAAGAGAACAGTTACTCAGCTTTCAACATAAACAAGTAGACAACTATTACCTATGTTAAGACACCCCTGTGATATGTCTCCACCAGGAAGATGTATGTTGCACAGATCAAGGGAAAGGTCCAAGTCAAAGTGAGACACAAACCTGCTGCCTTGTAGGAAGACTGGGCAGCCAAAGGTCAGGGAAAACAAACTAAAAACAATGCTTGTTGAAATAGAATGCACTGAGCCACAGGCTTGATGAAACTACCGTAGCTTGCCTTTATGTTGGCTATGTTAAGATGGAGCAACTATGGCTATAATTTTAACTAAGGAAAACAGAAATTATGGATATATGCAAGAAGAAAGAAATACCACAATATAACATCCAAGTAAAAGGGAACATTCTTCAACAGGTGAATCTTGGAACAGTCATAACATCTTACAGAAGATGCCTTGTAAAGATTAGAACAAGAAACACCATAGCAAAAGTTGCCTTTTGCAAGATGGAAAACATACTGACCAATAAAAAGTGGTAAACTGCATTAGAAAAGGGTTGTTAAAGTGCTGTATGGAACCTATATTGTTGTATGCATGTAAAACGCTGATATTAAGTAGACAAGCCAAGAAGAATCACAAGAAATGTGGTTTCTGAGAATACCAATGACAGAAAAGGAATGACAGTCCTTTATGAAAAAATGAAAATCATACACTAGTTAGAGAAATGATACTTAGACAATACAAATTTGTTGGGCATATTACAATGAGAAATACACTTGAACACTTAGTGACAACTGGCAAATCTGATCGATAAAGAAAAAGGGGAAGACAATGTGGCCTTGCTACATGGCATATTGGGAGCTTATCCTAAACTGTTGATCGTATGAGATGGTGAATCATGACTGCTCATGATGATGATAATGATGTAGAGATGATGCTGGCCTGTGCAGTCACAATGAACACAGAAAATCTGGCCACATTTCCACAACTGTTCTACTCTTTTCTTCTGTAACACCTAGACACAAACAGTAAACCTGAAACCCACCAGACTAATTAGAACATCCAGTCTGAATGTGAGTCTGGATGCCAGAGAGCTGATAAACTAGCTAAGAGAAGAGAAACCTGATGTACCAGTCACATACCACCAAAAGAAGAGACTTGTCAAATCAATCAGAAAGCCAATAACACCAGCACAAGATGACTACAATTTTATGGACAGATTCAAGCAATCATTATACTGCGCCTCAAAACAGGACAAAATCAATTACACAACTACATTTACATAAAATTTAATAATGACAAATCAGCCATGAGCACATGTGAATTGACGATGCAGACAGCAGATCACATACTCCAAGACTGCCCTGAATATCTGGACAAAGCCATTGGCCTAGAGAAACAACAGTCGAACATAAACTTTATGGACCAGTGAGTGAACTAAAATACAATGAAGTTTATATAACAGGCAACAATGCAGATACAGACAATGGATTTCAAGGTAACAAAATAAAGAAGAATCTGAATACTTCTGGTGATGAGAAGCCTTCTGGAGGTCATCACTGGAGCTAAGGAGTTCATGCTTCATGTGACACTTTCAGCAGGCTGCCCTGTGGAAAGAGCCATATGAGGTAAAACCCGGTGCAATGAATTTGATCCTCTGTTAACACACACACACACACACACACACACCCCCCCCCCCTCCATGTAATGGACAATCACAGGGCTTTCATGGATGAGACATGAAGTCGATGGAGCTGTAGCAATGCTGTAAACATACAAGGTGTAAATCAATGAACAACGAGAAGTGGAATTGGTCAGTGACAGGAGCCAAGTTGGGCCTCAAGTCAGTTAATCATGAAGCATGGATTAATTGTGGCACACATGACGATAAATCAAGAGGTGAAAAGACTCACAAAAATCGTTAGTCTGCACGAAGATCCCATGAGAGAAACATCACACATCAAAAGTCCAAAGTTGGTAAAGGCACATAACATTGAAGGGCTGAATGTAAGACGGGTCTGCGCGCCCAATTTGTAACCCTAATAAAGTTGATTTGATTTGATTTGATTTGCTGCCATATTTATTGTATTTTAACTAGTATTTTAAATAGTGTGAATTACATTCCTGATGGTGTAAGTTGAAATGACCAATTATACGATGTCATGCATTTCACTATTATGTGCAGTGCTTTATTAAGAAGCGTGACGTAGTGTGTTGTTACACAGTGGTGTTTTGAATGAGAAGAGAAGAAGTGGAGGACCCCTATGGCTATGGCCGCTATGGGCAATAACAAAATAATATTGAGTCTAGACCCCTAGACAACATCAAATAAATGAGCGTTACATACATAACGTTACATACATAGCGTTACATACACAGTGTTACATACACCGGTTCTGTGGTGAAGGAGATATGAACACAATTTGTAATCCTGAATACTGCGTTAAAAACACATCTGCGAGCAATTTGGCAGCAGACTGCCTTGCATTAGTTTTTAAAAAATGGTATGAGTGACAGTTGTTCAGAAAGCAATGGCAAACTACTGAACGTAAATGTCAGAGACCTAAATGTAGACTTAAACGCAACAGACTGAGCCGACACGACAGGCATAGAGGAAAGACAGTCAGTCGACAGGGACTTGAATGCGAGACAGGTATGAAAGTACAGGGACAGGTCACGACTTTTGACAGACACCGAAACCTGAGGGGTCAGGGACAGTTAGATTGCGATGCAGTACAGACTTGACACGCACGGACTAAAGGGAGTTCAGGCGAGAACACGTGGCCATAGGACACGTGGTAGAAATGACTGGACAAGGGACCAGACAGACGGTGTGTGACTAGCGACTTGGACGGACGTGATTGAGAGAACGGATTGTATCTGACATGAGAGACGAGTGAAAATTATTACGATTGATGAGCTGTATAACTGCGAGAAGAGCATGCTATGCTTAAGTGGGACGGTGACGACTTGTATGCAGCTTGAGTGAGATGGCTAGACTGTATGCTAGCAGTTTGAGTGTTTGTACATAGATTGTTGAGTGTACATACTTGTATTGAGACTGTTTCGAGTACCGACACGATTGTGTTACGTCGGAACTTCATTTGTATAGCGAGCGCTACATGACATTGTTGTGAGGCTTGATTAAGGAAATAAACATTCCCGACTAGGACAGACCAAGTGCCCGTCTCTGTGTGCAGTTCTTTTGAGAGAAAGTTTAATTCACCTGTCAGCAACTGGCGGGTGCATGAATCCTTAACACTAGGTCTATGACAGTAAACTTGCCAAGAAATCACAAAAAGTCCAAAAAATGCTGGGACTGACTGTGGCATCCTGTAAAAGAATATGCAACAAACTTTACATGCATATACACACTACATGCCACAGCCACCCACCTTAATCAAGCGATTCATGGCTGTAGACTGGGCTGCTCTAACCAGACCCTCAATCTCGGCACCGCTGAAGTTTTTGGTCAGAGAGGCCAGCTCCTGTATGTCCACATCGGAGGACAGCTTATCGTGACATCTCATTCTCTCTGTGTGAATGTTGAGGATCTGAACCCGGCCATGCTCGTCTGGAAGACCAATTTCCATCTGGACCTCCAGTCTGCCTGGTCTGATCAAGGCTTCATCAATCATGTCCTTCCTGTTGGTCATTCCTGGAATAATAAAATTATAGAAATAGAATAAACAGCGTGAGTGTTCACATGTCTCCAAATTGTGGTGGCAGAGGAGCTTATATGTTTACATGTCTCCACTGTAGTGGTAGAGGAGCTTATCATGTTCATATGTCTCCACACTGTAGTGGTATATGAGCTTATATGTTCACATGTCTCCACCTTGTAGTGGTAGATGAACTTATATGTTCACATGTCTCCACCTTGTAGTGGTAGATTAACTTATATGTTCACATGTCTCCACCTTGTAGTGGTAGATGAACTTATATGTTCACATGTCTCCACCTTGTAGTGGTAGATGAACTTATTTGTTCACATGTCTCCACCTTGTAGTGGTAGATGAACTTATTTGTTCACATGTCTCCACCTTGTAGTGGTAGATGAACTTATATGTTCACATGTCTCCACCTTGTAATGGTAGATGAACTTATTTGTTCACATGTCTCCACTTTGTAGTGGTAGATGAACTTATATGTTCACATGTCTCCACCTTGTAGTGGTAGATGAGTTTATATGTTCACATGTCTCCACACTGTAGTGGTAGATGAACTTATATGTTCACATGTCTCCACACTGTAGTGGTAGATGAACTTATATGTTCACATGACTCCACCTTTTAGTGGTAGATGAGTTTATATGTTCACATGTCTCCACACTGTAGTGGTAGATGAACTTATATTTTCACATGTCTCCACACTGTAGTGGTAGATAAGCTTATATGTTCACATGTCTCCACACTGTAGTGGTAGATGAACTTATATGTTCACATTTCTCCACCTTGTAGTGGTAGATGAGTTTATATGTTCACATGTCTCCACACTGTAGTGGTAGATGAGCTTATATGTTCACATGTCTTCACCTTGTAGTGGTAGATGAACTTATATGTTCACATGTCTCCACCTTGTAGTGGTAGATGAGTTTATATGTTCACATGTCTCCACACTGTAGTGGTAGATGAGCTTATATGTTCACATGTCTCCACACTGTAGTGGTAGATGAACTTATATGTTCACATGTCTCCACCTTGTAGTGGTAGATGAGTTTATATGTTCACATGTCTCCACACTGTAGTGGTAGATGAGCTTATATGTTCACATGTCTCCACCTTGTAGTGGTAGATGAACTTATATATTCACATGTCTCCACCTTGTAGTGGTAGATGAGTTTATATGTTCACATGTCTCCACACTGTAGTGGTAGATGAGCTTATATGTTCACATGTCTTCACACTGTAGTGGTAGATGAACTTATATGTTCACATGTCTCCACCTTGTAGTGGTAGATGAGTTTATATGTTCACATGTCTTCACACTGTAGTGGTAGATGAGCTTATATGTTCACATGTCTCCACCTTGTAGTGGTAGATGAACTTATATGTTCACATGTCTCCACCTTGTAGTGGTAGATGAGTTTATATGTTCACATGTCTCCACACTGTAGTGGTAGATGAGCTTATATGTTCACATGTCTTCACACTGTAGTGGTAGATGAACTTATATGTTCACATGTCTCCACCTTGTAGTGGTAGATGAGTTTATATGTTCACATGTCTCCACCTTGTAGTGGTAGATGAACTTATATGTTCACATGTCTCCACCTTGTAGTGGTAGATGAACTTATATGTTCACATGTCTCCACCTTGTAGTGGTAGATGAACTTATTTGTTCACATGTCTCCACTTTGTAGTGGTAGATGAACTTATATGTTCACATGTCTCCACCTTGTAGTGGTAGATGAGTTTATATGTTCACATGTCTCCACACTGTAGTGGTAGATGAACTTATATGTTCACATGTCTCCACACTGTAGTGGTAGATGAACTTATATGTTCACATGACTCCACCTTTTAGTGGTAGATGAGTTTATATGTTCACATGTCTCCACACTGTAGTGGTAGATGAACTTATATTTTCACATGTCTCCACACTGTAGTGGTAGATGAGCTTATATGTTCACATGTCTCCACACTGTAGTGGTAGATGAACTTATATGTTCACATTTCTCCACCTTGTAGTGGTAGATGAGTTTATATGTTCACATGTCTCCACACTGTAGTGGTAGATGAGCTTATATGTTCACATGTCTTCACCTTGTAGTGGTAGATGAACTTATATGTTCACATGTCTCCACCTTGTAGTGGTAGATGAGTTTATATGTTCACATGTCTCCACACTGTAGTGGTAGATGAGCTTATATGTTCACATGTCTCCACACTGTAGTGGTAGATGAACTTATATGTTCACATGTCTCCACCTTGTAGTGGTAGATGAGTTTATATGTTCACATGTCTCCACACTGTAGTGGTAGATGAGCTTATATGTTCACATGTCTCCACCTTGTAGTGGTAGATGAACTTATATGTTCACATGTCTCCACCTTGTAGTGGTAGATGAGTTTATATGTTCACATGTCTCCACACTGTAGTGGTAGATGAGCTTATATGTTCACATGTCTTCACACTGTAGTGGTAGATGAACTTATATGTTCACATGTCTCCACCTTGTAGTGGTAGATGAGTTTATATGTTCACATGTCTTCACACTGTAGTGGTAGATGAGCTTATATGTTCACATGTCTCCACCTTGTAGTGGTAGATGAACTTATATGTTCACATGTCTCCACCTTGTAGTGGTAGATGAGTTTATATGTTCACATGTCTCCACACTGTAGTGGTAGATGAGCTTATATGTTCACATGTCTTCACACTGTAGTGGTAGATGAACTTATATGTTCACATGTCTCCACCTTGTAGTGGTAGATGAGTTTATATGTTCACATGTCTCCACACTGTAGTGGTAGATGAGCTTATATGTACACATGTCTCCACACTGTAGTGGTAGATGAGCTTATATGTACACATGTCTCCACACTGTAGTGGTAGATGAGCTTATATGTTCACATGTCTCCACCTTGTAGTGGTAGATGAGTTTATATGTTCACATGTCTCCACACTGTAGTGGCAGATGAGCTTATATGTTCACGTCTCCACCTTTTAGTGGTAGATGAGTTTATATGTTCACATGTCTCCACACTGTAGTGGCAGATGAGCTTGTACGCTCACATGTCTTCATACTGTAGTGGTCATTGAGTATATGGTGATACCCCATAGTTTTAGACCAATCGACACTCGATGAGTGGTGTGGCCATTATCACACAGGCCGCCTTTACTTCGCAGGACATCTCCTGGAACTCATTCTGTTGACCTGGGATCCCAGGTCAATGACAACATCCCTATCTTGAAAGGGATTCAAACACATAAGCGCCAGACCAGCTGGCAAGCACACTAGCCACTATGGCTTCCTAATATGATGTTCCCTGTCAACAGGCGTAGATGTTGATGTCCCTGCACGGATCTCATTCCCGTTGCTCCGGATCAACTCTGTTGATGACATTTCCCCCAAGTCACTGTCTCAGTTCATCCAGCAATATCCCTTTCAGTTTGCCTCTGTCTCTTCTCCCACTGAGCTTTTTAACCATCACGATATTTTCCAATGCCTTTCTTTTCATTGTATGATCAAAGAAAGCTGTTTCTTTGCATAGTTGTATATAATGTTCATTGTTGTATCATGTTGCTTCTTTTAGGCAATCATTCTTAGTTACTCCCTTTTCCACCCTTCTCATTCTGTTATTATGCTTTAATGTAGTCACTGTAGTGTCTTCTCTGTGGTTGGTATACTGTTGTGTTTTCTTTGTTTGTTTGCTGATGAAGGTTTGTTGCTTCTTTGTTTGAGAATGGAGGTGGAGGCAGTCACCGCTGCATTCCGCTGGCTGGAGAACACAGAGCACACACGTTTTGATTGTAATAGACTCACATGGCAAGGATGCTGAGAAGGGTGAAGACAGGATGCTTCATGAATGCTTCAATTAAAATCAAAGATATTTATTTAGCAGGTGTGGTGGGAAACCAGCAGGTGCACAGATTAGCTGGGTCTGCACCATTAGGTGAGGTACTGGTGCATGACAGGGCAGACATGGTCACGGCCCTTTGAAATCATGTATATAATGTGGAAGAACAGGTAATCATCATAGCCTGAAGAGAATGGTGCGGCAGGGAATGACCAGGGGATTTGGCTGACACTCAGTTCTACGAGGAAAGGCCAAACAGACAAATAATCAGACCGCTACTGGTACCTTTAGTATTGGGACTCTTCGCTGGCTGTTGAAGACGAGGATGGAGCGCAGATGAGGATGGAGCACATATGAGAATGTCCTGAGGGCTATGATGTCAGTTCTTGACAAAGCTCAACTCGCCCTTTGTTTTCCGAAACTGCATTTTGTAAAGCTGTCCTATACTTCATATGCTTATATTGTTTACCATGTAGAACTTTTGGCACAAAACAGTCTTTCAAAATTCTTGGGATCATCAGCCAGTTCTACCTTTATTGCTGTCATGTATGTATTATCTATCACATCTTCAATCCATCTATGATGTTATCTTCCCACTTCTATGTTTCTCTGGTATGCCTCTCTTCATAGTTATTCTCTCCATACTTATCTTTTCCAGACATTAATGTACTGAGCTGAATTGTTCACAGGGTCACAGCCATGGCAGTGAAGTGCACCAAGCCCTATGCCACCATGACTCCTAGAAGAATCCACAATGAGGAAGAACTCACCGATGACCAGGATATTGTTAAGCTGCTCCACACCGTCCAGTTTGGTCAGCAGTTGGTTGACGACTGTGTCGTGGACTGCAGTGTTTCCTGCCTAGATGAAAGGATGTTAGAACATGAAAGCTGTTCTAGATGTGAAATGTTCAGGTAGATGTGAAATGTTCAGGTTTATGTAAAATGTTCAGTGAGATGTGATTTTCTTCCATAATTCTGATTCTCTTGCATGGAACAATTTAGTGAGGTCTGAATGTTTTGTATAAGGCTTCTAGAAAACCTTTAGTTAGATCTGATGTTTCGGTATAAGGTTTCTAGAAAACCTTTAGTAACATCTCATTAAAAAAAATGGCGTGTATAGTTGCATATCCTTTGCAGGACATCAGTCAACCCCAGCATTTTTTGTTTGTGATTTCTGAGCAAGTTTACGTTCAGTAGTTTGCCATTGCTTTCTGAAAGACTGTCTCTCATACCATTGTAAGAAAACCAACACAAGTCGATCTGCTTCCAAACTGCCCGCAGCTGAGTTTTGAACTCGGTATGCGGGATTACGAATTGTATTCGTAACAACTTCACCAGCTTTTTATAAGGTTTTCTTTAAGAAGGCTTCTACAAAGCCAAGAAAGGAAAGATAATAATAATAATAATAACAACAACAACAATAACAATAATAAGATTAAGAAAAAGGAGGAGGCAGAGGAAATGGATGAGATGGAAGGAAGCAGAAGAAATAAAACTTAAAAAAGAAGAAGAGGCAGAAAATGAGGGATGAGGATGATGATGAGAAATGCTGGAACAATATAAAAATGATCTGAACATTTTAAATACCAGCCAAAGGAAAGCTAAGATTGTGTAATAGAGAAGCAATATATAAATACACAGCCATTTATTGGCCTCAGTTGAGGCTACAACCATTGTGTCCCCATCATCATCATGTGTCTTGCCAAAAGGTGTAGACATTCACAGAGCTCCACTTATCACGGCCCCAGGTGTCCTCGATCTATTCTACTGATATTATTCCTCCATGCCTCTCAGGCCATCCAGCATCATCTCCCTTCGTCTGCCTCTGCATCTTTCCAGTCATCTTGACATTATATCACAGTGTGTGAATCACAAAATATCAGGATTTCCTTATAGTTTAGTGAACTGTTACCCGGAATGAACATCACAGAACTCTAGGCAAACTAGGGGTGTTTAGTCTCCTCAACAGAAAGTTTGGTGTATTTGGTGTTAAATAACCAAAGCTCTTTGAAAATAACCACAGAATAGTTACAGCAACATCATCATCATTACACATTACGCAACAGAAAGCCCAGAGCATCATTACCAACAAGTTCATTCATCTTTGGGCTGTTTTTAAAGCTTACTAAAACCAGAATTTTCCGGGAAGAATGGGTGGCAAGGAAGGGAACCAGCCACCCCACATCATTATGCTGTGGGCTAGAATAAGCGAAGGTGTAGCACCTGACACGCCAACAGAAATATATGCTAGAGGATACTAATTTCACCTCTGTCATACCTCGTCACTGGTCTCTGTCCTCTGGCTTCAGTGTTGAAATGTCTTCAGTGACATGTTTCTGCGTGCCTGGGCAATAAAAGTGTTCCTTGGCAGACACTTCCATCCCTTGCCAAAGACTGTCTGTCCCTCTCAGAACTCTCTTAATGGGTCTTCATTCCAACAATTATAATTAAGTCACATTTTTGTAATTTCCAATTGTCACTGGATCTCAACATGTACAGCTTGCACAAGCACCTCCTTTTTTCACCCTTATCTGAGAAGGTTGTGTAATTGATCAAACCATTTAAGAGATCAGAAGGTTATGTGATGTCATTTAAAATAACAACCAATGTTTCTTGTCAAAATAGCCAGCCCGCGCTAAGCTGATGCGAGTAACCAGTTCTCTTTATGAGTTAACTTCTTTCAAGATATCTTCATTACTCTTTCTATCCATCCACAGTGTTCTCATCATTTGTCTTTGTGAGTTAACTTCTTTCAAGATATCTTCATTACTCTTTTTATCCATGCATTGTGTTCTCATCATTTGTCTTTATGAGTTAACTTCTTTCAAGATATCTTCATTACTCTTTCTATCCATGCATTGTGTTCTCATCATTTGTCTTTATGAGTTAACTTCTTTCAAGATATCTTCATTACTCTTTCTATCCATCCACTGTGTGCTCATCATTCCTCTATAAAACCACATCTGCACAGCTTCCACACAATTTCTCACTTGTTTGCTAATTACCCATGATTCGCTTCCGTACATTAGGACTGGCCATACTGCAGGTGATATAATCATATAATAAAACAACAGCAAGACCAGTAGCAGCTACGTGTTGTGGGAATGTGAAGAGTTAGGACCACCACATTTTGTGGGTTTGAGTGCAGGGCCAATGTGTTTCCTCCAGTAGCGAACGACAAGAGCTGACATCAAAGCCTCATCCAACCATGCTCATGCCACTGTCAGCGTAGCTTCCTACCTGTTAAATGAACACACCCACAGGCCACACCATATTTGGTTTTATTTGTGTGTGTGTGTTGTTGTTTCGTCGCTCACTCTGAACTCATGCACATGTGCCACTACTTCTAGTGCACTAGACTGATTTGTGCATGTTGATTCTTTTCCTATTACCAGTGTCCCTTGCCATCAAGCGACCTTACATTCCGACTTCTGAGGTGTTTGTAATTAAATTGATTCTAAATGATTCTTCATAAAAATAGAGATGAGTCAAACATCTACATGTTGGCAGAAGAAAGATGATACTTACCACTGAGCCTCTGGCTTTACAGATGGCATCAATCTCATCAAAGATGATAATATGGAGTCCACTGGCAGAGCCACACTGTTAAAACATCAAATAACACAGGCTATATTACACAGTTACAAGTCAGGTCTTAGTTAGATATGACTGAGTTAGCATATGACAGTAGATGGTACTATCTGATTTCTGTTAGCGCTGAATGTTGCGCGGCGCTTACCAAATCTGATACACTACATTGTTCCAATGGCTTTGGGCAGAAAAGCACAACTGGGAGGGTACAAGCCTTACCTTAGTGAGAGGAAATACATCCTAAAGACTAAATGTCATGGCATGACAAGACCAGAGCCTAAGCCTTGATTGGCAACTGATCTAGGAAGGAAGCTCCAACAGCCAGACAGAGTATAGCTTTGCTGAGCAGGAGCTTCTGCAGCTTGTCTTGTTCCAGACGTATTGGTGTTACCTTTCCTCTGGAGTAAACTAGGCAGGCTGAGAGAGGGCAACATATGATCTCTAAACTCAGCTCAGACGTTGTGCTATGGAGAGGTATAACCCCATTTCAAAAACTATCATCAAGACGGGAAGGTGCCAGTCAGTTACACACAGTTGCACATCTTGTCCTCTACAAGCGTCTTGAATTTATTCCTCACTATCCAGAATGTCAAGTCAAGGTCCCCATACATGCCTTCAGGAGCACTGGGCAGATGTTGCTAGACCTGTATGTTTACAGACCAATCATCACTTGTGGGTGATGGGGTCAGTACCATACCGGTCATCTTTGCTTTCCAAGACATGCTCTGGTACCCAGTTTAGGCTGGGTCCACTTGGAAGGCCAGGTCTATTACAAAACTGGAATCCACCCCAGTGCAGATTGCACACATAACTACTGAAACAGCAAGTGTCTAGCCACTACGCTACCACGACTATCTACTAACGTCATCTGAAATTTGTTTCTGGAAAATATCACTGCTGGGGTGTCAAGTGCTATACCATCAGATATTCTAGGTCACAACATAATGAAGTGAAGTAGCCAGTTTCCTTCCTCATCACCTTTGGCAGGTAGCTGGCGATGACAAAACTGTAAGGCAGAATTCCCTACCCAAGACAAGGCAGGCAATCTCAAAAGAATGGCTCAAACTAAAGAAAGAAGTGTTAAGCGACTTATCCTGATAGATTGGACACTTGGCTATACTTGGGAGACAGAAGACTGACAGTGAACGAATGAATGAACGAAAATCTTTATTTTCAAAGGGTTTAGAATTGGGCACGCAGGCCCGTCTGACAGTGAAGACTAACCTGGTATTTAGAAGGCAGCCTAATTCCCCAGAAAAAACATCCATTCTGTATTTCTTTCAATACTCACTGACTCACAAACCTTGCTAACAATAACATCAATGAAGTAAATCTGAAGTGATACTAATACAAGTTATAATTTAAAACAACTCTGTAGGAGTGTTATCCTATATTGAGTATGTCAACAAACATGTAATGATGACATGTTACAAAGGGAAGATCATTTCAAGATTTCTCACCTATCATCATTGCGTGGGGGGGGGGGGGGGGAGAGAGAATATGAATTGCCCACAGAGCTGTCTGTCCTTGGAGATAAAAGCTGTATGCCCTTGGGGATAAAGATAAAAGCTGTATGTCCTTGGGGATAAAAGCTGTATAGCCTTTCAGTGTGGATGTTGTCAGTGCACATAGTGTGGTTTCATTTTGGCATAGATGACAAAGTGGGTAGACTGCCTATGGTATATCTCAGGCTTCCTCATTTACATAGTCAGGGAAGGCTCTGGTTCAATCACAGCTCACACAAAGTTCCAATTGATTCACACCACCAGGTGGTTCAGTTGCAAGAGGGGCATCCCCACCAGAATTGAGAAGAATGCTGGGTGTTAGGAGTCAGGATGACCTGAGCTCAGGACTTGATGAAACAAAGCAACGTTTTATTGCCCACTTTCCTGGGACCAGCTTACAGCAGGAAAGACTTTAGAGAGAGAGGGAGGGAGGGAGAGAGTGTGTGTGTCTCTCTCTCTCACGCATGCACGCACGCACAAACACAGACTCAGAATCACAGAAAGGATTAATCTTAATGCCGTTTAGAAATGTGGGAGTTTTCCCAACATAAGTTAGAAATGTGTATAGATGAGGTTCTTTTCTTGTTTCTGTTTGAGCTGGCTTTGAAATAAAGCCTAGTCCATTCACACTACTGCTAGTAGCACTGGACTGCATTTGATGGGTGGATTAGCTTTCCCTATTACCAGTGTCTCTCGCCATCAGGTGAACCCACTCCGACCTCAGAGGTACTTGTAATTTATGTCCCCAAGTCAAGGATGAGAAGTCAACATTTTAATTCAGCTGACAGGTGTAGGGGTCGAACCCCCTAACTCAACATTAGCACACCTGATGTTTAAGAAGGAGCGCTATTATCCATTCGGCCATACATGGGGTTCCGATGACAAAATAGTATTTATTGTTAAAAATTTTATGCACTCTGGGGAAAATGTATTCTTGCATGTGTTGTCTACAGTGACATGTCTGAGATTTGAAACAAATCTTTGGTCATGTTTACACACATCAACGCTAGAGGTGAAAGGTTGCTCCAGCACCCCCAGGACACTGATTTTTCTTTCCAGAAATTCCCAGAGACTTCTGAAAATTGATTCATACCCATTTCTTCTTATTCGTCTGTTTTAGACATAAATACATTGTGCCTGTTAACAGCAGAGCTGTGATATTTGCGTCTTTCAACTAACACATCCGACTTCTTCAGGTGTTTGTTGACCGGGTTAATCTTTAAGTGGAGTGGGACCCATTGGATTAGGCTGGGTTCTCCCCAGAGCCATTCTGGTTGGAAAAGATAATTCTGCCGCTGCTGAGGTTTGAACCCAAGCCACTGTCTAGGCAGGCAGGCACACTAACCTCTATGCCAATGCAGACTTACAGGACAGAACGGAGAACATGTTAACTTACTCGTTTTTCTTCCTCCTCTGCAGCTGCAAACAATTTCCGGATGTTGGCTTCAGACTCGCCGACATATTTATCCAAGATCTGTGGGCCATTGACAATTTGTGGCTCTCTGGCGTTCAACATCTTTCCGATTTGCCTGGATAGAGAAACCAGCGAGGACATTACGACAAATTTTCTACTAGTCATTTGCAGAAATAATGACAGAAATATTCCAGCAATCATTGTTATCATTATGTGCCATGCTAGGAGCTGAAGTAGGACAGTTGGACAGAAGTAGGACAGCTGGCAAACATGAGTTCAAAGTGAGCAAGTGCTACACACACAAAAATGAGGTCAAACTAGACAAGAGCACCATGTGGGAAGCCAAAGAATAGTCAACCAAAATAAATGTTGTAACATCAGTTGCTATTCGCTGAGGAAGATACTGAAGGGAGGATCTGAGCAATTATAGACTAATAGTTTGATGTGAAATGAGCCTGATCTGTTGACTAACTAACCAACATGGTGAAACAGTGAACATGTAAAAGTTGTAAACAGGATAATAAGAAACAAAAAGTTGCAGGAAGTCATTCACAGAATAGACAGTGAACGTGTAAATGTTGTCAACAGGATCATACAAAACAAAAGGCTGCAGAAGTCACTCACGGAATAATATCCAAGCGACACTGCTGTGTCCTCTGTGTTGCCCAGATCTGTCAAGAACGCAGAGAATGGCAACACTGTTACCAACCATGCCTACTGTAAAAGGCCACTAAGAATGGAAGGTGTGGAACTGGCAAGTCCATCCCCTAGACAACTGTACCGGCAAAAACCAACCAACAATAAGCAAATCTAAAGACAAGAAAGAAAAATAACCCAGCCGACCACGAAGAAAGAAGGCTCTTCTCCTAGAAGAAGTATGACACAACACGGACAAAGCCTTAAGGAGTCTAGATTGACGTCTGACTTCCTGTCACCTCCAGAAGCACTTTGAACTCAAGCATAGTCCACTTACATGCCACTACTTCTAGTGCACTGGGCTGATTTTTGCATGTGGATTAGCTTTCCATATTACCAGTGTCCCTTGCCATTAGGGCGAACCCACTTGGACTTCTGAGGTATTTATAATTTACATCCCCTAAGTCAAGGACGAGAAGTCAACATTTTAGTCCAACATACAGGTGTAGGGGTTGAACCCGCTACCTTGGCATCAGCACAGCAGATTTTTAAGAATGAGCACTTTTATCCATTCAATCACACTGACCTCCCTGTTAATCTCTTAAACTGAATGTTTAAAAAATTCGCTTAAAAGTCGACTTCATTGCACCAAGTTTTATCCCATATGGCTCGGTCTCTTTCCGCAGCGCGGAAAGCGTTGCACAAAGCAGTCTCCGAAAAATTTAACTCGTGAACAGAAGGACGCTGTCCGGAATCGAACCCACAACCCACGGAGCCCGAGTTAAATGGCTTGACCACTTCCCCATGAAGACTCCCGAAAAACTGAGGGTTTATTGTACGCATGCACTCACCTGGCCATCAATGTTTTGCCTGTCCCAGGTGGACCAAACAGCAGAATTCCCCTGACGTGTTTCATACCTGTAGGTGAAAGAACCAGGTATCAACATTGGTTCATCAACTTAATACATGAAGACAACACAAGAAGTGAAAGATGTCAGCTTTACTTCTTCTTCTTCTTCTGCGTTCATCCGGATTTTTTTTCGGACGTGACTGCGTTGTGCCTGTTTACAGCAGAGCTGCGTTCTTGCGCCGTTAGTCCGACACATCCAACTTCTGCGGACATTTGTTGACCGGGTTAACCTTCCCGGGTGTCAGCTTTACGAGAACACATCAACCGAGGACAGGACTGACAATGTGGATAAAAAACATTCATCAGGAAATAACAGCAAGAAAATACAGATACTAATGTGACTGTTCGCAAAAGTCTGTAACAACATACAAACATTTATTTGGAATAAAATGCGAGTCTTATTTTCTTGTATCTTACTTGGTTTTGTCTTGTCTTTTTTGTTGGTCTCACCTTGTTGTGTCTTGCCTTATCCTGTTGTCTCACCTTGTTCTGTCTTGCCTTATCCTGTTGTCTCACCCTTTTCTGTCTTGCCTTATCTTGCTATGCCATGCCTTGTCTTGTTTTGCATCTTGCCTTGTGTCTCATTTTGCCTGATCTTATTGTGTATTTCCTTTGTCTAGCCTACTTTTACTGTACCTTGACTTACCCTATCATGTCATCTTGAAGTGTCTTGCAGTGTCTTATCCTGCCTTGTCTTGCTTTGTGTTGTCTTCATGAATCTTATCTGGTCTATCCATTAACAAACTGAAGGCAACATCATGATAACTTAGCTAGACCTTCGCAGAAGATCACTTTCATCACATCATGCCAGAAGATCACTGTCATCACATCATGCCAGAAGATCACTTTCATCACATCATGCCAGAAGATCACTGTCATCACATCATGCCAGAAGATCACTGTCATCACATCATGCCAGAAGATCACTGTCATCACATCATGCCAGAAGATCACTTTCATCACATCATGCCAGAAGATCACTGTCATCACATCATGCCAGAAGATCACTGTCATCACATCATGCCAGAAGATCACTGTCATCACATCATGCCAGAAGATCACTGTTATCACATCATGCCAGAAGATCACTGTCATCACATCATGCCAGAAGATCACTGTTATCACATCATGCCAGAAGATCACTGTCATCACATCATGCCAGAAGATCACTGTCATCACATCATGCCAGAAGATCACTTTCATCACATCATGCCAGAAGATCACTTTCATCACATCATGCCAGAAGATCACTGTCATTACATCATGCCAGAAGATCACTGTCATCACATCATGCCAGAAGATCACTGTCATCACATCATGCCAGAAGATCACTGTTATCACATCATGCCAGAAGATCACTGTCATCACATCATGCCAGAAGATCACTTTCATCACATCACGCCCGAAGGACTCTCAATCCCTCACCAGCTCCCCCAACCCATGCATGTTCAGGCCTGGCCCACCACTGTGTTTGCCGACTTCTGTCTCATCTCCCAGCAACGATGCCTTCCATTGATTTTCTTTCTGAACCACCTTGATCCCCGAGGTGCCAAAGTATTGGTTTTTCTGAGTTGAGTTGAGCTAAGAACTGACATCACTGCACTCAAGACATTCCAATACGCACTGGGTCCCCTTTTTCAACAGCCAGCAAAGAGTCACACAACTACTCGTTCCCACAGCTATATGATTTAAAGTTCACCTGGTTCCTCAAAGTCCCGAGACCCTTCCAGAACCCTTGCCGATCCCCTGCAATCAAATATTTTCCACATACGGATTCTTAATCTTTTCCCCCACCCTCTCCACCCAGCCCATAGGTGCATGACCATCTCTCCCTTGTTCATAGGCAAGAGGTGCATTCCCTGTCAGCCTATCAGCCTGCTCATTCCTCCGCACGGCCAGATGTTTTTCTGAGACATGATACATCTCAAGAGTTAATGTTTTGCGATGCTACTTCAACAAATGGGTGTCGCTTTGGCATAGTGTCCAGACACTTGTCTGCTGTATCGGTGTCAGGGGTTCGATCCCCACTGGGGTGGATTCCAATGTTTAAAACTGACCTGGGGGGCTCCCAGGTCGACCCAGCCAAAAACTGACACCAGGAAATGTCTTGAGAAGTACAGGCAGGTGGCGTGATACTGACCACATCAGATGTGCCGATTAGTCTACAAAATTGTGTTCTAGCACAGTATGTCCAATGTGCTTTAAGGCATGTAAAAGGAACTATATACTTCAGCAAATAAATGTCACTTATTATTTCGTCGGCTCTATGGCGAAGGGGTTCAGAATGAATTCGTAATCCTGCATTTGAAACACAGCTGTGGGCAATTTGGCAGCAGACCATCTTGCATTGGTTCCCATACAAAGGTATATGTGCTGGTCATTAAGAAAGCAATGTCAAACTACTGAACATAAACTTGCTAAGAAATCACAAATAGCCCAAAAATGGTGGGGTGACTTCAATGTAAAGGATACGCAACTAACTTTAACTATTATTTCCCTGCTATTTTAATCAATGTTTGTTCTATCATCACTATCTCATCTTTCTTCTTATTACTAGACTTCAGTTGTACTCTTCCAGTAACTGAGCAACACAACTGCACTCACCCAACTGCTCAAAGACTGGGAGCAACACAACTGCACTCACCCAACTGCTCAATAACTTCTGGTGGAAACACTCTGGAAGCAAATGCTCGCCGAAATATCCCACTAAATTCATCGTCCAGACCTCCGATGCCCAACTTGGTGAAGTCCCAGTCTGGGTTTATAATGGACTGGTAGGTTGCCTTTCTGTGACACATGTTGAATATAGCAGTGACAACCAATGAAAACATGTATCAGTTCATACTTTTTAATGTGAAACATCTTGAAAGTAGCAATGAAACCAATTAAAATATGAAATATCTTATGCTTGCTTGTGTTCGTTGGCATGAGCTCCAACGCGAAGTCCTGTATGTCGGATGAAGGCATCCTGTTGTCCAACATCAGTGGGATGTCATACAGAACCCGAGGTTTGCGTGAGTATCCGTTGTCCCATGTCTGGCTTATTGGTGTGCAGACTGGTGGTTCCTCGCCGTACAGGCAGACACTCTCTGATTTCGGAGGAATCGGCGATCCTACTGACTTTAGCCAGGACCCCGAAGGGACCTATTGCCCAGGACGCTCGACGAGGACGCGTCAATAGGTCTTGGCCAGTATATAACTCGGCCCTGGTGCCTTGGAAACACCTCTGTGTCCCAAATATCTTATAATAACAATGCTGCATGTCCTTTGTGGGAGGTTGCGATCAATCTCGACCCCAACCTTAATTTCTATCAAGCATATCTCAGCACCATCTTGACTGAATCTTCCGTTCAAATATAAATGAAATATAACACAAATAAAATAAATTATTTTGCACAGAATCTTAAATAATTAGGTCAGGTTTGTCAAAACAGGCGAAACCACAGCTACATGGCTGCCATAAACCTCATCTCATGCCAACAGACTCGAAGCGCCTTGGCAGATGTCCGGGCTGAGAGTGGCCTGAGCTTGCTTATCCACTCGCTCAACAACTCAGAGTCACTCATGAATCATGACAATCTCATGTAAGAAAGAAGTGTGGAACCCCCTGATGCCCATTTTGAAGAATGGCACCTGGCTGTCTTGACAGACAATAGTTTGTTACATTGTACTTCAAAAAAAAAAGAGGCATAATAAGCTCTCCTCAGCACAAACCTTGGCTGAATTATAGAGACCATGTGTTGCCCATGCAGCATGATCCCTCTCTCGGCCTGTCTAGTAAAGGCTAGTAGAGGAAAGGTAACATCAATACTTCTGGAATAAGACAAGCTGCAGAAGCTGCCGGATCAGCAAAGCCACAGCTTTGATCCTATACCAGTTGATGACCAATGGTTAGGGCAATATGGACTGAGAATGTAACATGTAAATCAAATACAACACAAAACTGACCCTTTAGCCTTGCCAGTGAAAGAGATGAGGGAGCCTTCCGACTTCTCAAACACTATTGTAGAGTTTGGAGTCAGCAACCCAAAGTTTGCCTGCAAAATGAAATGTTCATCAGGGATAGTATAAATGAAATGTGTTTCACTGCGGTAAGGCTGCGGAACTATGAACAACTGAAACATGTAAAGTGTTCATCAGGGATAATATAGATCAATTAAATGTGTCTCACTGCGGAAGGCTATGAACAATTGGAATACATGAAATGTGGGGCAGCACACAATATGACACAAAAAACAGTGGACACTGTGGTGACAAGCCTTGGCCGGCAAACAACAAGAGAACACCCACAGCCACATACACAAAAACATATTATGCATCTCTGTCTCTAATTCTCTTCCACAGCCATTGTCAATATGGGTCTGAACCATATGCCCAATATGCCTTAACTGATTCTCTGCCAAAGGGTAATATATTGCCATATGTTACCTTCCATTTGGACAGAAGGACGATATATCGACATACTAGAGTCATCGTGTCATGTTTTGTTTCGTGGCATCTTCCATAATTTTAATGCTCAGCGAGTGGACATTGACATGAGAATACTTGTTCATGTGATCGTGTGCCAGGTTTGGTCCAAAGCAGCTTTTTGTTTGACATTGAATCAGTGAAGGCACGTCTTAGGGTATTTTACTTTACTTAGTTAGTTAGTTAGTTAGTCGACAGATCATCCTCGTTGCACATCGAACCATTCAGTCCATAAGTACAAGACTCTAAGACACACTTTAAGACATCCTAGGCATATGGTTCTAGAGACATTTTTATTGACCAATCAGCTGTCGGCAGGTGATGTGGTCAGTAGCACACCACCCACCTTTGCCTCCCAAGCTATATCCTGGTACCTATTTTAAGCTGGGTTCATCTGGGAATACAGGTCAATTTTTAAAACCTGCCCAGATGCAGATTTGAATCCATGACCCCAGGCAGGAAGACCAACATCTAGCCACTACGTTGTCATGGCTTCCCCATGTGTTTGTGGGTCTCCCTCTATTTCTTTCACCCTATCGGTTCAAGAGGAGGGACTTTCTAGTTATACTTTTTTTTTTGGCATATCCTTTTTACAGGACAACACTGTCAATACCAGTATTTTACTGCTGTTGTTGGTGTCTTGTCAAGTTTACATTCAGTAGTTTGTCATTGCTTTCTATGACCAGCTCCCATACTAACACGTTAAAACCCAGCACAACGTGGTCTGCTGCCAAATCAGTCGCAGCTGTGTTTTTAACGCGGGTAAGCAGGCTTACGAACTGCGCCCGCAAGCCCTTTCGCCACGGAGACCAGCTCTAGTTGTACTATTAGCAGGTTTTTTCAATGAGTGTCCTCATCCAAATAATCATCCCGCTCTATTTCATTAACACAGGGCTGTAATGAATATTTAACTCTTAAAAGACATGAGTTTCTCCTGACTGCCACCAGATTTTCTCTTTCTGCAGTTTTCATACACCAGTACAGCTGGTGACTCTTCCAAGAATTACAAAAAACAAAGGAAAGAGGACTGACTTCATTGCACCAGGTTTCATTCCCATATGGCTTGGTCTCTTTCTGCAGGGTTGCCTTGCACAAAGCACAGACTCTGTGACTCCAGCGCCGATCCCCCAGGAGTCTCAGAGAAAACTGCACTTGTGAAGTGAACCAGGCCAGAATTGAACCCACAACCTTCAGATTGCAAGGTGGCAGGCGGCATAAGCAATTAAGACAGAATATTGTTGTTGTTTGCGAATCCTCTAGAACAGTGGTTCTCAACTGGTGGGGAATTTCCCCCCCCCCCCCCACCAGGGGGGAATTTTAGGGTTTCCAGGGGAGGGGAAGAATTAAGACCACAGATTAGCAGACTCAAACTGGCTTCAGGACCACACAAAACGTGATCGTTCCCCTTTCTTGAAATCTGTGTGAGCGTGTGGTGTGTATATATATATGTGTGTGTTTGAGTGTATATATGTGTGTGGGTGTTTGTGTGTGTATATATATGGTGTGTTTAAAAAGGGGGGGGGGGGAATACCTATTTTGGAAAGGGGGGAACTGGCATTCTTAACATATGGTGCCTGGGCCAAGAAAGGTTAAGGACCACTGCTCTAGAAAGTTGTAGAGAAGTCCAATACACTGGTGTTCAGGTCACCCATTGGAGTGAAGCTGGTTAGAGACTTCTCCCATCTGAGGACAGATATACATGAGGGTGTGACCAGGTCATGATTCCACACAGCACACACAGCCTGGCTGGCATCAGGCCCACACTGGTCATGTCTCCTACATTGTTTTTGTTTTTTGTGTGCTCGCTCGCTTTGAACTCAAGCCTAGTCCACATACACTACTTCTAGTAGTGCTGGACTGAATTTTGTATGTGGATTAGCTTTCCCTATTAATAGTGTCCCTTTCCATCAGGCAAACCCATTCTGACTTCAGAGGCACTTGTAATTTACGTCCCCAAGTCAAGGACGATATGTCAACATTTTTAGTCCAGCTGTCCGGTGTAGGGGTTGAACCCTTTACCTCGGCTTTAGCACAATATGTTTAAAACACACATTCTTATCCATTTGGACGTGCTAACCTCCCTACATGGGTTTCAGGTACTTCAATGTCTACAGATTCCAACACAGAGGTATGAGACTTAAGATAGAAGATAACATACAATAAAGTGAACAGTAGAGACAGAAAAACTAACCACGTGGGGTTTTCCACCTAACTTGCCTTTGGGATCAACATTTGAGTAGTCGATAACTGTGAATAAAACAAGAAAGAGGTTAAACCATGCAATGGCATCACTCCTTCAAACAGTTGAGGTGAGTTGAGTGAAGAACCGACATCACAGCATTTGGGAATTTCAGTATATCATCTTCAACAACCAGCGAAGAGTCAAAATACTAATGATACCAGTTGCAGTTTGATTATGCGTCCATCTGGCCTTTCCTTGGAATACTGAGTGTCAGCCAGATCCACTGATCACTCATCACACCATTCTGTCCAGGCAATGTATCTGTTCTTACACACTACACGCATCATCCCAAAGGGCCCCGACCACATCTGCCTTATCATGCACCTAAACCCCAGTCAGCGGTGCAGACCCAGCCCACTGGCCTGCCAGCTCGTTTCCCAACACACCAGCATATCCTAGGGAAAAGATCCAACGGATGCTTTCTATAAATGATTTTTGAACTGAAGCATGCCACTTACCTCAACAATTTCTGTACTATATATAGCAAGTGCTTGGTCTTGGCTTTGTTACAATGAAAAGAACAATTTCTGTACTATAGCAAGTACACAATCTTGACTTTGTTACAATGCAAATAACAATTTCTGTATTATAGCAAGTACATAATCTTGGCTTTGTTACAATGCAAATAACAATTTCTGTACTCTAGCAGTTGTACTCCATGCTACTGAATGAATGAATAGTACAGAAATTGTTATTTTCATTGTAACAAAGCCAAGTTTATGTACTTGATATAGTACAGAAATTTTTCTTTGCATTGTAACAAAGCCAAGATTTTTCCTCATTAACATATATTTCTTTCTCCATATTAGT
Organism: Cepaea hortensis; assembly: GCA_963921405.1. NCBI lineage: Eukaryota > Metazoa > Mollusca > Gastropoda > Stylommatophora > Helicidae > Cepaea > Cepaea hortensis. The sequence goes on from OY992879.1 coordinate 52,555,683, forward strand.
AGAAAGATATATATGTTAATGAGGAAAAATTGGAGGCAGTGGAAAATTTGAATATCTTGGGTCATTGATTACCAACAGTGACACAATGAAAGAAATTAAACGACGATTATCAATTGCTCTTCAAAGACTAAAACAACTGAATAAATTATGGAATGGGACAGACAGAACTACAAAAATTAGATTTTTAAGAGCATACATCTTTCCCATTGCAACATATGCCTTTGAGACCTGGACACTTACTAAACAAGCTGAGCAGCGCATAAATGCCTTTGAATATAAATGTTATAGACGAGTTCTAAGAATATCTTGGGTAAAGAAAAGAACAAATGCATCAATACTTCAAGAGCTGAATATTGAGGAAGGTTGGCTATTAAAAACGATAAAACAAAGAAAACTGAAATATTTTGGTCACTTGAAACGTCATGAAAGTTTGGAGAGAATAATAATGGAGGGGTATATGCCTGGGAAGAGAGGAAGAGGAAGGCCACAGAGAAGATGGGTGCAGGATGTGGCGGATGATCTCCAGATGGGTGTATCGGATGCTGGATATTTTGCTTATGATCGAGAGGTTTTCCGGAAGGTTGTTATGGGAGCGAGGTTCTGCAAAGGACATGCTACTGAATGAATGAATGAATGAATGAATATTAGTTTTATCTGTATGCATTATCTTTGTTTTTGCTATGTTAAGATATAACTTGTGATTTTCACTATTCTGTTGAGTTGAGGTTATTAGTTTTTCTATACCATTCTATGTTGTGGATAGTAATACTGTATCATTAGCATATTGAATCTCTGGTATTTCATGACCACCGATATTTAGGGCATCATATTGCTCCTTGGATATATCATCTCTTACATTTCTCATTATATTTTCGGCGTACAGGTTAAACAAATAGGGGGGTAGCACACAGCCCTGACGGACTCCTTGCTTGATGTCAAACAAATCTGATGTCTCGCCATCTATTCTAACCGCTGCTTGCTGGTCTGGATAGAGCATTTTTATGAGTTGTACTACATGTGATGGAAAGCCCATTTTCCTCATGATTTCCCAAAATTTCTGATGTTGTACACAGCCTTTGAATAATTCACAAAACATGAGAATAGGTTTACATTAAATTCTCTCATTCATTCATTCAGTAGCATGTCCTTTGCAGAACCTCACTCCCATAACAACCTTCCAGAAAACCTCTCGATCATAAGCAAGATGTCCCGCGTCTGATACACCCATCTGGAGATCATCCGCCACATCCTGCACCCATCTTCTCTTTGGCCTTCCTCTTCCTCTCTTCCCAGGCATATACCCTTCCATTATTGTTCTCTCCAAAGTTTCGTGACGTTTCAAGTGACCAAAATATTTCAATTTTCTTTGTTTTATCGTCTTTAATAGTCAACCTTCTTCAATATTCAACTCTTGAAGTATGGATGCATTTGTTCTTTTCTTTACCCAAGATATTCTTAGAACTCATCTATAACATTTATATTCAAAGGCATTTATGCGCTGTTCAGCTTGTTTAGTAAGTGTCCATGTCTCATAGGCGTATGTTGCTATGGGAAAGATGCATGCTCTTAAAAATCTAATTTTTGTAGTTCTGTCTGTCCCACTCCATAATTTATTCATGTTTTAGTCTTTGAAGAGCAATTGATAGTCGCCGTTTAATTTCTTTCATTGTGTCACCGTTGTTGGTAATCAATGACCCAAGATATTCAAAATTTTCCACCACCTCCAATTTTTCCCCATTAATGTATATTTCTTTCTCCATAGTAGTTTTATCTGTATGCATTATCTATGTTTTTGCTATGTTAAGATATAAGTTGTGATTTTCACTATTCAATTGGGTTGAGGCTATTAGGTTTTCTATGCCATTCTGTGTTGTGGATAGTAATACTGTATCATCAGCATATCAAATCTTCAGTATGTCATGACCGCCGATATTTAGGGCATCATATAGCTCCCTGTTTATATCAACTCTTACATTTCTCATTATATTTTCGGCGTACAGGTTAAACAAATAGGGTGACAGCACGAAGCCCTGACGGACTCCTTGCTTGATGTCAAACCAATCTGATGCCTTGCCATCTATTATAACTGCTGCTTGTTGGATTAAATTCTCTACACTTCTCTATTAGTAAACGCATGTTGAATATGTGATCTCTTGTTCCTCTTCCTTGCCTAAATCCAGCTTGAACCATGTTAATCTCTTCTTCCATTTTCTTACAAAGTCTTCCCATTATAATTTTTAGTGGAATTCTACTTGCATGACTGATCAGGGCAACAGTTTTAAAGCTGGTGCATAATTTCTAGTTGCCCTTTTTTGATATTGGAATAAAGATAGTTCTCTTCCAATCTTTTGGCCATGGTTGCTAGGGTTTCTTGGCAAGTTTTGCAGAAGGTAGTTTGCCGTTTCTTTCCTTCTGGGCAGTGACTGTACTATTCGGTGGCCATAGCCAGTCTCTACTGATGAGATCATCTGCCTATCGCCGCAGAGTGCAGACCATAACCAACAACAATCTGTCAGCTGCTCTCAAACTTCATCCACCACCTGCTTCCATGGCTTCACGTAATCCTTATGAGATAATTGACCTTCTATAGCAAAAATGGAGCCCAACCTTCAACCTCCTTGACCCTGGCAGCAAACAGTTTCTTGTCGTATCTGAACACGAGAGGTTCGTCCACAGTAAAAGCTCTGCCTCCGAAGGACATGGAGAATTCTGCAGCCATCTTATCACTGTCTATGGTCAGGGCTGTTTGGCTGAAATAACGAAAACCCACATTCATAACAAAACAAGCAATAAATACCTTGTCTACATAAGACATGTTGCTAGACACTACAATTGTTATAAATATCATGGTGAAATGGCTGGAAATCTCAAACACCCTTATCTCTATGTGGTAGGTGGCTGGACTCCTCAACCAGCATGTCTTTCTATGGAGCAAGCAGTTCCTTGTATCAATGGTGTGTTTCACATCTGTAACCTATCTGAAAGCAGACACTGAATACAACAACAATTCCCTATGTACTATGCTTCACCTCTTCAAATGCAAACAAGAACAACTTGCTTATACAACTTATACACACAGCAATTTATTATGTTAGTCGTCAGATTATCCTCACCCCACACCAGATCATTCAGAACATAAGTGCTTGGGTCCCCTCCTCAACATCTCTCTCATAATTACTCGAGTTCCCTCCTCAATATCTCCCTCATAATTGCATGAGTTCCCTCCTCAATATCTCCTTCATAAGTGTTTGCACCAGCTCTGTGGCGAAAGGCTCACAAACGCAATTCATAATCCAGCATACCGCGTTCCAAAGACAGTTGCGTGAGATTTGGAAGCTGACCACTTTGTGCTGGTTTTCATTAAATAGTATGACTGCCAGTCATTCAGAAAGCACTGGCAAACAACTGAACGTAAATTTGCGAAGAAATCACAAACAGGTTAAAAAAAATGTTGGGGTTGACTGCAACATCCTCTAAAGGATATGCAGCTAAATTAACTTAAAATACTCAGACCCCTCAACCAACTCATGCAAAGACATTTGTAGATTTGATCATAATTTACCGGATTTTGCAGCTCGAGTTTTCGAAGGCATAAGGTGGCCAACCCTCCTTAGTTTCCTGTGATGACATGCATGGCAAGTTACAGTGTTACAAGTCTTTATTTCCCCCATGGGCTGTGATAGCACTTGGATGTTCGTTGTTTTGTGGCTCCTGATTGAGAGAGTTGACCAACTCTATCATCTCCCAGTGGCTCACTATAACCAGAGATCCTACTGCTACTGGCACTTTGCTGTCTTGACAGATGATTCATTCATCATATGCCACGCCGATAAGCATGGGCGGTCATGTTTCCCCATCTCACACGATCACCAGAGTTGTGAATCAGCTCAGTGTTCTTCTCTCAACCAAAGTTGCCATGCTATCCAGGTATTTACTTATCTGCCTTCCCCTTGTTCTCTTCCCCTCAATCTTGTCAGTTGTCACCAAGTTCTCCAATTTATATCTTCTCATAATGTGACCAACAAATTTTGACTGTCTACGTCTAATTTCTATAAGTTTAAGATTTTCATTTGTTTCTTGTAGGACTTGGTCATTGGTTTTTCTATCTGTCCATGGTATTCTTTGCATTTTCCTCAGAAACCACATTTCCACAGCCATCGGATGTTTTTCAGCTTGACTGCTCATTGTCAATGCTTCACATCCATACAAAAGTACAGGTTCTATGTAGCACCTCAACACTTTTTCTCGTTGCAAATGAAAACTTTTTATTGGTCAGTATGTTTCCCATCTTGCAAAAGGCTACCTACGGCATGGCAATTCTTGTTCTAATCTCTTCAAGGCATCTCACATCAGATGTTATGACTGTTCCGAGATAGTTTGTTACATTGTGCTTCATAAATAGCATAAAGCCTGTGCTGAATTGTAGAGACCATGAGTTGCTCTTGCAGCATGATCCCTCTCTCGGCCTGCCTAGTTTACTCCAGAGGAAAGGTAACACCAATACGTATAGAACAAGACAAACTGCAGAAGCTGCCAGATCAGCAAAGCAATGCTCTAACTGTCTGCCTGTCAGAGCTTTGATCCTAGACCAGTTTCCCTTAGGGTCTGGTCTGACCTGCCACGATATTTTGTTTTTAGGTTGAATTTCCTCACACCAGGCTTGTACCCTCCCAATGGTGGACTAGAGATCCACAGTAACATTGTATGGATAGAGAAGTATACTATCAAGACGTGGATTGCTTTTCAACCTAGAGCGATGTCATGTTAATGTTTTTCTGTGCATCCACAGCAATGTTTATGCCAAGACCATCCAGGGTGTTAGTGACTGTTGGCTGAGGTAATTCAATCCAAGAGAGCTGCAGTAGTGTAGTGGCTAGGCACTCGCCTGCAGGCCTGGTAGGCTCCCAGGACAACCCCCCCCCCCCCACCTAAAATTGGTACGGGAAATGTCCTGGGAAGTAAAGGCAGCCAACATGATAATAAGCACATGACTCACAATGTCTACTGGTACAGTATATACAAACATGGGTTTAGCAACACATGACTAGTGCACCTGAAGGCCTAGAGACGGGTCCTATACTTGACTTCAATACACAGAGTTGGTCCCGTAGTCCCATCTGCTCATCCCAACAGGGTGTGACAAGTCAGATCAGAGTAGGTCTGCATGGCCGAATGGATAAAAATGTGTGTTCTTAAACATCTGGTGCACTGATGCCAAGGTAAAGGGTTCAACCCCTACACTGGAGAGTTGGACTAAAATGTTGATCTATCGTCCTTGACTTGGGGACATAAATTTCAAGTACTTCTGAAGTCGGAGTGGGTTTGCCTGATGGTGAGGGATACTGTTAATAGGGAAAGCTACTCCACACACAAAATTCAGTCCAACACTACTAGCAGTAGAGAGTATGGTCTATGCTTGAGTTCAAAGCGAGCAAGAGCAAAAAAAAAAAGTCAGACAAGCAATTGGTGCTCACCCTTTCTTGGCAAAGAAGTCCACTTCCAGGACGATGGTGCCAACACACTGGGTTTTGGTGTTGAGTTTCACAGGCCTGACGTGTATTGGAGAGTTGATCATGATGCTCGCCCATTTCCTCTGTTGGAGGAACAAGCAAAACATGCAATGGAAATCAGTGCACAAAGACAAATATCTGTGGAAAACAACAGAAAATCATACACACAACAAGCCTTTTAACAAAGCTGGAAAGGAAGTCACAAAGGAAACAGTTAAAGTGAAACATCATCAACAGCCAATTGCATAGACATTTTCGTTGATTATCTTACTGACTGTATCTGTACAGCTTTATTGCCTGACAGAAGGTTCAGCACGCAGTTTGTAATCCCGCATTCGAAACACAGCTGCAGGCAATTTGGCAGCAGACTGCCTTGCCTTGTTTTTTTGTTTATAAAATGGTATTGCCAGCAAACTACTGAGCGTAAACTTGCCAAGAAATCACAAACAACCAAAAAAGGCTGGGGTTGACTACGATGTCTTGTAAAGGATTGTAACAAAACGCCAGTGGCCCATGTCCTCATGCCTTCTTTGGGTTTGGGAAAACAGTGGGAAAAAGCTTTCGGGAACCCTCAGTTCTTTTATCCGCTCAATTCCCCTGGAAGATAGTTCTCTTGGTTACTTTTACAACCCGATCTTCTTAATAGAACTATTAGAAGTCTGACTTTTCTTCGGGAAAACCCGATAGGATGCCTTGCACCAAATACACACTAGTGTAATTTCTTGGGCCATCAATGTCCGTTAAAACAACTACCGTTTGTTATCTGCACCATGTATTGAAAATTTAAAGATTTTTACAGATTAGGTGCATCATACTGGTGAGAAAAACTAAGGTAAGCGTGGGTTTTAATTAGTCCTGCCAGACCTTGGCCTATAAATCTCTGTTGTCTCGACTGGTGAGACGAATTGGCGAAAAGCCAGACATGCCATATCGGAGTGGGTTGACAGTTGGGCAGTCCAGCTAAGCCTCTTATTCTTGGTATAGCCTTGGAACCAATCTGAGCAATATATTTCCCCAGATGTCGCTTGTTCTTGGCGGCATATGGGCGGGGGATATCTTTCTTCCTACGGCCTGAACTCTGCATAGTGTCGTCTTTAATTTGAATATAAACATTACATATCTACGGTATGCTGGAAGGAGGGGAGGGCTCTGTGGGGACGGGTTCCAACCATCTATGTTCTGTCTTCTTTAGGCGGAGGAGGATATACACTGTGTTAACTCTTTCTTCTTTTAGCGGATAGGGTGGCCAGGTGGACTGAATAGTTACTGGTCGATAAGATGATGCCAGAGATATAAATAGACCTCTGTTTCTCACTGGAGAGAACCGTAACTCATCTAGATCTACGTGTTATGTGAGGCACTGCCAGTGCATTGCGGCGACAGCTCAGACGAGAGCAGCGGCTGGAAGGGGTAGTATCTTCTTTCCTATTCTTGCTAGGGATAGGGAACTCCACTTCGTTCCCTACAAACTCACTACTATAAGCGGGAAATACCGAACCGTATAAGCCAAAAGAGGCTATTCAGTAGGGCACGGTAGATGGGTCCCGAGAACACGGGGTATGATTTACACGTTCCCCTTCACATATTAAAGGAGGGAGGGAAACACACATAATTACCCACACAACACCACAAGAGCTTTGTCGTGAGAAAGGCAAGGTTTGCAAGTGAGAGGGAAGCCGGGAAACGAATGTGCCCAGTAATAATAAAGGCATGGCATGAGAGAAGAGAGTGAATCTTGTATGCAAAGAGTTCCTGGGGTCACCAACAGGACCTATACAAGCTGGAGGTCTAGTCAAGCAGGGACGTAGCCAATCCAGGGGCTGCCTGACATGTCAGGCCCATTCACTCGGGCCTCCTATCTAATGGATTGGGTGAGGTAAATGTATGTAAAATTTATTGAACTGAGTGGGCCTCAGGATTTTGGTGCTTGAGTCAGCCCAGTCGCTCACTAATCTCTGTCATCTCCAGGGTCCTCCTGGAATTGAAAGGAGCAGAAGGGATCTGCAAGACCACGACATAGTCACCTTAAGCAAGTCTCAGGTGAACCATGGACGGTCAGGACAACCCCAAGCCAATTACTCCAATCAATGGATTGAGGTCCGATTGGTACTGACTAGTGGCATTCTTCAGTACCAGCTCAATACAAATCACATCGTCAACATAGAAGTGGCTGACCCTATGTTCTTGGCTGGACTTACGTCTAATTCTCAGTCATCAGCATCCGTGTCTGTAACATTGAAAGGCACATACCCATTCCCCATTCACGAACTGTTCCCATTGTAGTAATTCCTACCCAACATTGTGCCAAGTGATACTATGGGGCTTCGAAGAACACCATACTCAATATATCCACTCAAACCCGGAAGCCTGGTTCTACAGCGGCCTGTTGTTCGCACAACCAATCTGGAAGGAGGGAACTGAAGACATACTCGGTGAGGTGGATGTCGACTGACGTGACATTGTCGTAATCTTAGGCCTATGATTATCATACTTATGAGGCTTTGTGCCTGGACTACAAACCTTACCCCTGTTTGTTTGTAGAGAACTATCTGTTTTAACTGCCTTGATGTTTTCCTGTGCTGTCCTTTATTAAGTTATTAAATTGAAATTATAGTTTACTGTGACGATCGCCATGTTATATGTTGTCAGCCAGAAAGACACCTCAGGGAGTAGACCCCGAGGTCAAATGAGAGAGTGACATTGAGTCTGGGGAACGGAGGAGGGTTGGCAGGCAAAGACCTATCCCAGCCAGGGTTAAACAATAATACTGAAGCATTGTGACAGGGGTATTTGGGACCCTCCACGTAACTTGTTACAATCTCTGGGGGTACGTCGCGGGATATTTGAAATCCTAGTGGAGTTATGTCTGATATAGTGATAAGGGACAGATATTCTTGTCTACTATCAATAGGTTCTGCCTACCGTGCCTGGCTATTGTCTGTACTCTTCCTGACACAGACTGACTGACATACGACGTGCTGTGGTCGTGTAATATATCCAATTGGTTACTTGAGATATAAATTTAATATATAATTTTATACTCACTTACCCTCTGAGTTTAAGATGGCATCAGCTAAATTTAATGTTGCTGACGTACAGGCCACAGGGCGAGAGATGGGCTATGAGGGGGCGGAGTTACAGAAATATGTTCAAGAAGTTGAAAGAGACTTCAGACAAGCTGAGCGCGAAGCTAGGAAACTTGAGGCAGAGCGCGAAGCTAAGAAAATCGAGGCGGAGCGCGAAGCTAAGAAGTTGGAAGCAGAGCAGGCAGCCAGAGACCATGAGTTCCGTATGAGGGAGTTGGAGTTGAAAGCTCAAACTGCCAAGGAAAGCGAGGGTGCAGTGGGAGGCACAGTTCTCCCTGGCTCAACAACTTCTAGTGGCGGTCCATACCAGGCAATGAAGTTCCCATTGCTCCCGTTCGATGAACACAAAGATAAGATCGACAAATATCTTCAAAGATTTCAGTCGATGGCTTTGGCTATGGGATTGGAACGGGGGAAATGGAACTTGAAACTCTCACAGGGCCTGAGGGGGACAGCGTACGAAGTATACTCAAGGTTGCCACCTGGTATGGGGAATGACTATGAGGCCCTGGAAAAAGTATTATTGAAAAAGTTCCAGATTGCAGCCCATACATACCGGCAGCAGTTCAGAAAGTCGAAGAGAGAGCCAGGGGAGATGTTCGCAGCCTACAGCGTTAGACTTAAGTCTTACCTTTTGAAGTGGGTGTCATTAGCTGGATTTGCTAACGAATATGAAAGTTTAGAAGAATTAGTGGTCGTGGACCAAATGAAGAGGATGATGCCTAAGCCATTGCAAACCTTCTTGCTGGAAAATAGGGCAGAGAGGTTAGACGTAGTCAACACATTAGCGGAAAGGTATGTGCTCGCTCATGGGGATAATTGGGAACTGTCACAACACAGTCCCCGATCGCCAGACACATGGTCTGGAAAGAAGAAGAAGCCTAAACCAGCCCACACCAAGAAGGAGGATCCTTTCGATAAAGTTCCAACTAAGAAACCCTCTGGTAAGAGTCCACCTGGATCTCCTAAAAGAAAGTGGAGTGAAAAGTGGTGCGCCTACTGCAAATCTCCCACACACAATACAACCGATTGCAGGCACAAACAGAAAGATTCTCACTATGCTGCCTGTCTTGTAGAAACCAGGGAGGGGTCTAACAAGGAGGTAGAAGGGAGGGTTATTGAGAACACAGATTCAGAGAAACCACCAGTAGTAGAGACAATACTTGTGAACGGACAACCAGTCGAGTGTCTCTATGACACAGGTCTGCAGTTCGATGGGCGTAATTTCAGCACACTTAGTGAGCCCAGAGCAGCTAACCGGGGAGTCTATTGAGATTCAAACGGCGACCAAGAGTGCGGTAGCGATGTCTCTTCCGATTGCGAAGGTGGACATCAAATCAAAATATGTTACCGGCACTATCCAGGCAGCCATTCTGCTCGATCCTATCTTCCCCATGATCTTGGGTTGTCGCTACGTCTTTTTAGGGATTCCAACAGAACCTATGTACGTAGGGGCAATGCAAACCAGATCTCAATCGGGAGATGAGCAGACGCCGGCCTTGATCGTGAATCCCTTGCCTGGGGAATTAAGAGCTGCTCAAAGCCAGGATGCTACCTTGCAACCTTGCTTCAATCAGTTGCCAAAAAGTGCTGACCCACCAAGACGAGGTCAGTATTATATGAAGAATCGATTGCTGTACCGGAGAGCCGGAGTGGAGGAGCGCCAGCATGGACAGCTGGTAGTTCCTCAGGCCCATTGGGAACAGCTTCTTCATATGGGACACACCATTTCATCCAGTGGACATATGGGTGTCGGGGCAACACTTCAGCACATTTCCTGCCATTACTACTGGCCAGGGATGAGTGCCGACGTGCATTGGTACGTCAAGTCGTGCCCAGAGTGCCAGCGAGTGGCACCAAAACACTGGACGGCTCCGGTAATCTTGGGCGACATACCCATTATGAACTCTCCTTTCGAGAGAGTTGCCATCGATCTTGTTGGTCCTCTTCCTCGGACTAGGAAGAGGAATATGTACATTCTTATGATGGTGGATTGCTGTTCCATGTGGGGTGTGGCGATACCGTTGGCCACAATCGACTCTAAGCGAGTGGCTGATGCACTGATGGAGACCTTTACTCGATTGGGATTTCCAAACCAGATCCTAACGGACAATGGGTCTCAGTTCTGTGGTAAGCTGATGGAGGAAGTCTTCCGTATCTTCCAGACCAACCACATTCACACAAGCCCGTATCACCCTCAGTCTAATGGGCAAGTTGAGAGGATTAATGGTACCTTGATGACTATGCTTCGGAAGCTGGCTCAAGAGAAACCAGACAGATGGGATGAGTATATCCTTGCAGCCTTGTTCGCCTATCGGGAGGTTCCCCATGGGTCGACCGGGTTGCCACCAGCCACTCTACTATTCAGGAGGCCAATCAAGGGTCCCTTAGAAGCCCTATTGAGGTGTTGGACAGAGGAGGAAACTTCCGAAGAAGTTGTATCCTCCTATAAATATGTCGAAGAGTTAAAGAAGAAACTCCAGACGGGTTGGGCTGTGGCAGCTCAGAATCTGAGGGCGGCCAGAAAGAGACACGCGGCCTACTACAATAGAAGGACGAAAGATAGGTCTCTTAAAGTGGGGGTTTGGGTTCTGTTGTTACTTCCAGTAGGTTCCAATAAACTCGAGATTGGTTGGCAGGGGCCTTTCCCGGTGGAAAGGGTTGTGTCTCGCACCAACTATGCCATCCGGATCAGGGGGAAATCCAAAATCTTCCACATTAACCTCCTCAAAAAGTATGAAGAACAATCCGATGGTGCTTCTCTCCCACTCATGACTATGGCGGTCGCGATGGAAACTGAATCGGGCGAAGACGCGGATAGGGAGTATCCTTTACACCCTAGGGAAACCTATAGGGATGTACATATAAGTCCTGATCTGTCGGCGGAAGAAACAGACCTTGTCATCCGTTTGTAGGAGTCCCATCAGCAGATTCTTACCGATCGGCCAGGGCGGACGGGGTTGGTCGAGTTTGATATGACTCTGACTACCCAAGACCCCGTCCGCCAAAAAATATATCCAGTGCCCTTTTCGAAAGAGAAGGCCCTGGAAGCCGAAATCCAGAAGCTTCTGGACGATGACATCATCACTCCTTCGACTTCTCCTTACAATGCCGGGGTTGTCTTGTTGAGGAAGCCCAGCGAGGAGCACAGCTTATGTATTGATTACAGGCATTAAAACAGTTGTACTAAATTCCAAGTTGAACCGTTACCGAACACAAATCAACTGTTTGCCAGACTAAATAAGGCAAAGTACTTTTCGAAAATCGATCTAAGCCGGGGATATTATCAGATCCCTGTGAAGCCCGAGGTTCGCCCCTTGCTCGCATTCAGTACTCCGAGCGGGCATTACGAATTCAAGGTGATGCCATTTGGGCTAAGCAATGCGCCCAGTGTGTTCACCCACATGATGAGAAAGTTATTAGAGCCTTTAACCCTTTACAGGGCAGATGCTTGTCCATTTTGTAGCCCTGAACGGGCAAGATTTTTTCAGGTTTGGAAAAATTTCAGGTCGCGTTAGTAAAAACATCACAAATAAGGTGTTAGTCAACCGATCTTAGTTAAATAAACAAACACAATGAAGGGAAAAGCATGCAGAATATGTTACTCACGTGATTGTTGCCGGTAATCCATACATGAACACAAATATTTACGAAATACGGCATGTTGTTTGTGATTTTCCGTCACCTATACGGCAATATACAAACACATTTTCAGAATCATAATCACTTTCTTTGAAGTCCGACTCACGACTGCTAATGCAAAGTAACGCTTTGCACTGATATCTAGCTCCGATTAATAGTCAACTTCGTGCCCTTTAATGTAATTTAAAATGAACCTAGCGAAATCTCGGCTATCACTTGAAGAATCGCCGAAATCCATTTTGAAAAACAGCGTAAAAATCCCGAAAACTATCAAAAATTGTTCTTAAAAGTCCGTTTAAATTCATACTATCGCGTTTACAAATGGCGGCCACGTTGTCAAGCTGTAGGCGAAAGCGATAGTAGCCGTCGGAAGTGTCGGAAAGCCGAGAGATCGCGATTTTACAATGCATAATAGTATCGGCCGGAATCGGACACTACGATCGTTTTATGGTATCGGCCGGAATTGGCCGCTGTTACCTGTAAAGGGTTAAAGGATCCCTCTGTCGTCTCGTTTATGGATGATATTCTCATCTCGTCTGACAATCTGAAGGATCACCTTAAGTCCTTGGGACAGATCCTCACAAGGTTAAAAGAGGAAGGGTTAACCGCCCGTCCAGCCAAATGCATGATTAGCTATCAATCCTTGGAATTTCTGGGACATACTATTACCCCAGGGGGACTGGTACCGGAAGAAAAGAATGTTGAGAAGGTCAGACTCGCACCCCGTCCTAAATCCAAAAAGGATGTTAGGTCTTTCTTGTCTCTGTGTGGGTTTTACCAGAAATTTATTCCGAAGTTCAACGAAATTGGGGCACCGTTAACCGAAACCTTGAAGAAAGGATCGCCAGATCCTATAGTCTGGACCCCGAGCTGTGAAGAAGCTTATGGGAAGCTGAAACAGGCTTTGGTGGATAGGCCAGTCCTGCAACTCCCAAATTTTGAGAAAACGTTTGTTCTACGAAACGACACGAGTAACATAGGGATTGGAGCAACTTTGTTGCAGGAAAGGCGAGATGATCCTACGGTACTATGTCCGGTGGCGTATGCAAGTAGAAAACTGTTACCCGTGGAACGGAATTACTCCACCGTCGAACGGGAATGTCTGGCTCTCGTGTGGGCGGTACAGAAATTTCAACCTTATCTGTATGGAGTACCGTTCAAAGTGCAATCCGACCATCAACCTCTGATGTTTTCGGCAACTTCTAAGAAACTGAACGCGAGGTTAATGAGGTGGTCATTGCTCCTACAACCGTATCAGTTCACGGTCGAATACATCCCCGGAAGGGAGAATGTGGGAGCGGATTTTCTGTCACGGCATCCTATGGTCGAATGTGAGGGTGGGGCCATTCGAACAGAACCTCTGGCAGTCGAAAGTTCGTAAGGTTCGACTTTCTATGTAACAAAACGCCAGTGGCCCATATCCTCATGCCTTCTTTGGGTTTGGGAAAACAGTGGGAAACAGCTTTCGGGAACCCTCAGTTCTCTTATCTGCTCAATTCCCTTATCTGCTCAATTCCCCTGGAAGATAGTTCTCTTGGTTACTTTTACAACCCGATCTTCTTAATAGAACTATTAGAAGTCTGACTTTTCTTCGGGAAAACCCGATAGGGCGCCTTGCACCAAATACTCACTAGTGTAATTTCTTGGACCATCAATGTCTGTTAAAACACCTACCGTTTGTTATCTGCACCATGTATTGAAAATTTAAAGATTTTTACAGATTAGGTGCATCATACTGGTGAGAAAAACGAAGGTAAGCGTGGGTTTTAATTAGTCCTGCCAGACCTTGGCCTATAAATCTCTGTTGTCTCGACTGGTGAGACGAATTGGCGAAAAGCCAGACATGCCATATCGGAGTGGGTTGACAGTTGGCCAGTCCAGCTAAGCATCTTATTCTTGGTATAGCCTTGGAACCAATCTGAGCAATATATTTCCCCAGATGTCGCTTGTTCTTGGCGGCATATGGGCGGGGGATATCTTTCTTCCTACGGCCTGAACTCTGCATAGTGTCGTCTTTAATTTGAATATAAATATTACATATCTACGGTATGCCGGAAGGAGGGGAGGGCTCCATGGGGACGGGTTCCAACCATCTATGTTCTGTCTTCTTTAGGCGGAGGAGGATATACACTGTGTTAACTCTTTCGTCTTTTAGTGGATAGGGTGGCCAGGTGGACTGAATAGATACTGGTCGATAAGATGATGCCAGAGATATAAATAGACTTCTGTTTCTCACTGGAGAGAACCGTAACTCATCTAGATCTACGTGTTATGTGAGGCACTGCCGGTGCATTGCGGCGACAGCTCAGAAGAGAGCAGCGGCCGGAAGGGGTAGTATCTTCTTTCCTATTCTTGCTAGGGATAGGGAACTCCACTTCGTTCCCTACAAACTCACTACTATAAGCGGGAAATACCGAACCGTATAAGCCAAAAGAGGCTATTCAGTAGGGCACGGTAGATGGGTCCCGAGAACACGGGGTATGATTTACACGTTCCCCTTCACATTTTAAAGGAGGGAGGGAAACACACATAATTACCCACACAACACCACAAGAGCTTTGTCGTGAGAAATCAGGGTTTGCAAGTGAGAGGGAAGCCGGGAAACGAATGTGCCCAGTAATAATAAAGGCATGGCATGAGAGAAGAGAGTGAATCTTGTATGCAAAGAGTTCCTGGGGTCACCAACAGGACCTATACAAGCTGGAGGTCTAGTCAAGCAGGGACGTAGCCAATCCAGGGGCTGCCTGACATGTCAGGCCCATTCACTCGGGCCTCCTATCTAATGGATTGGGTGAGCTAAATGTATGTAAAATTTATTGAACTGAGGCCCTATTGGTCCTCAGGATTGTGGTGCTTGAGTCAGCCCAGTCGCTCACTAATCTCTGTCATCTCCAGGGTCCTCCTGGAATTGAAAGGAGCAGAAGGGATCTGCAAGGCCACGATAT
Organism: Cepaea hortensis; assembly: GCA_963921405.1. Lineage (NCBI taxonomy): Eukaryota > Metazoa > Mollusca > Gastropoda > Stylommatophora > Helicidae > Cepaea > Cepaea hortensis. The sequence continues at coordinate 52,570,866 of OY992879.1, forward strand.
AGTCACCTTAAGCAAGTCTCAGGTGAACCATGGACGGTCAGGACGACCCCAAGCCAATTACTCCAATCAATGGATTGAGGTCCGATTGGTACTGAACTAGTGGCATTCTTCAGTACCAGCTCAATACAAATCACATCGTCAACATAGAAGTGGCTGACCCTATGTTCTTGGCTGGACTTACGTCTAATTCTCAGTCATCAGCATCCGTGTCTATAACATTGAAAGGCACATACCCATTCCCCATTCACGAACTGTTCCCATTGTAGTAATTCCTACCCAACATTGTGCCAAGTGATACTATGGGGCTTCGAAGAACACTATACTCAATATATCCACTCAAACCCGGAAGCCTGGTTCTACAGCGGCCTGTTGTTCGCACAACCAATCTGGAAGGAGGGAACTGAAGACATACTCGGTGAGGTGGATGTCGACTGACGTGACATTGTCATAATCTTAGGCCTATGATTATCATACTTATGAGGCTTTGTGCCTGGACTACAAACCTTACCCCTGTTTGTTTGTAGAGAACTATCTGTTTTAACTGCCTTGATGTTTTCCTGTGCTGTCCTTTATTAAGTTATTAAATTGAAATTATAGTTTACTGTGACGATCGCCATGTTATATGTTGTCAGCCAGAAAGACACCTCAGGGAGTAGACCCCGAGGTCAAATGAGAGAGTGACAGTGAGTCTGGGGAACGGAGGAGGGTTGGCAGGCAAAGACCTATCCCAGCCAGGGTTAAAGAATAACATTGAAGCATTGTGACAGGGGTATTTGGGACCCTCCACGTAACTTGTTACAAGGATATGCAACTAACTTTAACTTTATTGCAGTTCATCCCATTTCATTTCTCGTAAGCTTGAATGATTAATTGAATGACTAATCAAGAATCAACATTATAACATCCCAGGCAAATCCATAGATGTTCCATCCCTCACAACAAAAGTTACAAGCTATAGATGCTAATTGTTCCACTGATAAACTGGTTATAAACATGTTCACCGCAGACAGCAGATCACATAACTCTAAGGCTGTCCTAAATACGACATATCTAAGCAAACCTTCTGGCCTAGACAAACAACCATGGAACATAAACATTATGGACCACTGAGTGAATTAAAAACCACAGCGAAGTTTATACAAGAGTCAACACTGCTCAGATATAGACAGTCAATTTCAGATGAATGAAAGAGTTGAGTTGAGTTGAGTGAAGAACCGACATCACAGCATTCAGGAAATTCCCATACTCACTCTGTCCTTATCTTTAACAAGCGAAGGGTCCAAATACTAATAGAACACTTGCAATCTCACTATGTGTCTTTCTGGCCTTTCCTCAAAGTACCAAGTTAGTTACTGTTAGATCCTCTGGTCACTCCCTGTGGATCATTCTCTCCAGGCAATGAAGGTGCATCTGTTCTTCCACACAATACATGTCATCCCAAAGGGACCTGATCACATGTACCCTGTCGTGCACCAATACCCCACCCAGAAGTGCAGATCCAGCCAATTTATCCGCCTGCTTATTTCCCAACATAACAGCATGCCCTGGGAATAAGACCCAACAGATGTATCCTATGTGTGACTTTTTTAAATTGAAGCATGAACACTCTGTACAAAACATAACTGTCTTCACTTTTCTCAGCATGCTCTGGGAATGAAAGAAGAAGAAGTCAAACACACTGATATCACCCTCTCACACGTCCCAGGTCGGTAAGTTAATTAGCCCGCACACAAAGTCCAGCTTCCAGTAAAGGAAGCACAATCACAGCTGCACTTACGTGTGAGGCATTGAAGCCCATGTTTCCTGGAGGGATGCTGGGATGTGCCAACACTGTAAACAGGAACTCACTACGGGGTGTTGAACTAACGTAGACATGGCTGTGAAGACACAGATATATAACACGTTTGTAAAGGTCACTTTAACATGTCTAAGCTTATACGGGCTTATGAAGCTAGCTCATATTTGTAAAGACCAGACGCACTCAGTGGATGAAGTGGTTGGTATCAGGCCGACCACCTGCACTTCCCAAGACATTTGTGGATACGAATTTTATGCTGGGTCCACCTGGCAGCCCAGCTCAATAATAAACATTTGAAACTACCCCAAAACTACAAGTACAGCAGGTGAGCCTCTAGCTGCTACAAGTCCGTAGTTCCAATAAACAACATGAGATAAGCCCTTTACGGTAAACGTCACCTCATGGCAGATATACTGCTGATGGGAGTGTGAAGTGTTGGGCCTTCACATATTCTAGGTCATGACATATGAGGGGGGGTGACCAGTCCCCTTTCTTGTCATCTTTGCATCTCAGGCAATCCCCAGAAAAGTGTCTGCTATCCGTGTTTATAAAATGGGGTCAACTCCACAGTTGTACTGGTCAGACAAAATCATCCTGCCTCTTCTGTAGGTTGAACACAGGCCAGTTACTTGCCAGGCATGTCAACTAACAACTATGCCAATGTGGCTCCACATGGATGCATACATGAATATACAGTTGGTGGAATGGATAGATGAAGGGAGAATTGATGGACTTGGCAGGCAAGCTCACTAACAACTATGCCAATGTGGCTCCACACGGATGCATACATGAATATACAGTTGGTGGAATGGATAGATGAAGGGAGAATTGATGGACAGAAGAACCGCCAGAAGAAAGAATGGATGGTCTGTGAATGAGAGGAAGGAAGGAAGAATAGATGTTAGTTAGATCTTTTACAGCAGTGGTTCTCAACATTTTTTGGCCCGTGCCCCCCTTCACCATATTTTCAGAACGTCATTCCCCCTTCCTATAAAAAATTTTGCCCGTGCCCCCCCTTCACCGTATTTTCAGAACGTCACTCCTCCCTTTCATATTTCCTATCTATAAATCCCCCCACCCCTATACAGTTTACGTAAAGATGAAAGGTAAATTTAATAGCACGTACTAAAACAAGCCTAGACATTCACATAAAACATGATTTGTGGGTCTACTGACTTTATAAAATGAATTTTAGAAGGATGAGTCGTACTTAACTGTAAAGTATGAAGGGAAAAACAATATCAAGTAATCGGTTCTTGTATTAACGCGATCTTGAAATGGTCTTCATTCCCCCCCTGGAAACCCAAAAATTCCCCCCCCCCCCCTGCCCAGGGGGGGGGGGGGAATTCCCCACCGGTTGAGAACCACTGTTTTACAGGATGTAATCAATCTCATCTCATCTCATCATGTTTCTCTTGTACCTTGCGGTGTCGAGGTGAAGTATAAACAGCAGTAGAGTGCCCGCTTATGGGCTTCATGTATTGATATTCCATGGACTCTGTTTGTTACTCCCTGCGTCATTTACGTGGTCAGCCTCTTCCTCCGTTTCCCTCTGGTCTGTACATCATTGCTTGTTGTGGTATACTGTTAGTTGGTAATCTACTTGCATGGCCAAACCATTTGACTTGCTGCCTTCTAATAAAAAATCTAGTGCAGGTATAACCCCCACTTTAGTCCTGATTTCTTCATTTCTGATCTTATCTCTTCTTGATACATTGAGTATTCTTCTCAGGAATCTCATTTCTGTTGTTGTGATTTTTCTTTTCTCTTTTTCTGTCATTGTCCAGGTTTGGCATTGGTAACAAAGAGTTGGTAGGAAGATTGTGTTGTAAAGTGCTTTCTTAGTAGTTATTGATACACGTTTGTTCTTTAGTACTGGTGCCATTTGTCCAATGAGTTGGTGTGATGTAATCAATACCAGTATGTATTGATCGTTTATGATACACTAGGATATTTTTCCGTTCAGTAGTTTGCCACTGTGTCCTGAATGGCCAACTCTCATACCATCACAATTAACCCAAAGCAACCTGCTTCCAATTTGCCCTTGGCTGATTCCGAACCCTCTGGGAATTGCATTCACTAACCCTTCAGCTACACATGCCAACAGAATAAATATACAGATGGAAACACAGATGTAAAAATTAACAGATGGGTAAAAATACATATACAAATGAAACATACAAAGTTCACAAAGGAATGTGTATGTTTTACTACAATCCATCGAGAACCCCAGATATCAATTAAACACATGACGACTTACTTATAATCCTTGAAATCATTTTCATTAACAATGACAGCGTTTGTGATGGACAACTCCTCACTGGGACACTTTACAGCTTTAAATTCCTGAAACAGAAAGAACAGAAAAGGATAAGCAAAACACTGCATTTTATAAAATTAAGAACATTTTATGTAATAAAGCCTTGTCACTGGAGGTTACAAAAAGAGTTCTTGAATGTTACTAAGAACCAATTTTAGCATATGGTTGTGAATCCTGGAGGTGATGGCAGTTACACAGGCTTTCATATGGCTAGAATCACAGCATTATACCAACGTGTATGTACTAAGTGATTCAATGAGCATGATTCGGAAGGTCGAAGCTGGATCTGTACGTAGACAGTGGACTGAGTCGCTGTGGAAGTCTGTTGTCCGTAAAGTCACCTTCATCTTCGTCCCGGGACATGCGGGAGTCAAGGGAAATGAACGGGCTGACAAACTGACTGGCTCTGCACCCCCTGCAGATGGCCAGCCCAAGGATCGTGCCGATGTTATTAACATCATTAAAGATATGTCGAGAACAGAGGATTTTGACGCCAGTGAATTCACATCGCTGTCTAGAATGAAAGACTTGGGAGTAAGAATTGGCACGGCCAAACATGAGAGGTACATTGGGAAAACAAGGTGCCTCGTCAACCAATACAGAACTGGCACTATTAGCCACCGAACGCTGATGCATATGCTGGGGGAGGATCTGAGCACCTATGGACCTGTCCGGAGTGCATTGAAGATACCCCAACTGATAACTAATCCTGGACAATAAGTAAACAAGCAACAAAAAACTCGAGGCCACAGAGAAGTGATTTAACAGAAGAATGTTCAAAATTCCTTGGGCAGTCTATATGAGTAATATAATTGTTTTGAAAGAGATTAAGACACAAAGACAACTTTAATCAAACATAAGAAAGAGGCAGTCATCAATTGTTGGTCACATTATGAGAAGAGAAAAACTGGAATATGTTGCGAGAACTGGAAACATTTGTGGAAAGAGAATACACAAACGAACAAACTTTATTTTCAAAGGGTAACAAATTGGACACGCAGGCGAATCTTACATTCGGCCCTTCTAATAACTGATCTTTCATTCATCAACTGTGCATGTTACATTCACATAGGATAAAAACATTGTCAAATGGATTTTGCAAACATAAACAATGCATATCACCATGTTATGAAACAAGTAGACACATGTACACATGCACATTCATAAACACACACGCACACCTTCATACTTGCATACATACTTACATCATTTGCTCAAACTCTCACAGTTATGCATACACTCAATAGCATACAAATACACACACTCTCATATACACTGCATGCATGCATGCACACATACACACATACATAAACGAACACACACACACACTCACACACATGCACATACACACATATACACACACATGCACATCGCACACATACACACACATACATACATACAAATGCACATACACACACATACACTCAAGCACACACACACACATGCAAACACGTATATGCACATACATCCATGTAAACACACACACACATAGATACAATACACACACCCATCCACACACACCCACACATCTAGACACATACACACTGCCTCACATAGTCATTAAACTAATATGAATAAACTCCCCACTTTACACACACATACACAGACGATTATCGTGAGCATCCTCACAAATAACACACAAACACACACGCCCTCGCATAACACACAAATACACACTCCCTTGCATATACTGCATGCATGCACACATATACAAACATATACACATGCATACACGAACACACACACATATACACACACATATGCACATCCACACCCATACACACACACACGCATTACACATATAAACACACTTACAAATATACTCACACATAGACACATATACACTCACATATAGACATACACACACACATACACCCACATAAACACATACACATAGACACACATACACACACCCACCCATCCACCCACACAAACTCACATATACATGCTGCCTCACATATTCACTAAACTAATATGAACAAACTCCCATATTTTACACACACATACACTGACTATTATCGTGAGCATCCTCACAAAAAAACATTCAAAATTGGGAAAACATGTGAAAACAAGGAAAAACTGTGAAAATTAAAAAAAAACATGTTATACATTGTATAATGTAAAAAATAGTGATGTAATTCAATAAGATAATTCCTGGAATTGACATAAACATGATGAAATAAGCAGTGTATATAATACATGTTAAATCCAAGTGGCAGTAAAAATGCTAATATGAAAGATGAGGATACAGAAAAAAATATGGAATAGCATGTCACATGACATGCATGCACTCAACTCTTTCTCTCTCTTTCTATTTTTCTTTCACACACACACACACACACACACACATACACACACTAACTCTCTCATTCTCTTTCTCTCACACTCACTCTCACCCATACTCACTCTCATACCCTCTTTCTCTTACTCTATCTCTCTCTCTCTCTCTCACACACACAAACACAGATTCACACTCACTCTCTCTCACTCACACTCACTCTCTCACTCACACTCACTCTCTAAACCACACTAACTCACTCTCTCACACGCACACACAGACAAGCAGACAGACACACATAGTCACTCTCTCTCTCACACTCATTCACTCTCTCACCAACTCTCTCTCTCTCTCTCTCTTACACATTCTCTCATTTACACTCACTCACACAAGCACATACACACATACTCACAAATTCTCTCTCTCTCTCTCAATCACTCTCTCTTACTCATTCATTCCCTGACTCTTGAACTCACACCCTACTCACTCACTTTCTCACACAGACAGGCAGATACACACACCCCCTCTCTCACACTCACTCATTCTCTCACTCAATCTCTCACATATACATGTACACACACACACACACACACACACACACACACACACACACACACACTCATACACATATGCATACATACTCTCTCTCACTCTATACTGTGACATATTCACTAACCATCATTATACAGTGCGTCAACAGTTTCGCACCACGAACCAGAGAAGTCACACACTTGAACGCACTATTGAGAATCTAACACCAGTTGACACATTAGATAGACGGATGTCATCTATTAATAGAAATTACAGCGTCTGCAACTAACAAAACTAGTGGTAGGAAGGAGTCACGTGATTTAATTTTGGCCCAAGTGAGCGTCCCTTTTGTCAAAACCCGTGCACTCCTACTTCTTTAGCTCTGACGACCGGTCAGATAGTTTGTGAGACCTGTCCTTTCTGAGTGCAATGACTGCAGTTTGATTCAAAACCTGAGGTAAGCTTGACAATCCTCATATCAGTGGGATACCCAGACATGTGCAGCAGAGGTATCCAGTGTTGTGCGTAAAAATTAAGTGTATTAGTGATAAAATAACTCTCTGAAGTGTAAAAATTGACGACTGCCACTTCTAGCTACACTGAGCCTTTTTCCCTGGCGAAACCGACATCTCAAACTTTCTCAAAACTGCAAACTCTGATATCCTTCACTACAACTATTGACTTTACTATGTGCATACTACATCAATCTATCACAGGAAAATGTTTGAGGTGAAAATTCAAACGCACGTTAATGCATTACATCAAAAACCACTTTAAATTGTTTCTGCAGACAAGTCAGTTTGAGCACATTAACTACTGCCTCACTTGAAAACGTACATATTTCTGTCTATTTGCAATCTAAGGAGCTGAGAGATGGATTATATCTTTTCTTTCCTCTTTACGCATTGAAATAATAGTATTTGGTAGTAATTGATTGTATTTATGTGACAGATTTTAATTAGTCAAAGTACTCACTAAACGCATTGCCTAGAAACAGGATACGCTTCACCAGACGCCATTGTGACAGACGGCCTGTTAATCTGTCGAGACCACAAGGTGAATAAAACCTCGGTCTATTGTCAAATAGTGATCACCAACAGAATGGACATGATGTGCACTGGTGATAGTAGTGATAGAATAAAATGAAGACGAAGAGAAGGAGGGAATTAGGAGAGGTACTTTAAGTAATAACCTTTTTACTAATGGACTGTTGTCATGATCTTGTATAGATTACTTTGGTAACAAATACACATCAGAAATTCTGTATGACAGACATGCATAACAATAACACACTTGATGAGTTAAACTCATATTAACTGCTGAAGATGGAGGGGGAAATGGTACAAACTATGAAAACCCCACACAACAGAAGTTAACTCAACACAATACTCAACACAGCACTCCACCCAACACGACAACCACAACAGGAACATGATTGATAATGGGACGAAGAAGACAAATAGTTGATTTGGGAGGTACAGATAAACATTTAAACACACCATGCAACACTGAAGGAGATGATGAAGATGTAATGTATGTCATTTGTAAAAAATGCCTCTTGTCCTTGTCTTGATCTTGCGGTTTCAAGATGGCGACGGACGGTCGTGTTGTTTTGTGTTCGTTAACTTTTTCGCGTAAGGGATGGATTTATTCATTTCTTGCGTGTAATTGGTGTGCCAGGATGTAAAACCAGGAGTTTCTACTCAAGATCTGCGCGGGTGCTACGGAGTTCGTGCATCGAGCGAAGCCATCCTTGAGTGAATTTTCAGCAGCGTGTGTGGTTCTCAATCAAAAGTCAGTGTTTACGTTTTTTCAACATGGCGGAACAACGTGTGTTTTCCGAACGATCAGCAGTCAACATACCGAAGCGGCGTGGTAGCCGCGCAGGGAAAAAGAAGCCAGGTAAGCGCGGTGGCTTGAGACGTTTTAGACTCAAGTGTCACCGTCTAGGACTCAGGAACATCCGTATTCTATATTGGAACTGTGCCAGTGTAAAACAACGGGGCTCTATTTTAGAAACCCTAGTTTACAGGAACGACATTGTAGCACTCCAGGAGACGAGACTGGGCGATCAGCTACTCCGAATTGCCGGCTTCAAATGTTTCTATAACAGACGACATCTGGGAACGGCGATTCTCGTTCGCGACAGCATGGTGGCGTCAGAGCTAGACATGTCCAGTTGGAACAGTGACGATATACAAATACAGGCGTTGAGAGTTCATTCCAGTACACCATTCGTGTTGGTTAATGTTTATGCCCGCAATGCGAGTGTGGACGCCCAGAAGTGGCAGTGCTTAAGTGGCATATTAGGCCACGAGAGAAATGTTATTTTCTGTGGTGACTTCAACGCTAAAGGCAGATCATGGGGAAACACTTCCTCCAATACACAAGGGGAGGAGCTCGAGACTGCACTGGAAACCATCGACCTGGTTTGTATCAACAGTGGCTGTGTCACCAGGACAGCAAGCCGTCCAGGCGATGAGGACAGTGCTATTGATCTGGCGCTAGTTTCACCTTCACTCACTACAGTGTGTAGATGGGGTGTCCTAGGACACCATGGCAGCGACCACCACCCATGCAGCATATTGGTGGAGAAAGGCAGAACCAGGCAGCACAAGCTAAAGGTAAAGACGTTCCAGTATGACAGTACAGGGCAAGATGTGGTGAGTAAAATAAGACGTGACAAGCGCAGAACGTTTCAGGGCAGGAAGAAAAGGAAAAAAAGCTGGGAGCAGCCACCGTGGTGGAGTTTCGAGGTGGAGAAGGCTTGGGTGGATAAGCGTAGTGCTGTAAGGAGATGGCAAAATGCCAAGAAGAACAGAGCTGGTCATCCTAGTCCCTGCTTGCACTTAGAAAGAGAGATGCACACAAAAGTAAGCTATTTCAAAAAACTGGTCACGGTGGTTAAAAGCGAAAAATGGGCAGAGGTGTGTCAAAGAGTAAGCACAGACAAGTCACTGAAATTGTTCTGGCGACTACATAAAAGCATGAGTGGTGTAGTCAAGAATAAGAGCATTTCTGACTTCCAAGGTGCTGACCTCATCTGGCAGAGGACTGACGAGGACAAGGGCAAAGCCCTCTTTGAACGCTACCTTGAGCAGAGCAACCAGACAGACATGGGAGGCCGGAATCTGGCCAAGGAGGTCACCTCAGACAGATGCAAGGCCCAGAACACTTCGGATGAAGACACAGTGACAGTGCAAGAAATCAAGGCTGTGCTTCGACAATCAAAAAACAGTGCTCCAGGTCCTGATGGCATAAGATACGACGACATAAATAGGTGTACCGACAATGAGCTAGAGAAACTAGCAGACATGTACAACAACAGTATAGGGAGTGCTAGCATCAAGGAGGAATGGTTACACAGCTATCTGATTCCCTTGCCGAAGCCTGACAAAGACCACAAGAAAATTCAGGGATATCGAATTATAACCATGCAGAATACAATAGGCAAGCTGCTGGAGAAGGTAATTGCCAGGAAAATATCAAGCCAACTAGAGAGGCAAGGTGTTTTCCCACCTACCCTGGGTGGGTACCGTCCAAAAAGAGAAACCTGGACCAATGCAGCAGTCTTTGCCCATGATGTCTATGAAGGTTTCCACTCAGGCACTGAAACCGTTGCTGCAGCGATTGACCTTGAGGACGCATACAACAGAGTACCACTGGATTTTTTAATGTTTCAGCTTCTTGAACTAAACGTAAGTCCATTCCTCCTTAGTTGGATCGCTGCAGCTCTCTTCCAACGGAAAGTAGTTTTTAGATGTGGCAGTTGGACTTCGGAACCAACAACAATATATCCTGGCCTACCACAGGGATCACCATTATCTCCGGTACTGTTCAACGCCTACACAGTGAGAATCACCAGTGAGCAGATCACTGGACCTGGCAGGACATTGTCATATGCCGATGATGTTTTAGTGTATCGTCAGGGTAAGGATAGAGAGGAGGTTGCTGTGGAGCTACAAACCGAACTCAATCGCATAAGTACTTGGTGTGATGAAGCTGGGGCAATGGTCAACCCAACAAAGGCAACAGTGACTTGGTTCTCGTTGAATAATCATATTGTCAACAATCCAACACCAACTGTAATGCTGTGTTCAGAGACGGTGGAAAGAACGCAGGCAATGAATTACCTGGGGATACGGTTTGATCGAAGTCTTGCTTATAATGTGCACATAGACCAGGTGATAACAAAGGCCGCGCAGGGTTTGGCAGCGATGCGGGTGATGGCGGCAGCAAACTGTGAGCAGCGCCATCTATGTCTTCTGTACGAGGGGCTGGTCATGTCTGTTTTGGAGTATGCAATGGCAATCCTGACTGTCAGCCATAAGCAGATAGAAAGGATGGAAAGGATACAGAATGAAGCTATGCGCATTATTCTTGGATGTACAAGAGATACAGCATGCAGGGCGATGCGCTACCTTCTTGATTTTCCAACCATTGAAGAGAGAATGCAAGTTTGCAGGGCACGCGCCTACCTCAGAATTAACGCAAACACACAGCATCCACTGCATAGTGAAATTAGGAAGGTGAAGGGCAGCAGGTTAAAAAGAGGACGGTCGTGGATGGGTCAAGCCGAAGACATTCTTCAACAGGTGTGTTCACTTGAGGACTTAGAACCTGGCGAGGAGTGGGTGCAAGTGCCAACAGACTTCTGCACATCCTTTTCAGTTTGCATCCAACTAGATAGAAAATGCAGACAAGAAAATCCGGCTGCTGTTGAGGCTGAAGTACAAGCGTTGATTTTCGAGAACTCGCTAGACAGTGACGCGGTCATCTACACAGATGGGTCGGTCATCCGACATGTGAGAAGCTCATGGGCCTTTAGAGCTCGGGCCGGAGGGAGAATTGTGAAGGAGGACTCTGGTGCTTTCACTGAAACCACAAGTAGCCTGACCATGGAAGTCATGGCAGTAAGTAAAGCAATAACATGGCTCGAGACACAGACATTCACTAGGGCTTGTTTCCTTAGCGACTCAATGAACATGATCAAGAGGATAGAGGAGGGGTCGATCCGAAGAGAATGGTTGCTGCCTCTGAAGCGGTCTCGGCTGGCAAAGATTAGTTTCATCTTCGTGCCAGGGCATGCGGGAGTACAAGGAAATGAGCGGGCTGACAAGCTCGCAGGTGAGGCTACTGTTGAGGGCGGACGCGCCATGGACCAGGCTGACATTCTGAATGCTCTACGAGAAGTGAGACTTTTGCAAGAACCAAGTGATGACTGTGAATCTACAACAATGGCCAGACTGCGAGAGCAGCAAATTAAAAGAGGGGTGGCCAAACAAGAACACTACGCAGGAAGCCAAAGAAGATTGATAAACCAACACAGAACTGGCGTCGTTAGCAGCTACACGCTGCGGGATTTGCTGAGGAGGGGTTCCGAGCACTTATGGACTGAATGGTCCGATGTGCAACGAGGATGATCTGTCGACTAACTAACTAACTAACTAACTTGATCTTGCATTATTTGCTTGACTTCAATGACAAAGGAACAACACATCCTCACTCTTATCTCTGTCTGAGTGTACCCTTCTCACTGAACCAAAAGTACACTGAGCGATTGCATACAGCAGGTACCAACTGATGGCAGGTGCAGGCAGTGAAATGATGTCTGACCCCACACAAATTAACACAACAACACTTCTTCTGATCTTATTCTTTCTGTGATGTTGTTCTCATATTTATGACATGCTGCAAAAATTACTTTGGTAGGATTGTACATACCTCTGTTAATTTTAAACAGTGATGTCCACGGTGGAAACCAGACCAGAAGAGGGAGGCAGATGAAAGAAGATGTCCCAAACATGAGATGGTAGAGACCTCAGGCACTGACCAGAGAATGAGAAGCCTTCAGAGTAGCTTTGGCACAGACTGAAGGGGATCCAGCAGTCGATGGACCCAGGCTCCACTCACTCCAACCACTCATAGGTGACCTTTCATGTTTAAACCCAAAACCACCCAGAGGACTGATGACAACACACACATACCTTTTTTATAGAGTACTAAGAATGATTAGAAAACTTTAGTCTCACATAAAGATGCTTTTCTATAAGACGTTGTGATCATCTTGATTATTATGTTTATTGATGGACTGATTATTGACCATGATTTGCATTGGCACATGTGTAACTATCATCATGAACTGATGTGCCAAAATGTGTAATGATCAATCAATAGGCCAAAAGAAAATCAGGCCAGTCAATAAATTTATACACTGTTATTGAAGTTCCCAATTTCATTACAGTCCATCCTGTCTGTTGAAATCTCTGTCTTGTTTGTGTGGACAAGTCATCAATGTTTTTCATTGTTTGTGAAATACTTAAGTACCTGACAAACTAGCTCAAAAATGAATTCTATAACAAAAGGGTAAAGAGGAGACTCTGGATCTTTTAACTGTTCATGACCCATGTTTCCTTGCACCTGGTTCACCCTGAGGAAATCTTTTTAGACATTTTCACAGATTGAATGGGGGTTCGAGAGCTATTATATTTCAGGTGAAAAGGGCATAGTCAGATCTATTTGTTCATTGTTTCCCAATAAGAGGACCACTTACTCCTAGACAAAACAACAAAAAATGAGTCTGTAAAAGATCAAGGGTCGTATTCTTGGTTTATTTACATATTGGAAGAGGATGGGGCCCAACTTCTAAAATTAGAATATGGGTGAGGCACAGCAGTGAACCCAGTCCCTTCAGAATATACGACACATACTTACTCTCTCACCCACTCTCTCTCACACACACAGTGAAAAATTATACCAGCAAGTATGGAGGCATATAGTCAGTATGGAGTAAGTATTGAAAGAGTTTTTGGTTGAATGTATAGGGACTCACTGGAGTTTTCAGATCTGGTGGAAGGCCATTCCACCAGTGAGCACCAGAATACATGAAACATGTTTTGTATACGTCCAATCTAGGCTTTGGAACATGCAATACATGTAAGCGCTTGCCGTTCATTGCATTAGATTGAATCAATGGTAGAAGATACTCTGGGGTATTTTGAGATATAATTTTATTCACTAATTTGGCTTTGTTAAAAAGTAAGTGCTTTCGAAGTGGTAGAAGTCTTAGATGACTGTATAAATTATTACTTTCAATGTGCTTTATGCCAGAAACTAGACTTTTAGCACGGTTTTGAAGAGAACACAGTCGTTTCATATTACATTTAGGGCAACCATCCCAGACCGTGGAACAATAATCGAGAGGTGATTGGATATAGGATACATAGAATATTTTTTGTGTGCTTTCATCCAGGAAGTGCTGAATTTCAGCAAATTGGTAAACTTTTTGTGCTATTCTCTTGGTAAGGACATGAACATGCAAGCTTCAGTTTAAATGTCTGTCAATTAAAAGACCTAATGTTATGTGTTTATTTACATTAACTACAGGTAACGTGTCCATGTGAAGCTCGAGCGGTGCCCCAATTATGGCTAGGGTCTGTAGCTTTTGTCTGGTGGTTATTAGCATGGATTTGGTTTTTTCAATGTTAATTTGTACGCGGTTTTCATTTTCCATCTCTGAGAGGCAGAGAAAGAAGATTCTTGTCAGCCACATCACCCACAAAGTGCCAAATGGTTTATAAAAAAATGGGCACAGCCCCATATATCCGATCCTTAAGTCCTTAAGTCATGTACAAGGGTCTTTTTACTTTCTTTTCACTAGGCATTAAAAATGATTGATGATGGTCAGAGCTTATGTAGCAGAAGTTCCCATGCTCCTGTGGGCTTACACCCACAACTGTCAATGACATCATATCATCACGTTAATTGTGTTGCACTGTTTCATCAAACCTAATTTTGGTTTTGTTTTCCCTTTGCCTTTGACTGTCCCCAATCTACAGTCTACCTACAAGGCAGCAGGTTTGTGCCTCTTCATCTGGTTTGTATCGCTTGACCTGTAGTAGCTCTACTACTGTTTGCATAACACTCGAGTCACAGGAACACCCCTACCACTAAAAGCTAGAGACATGGCACGAGGGCAACTGTAAATGGTATTTCATAAAAGTGTTGTTTAGTACTTTACCAGCCTTTCATGTGCTTGCCCTTTACTGAGGTTCAAACACAACGAATTCACACCATGTTAGTGTCTCTGCTTAGAATTTGTATTGAAACTTAAAAGAGTTAAAATTCTGTCAGAATTTTTTTTTTCAGTTAGCAATTTATTTCAGCATTCACTTCTTACTTACTATTTATTACCCTTCACAATAGCCAATATTAACAACTTAATTTATTTTAATCATGTTAATTTGTTAATGAATTATCATTATATTTACAATCACAATGTATTATTAAACAGTAAACAAGGATTAGTTCTAGTCGTACAAGAAATAATATAATGGCAAAGAAATATACATCAGACATCGTATAGAAAACATAAAGTACGTATAGTATATAAAGAGCATAGAAAACTCCCAACATTTCTGGGTTCTTAGATGAAACTCACAAAAGGACTGAAGGAGTATCAAAGGATTTCATCACTGAAATGACTGAATCAATGACAATTAATGATTTAATGGAACAGAGGTATTGCGGCGTATTAAATAAATTGACAGAGGAAAACATTACGACGTATAAAGTAGAAGTGGTGTGTCTAACTTACTCTGGACATGGTTTCAGCTAGATTTTGATGCACAATTTATGATAATTTCATCTGGCCAGCACGTAAACAGGGGAGTAGACGAGCAATGGTTTCTGTGGCCTCGGAGTTATCTCCTCCTACACCTCGTCTGCTCTAAGTCGCGATTATTGATTGCATCGATACTCCCTATTATCGGTATCGTTGTCCATAATCATGTGCCCCGCCAACTGGCGTAGGCATCCATGTCTCTCCACAAATTTACGTCCCTGGTGTTCTGGATCAACTCTACATATGGTATTTCTCCATGCTACCGTCTCAGCCCGTCCACCATCGTTTCTCTTTGTCTGGCTCGGTCTCTCTTCCCACTGAAACACCCAGTCGCAACGATGTTCTCCAATGCCTCTCTTCGCATTCCACGTGTAAAGAATGTTTATGTCTTTCTTAAATCGTTCTTTTGCACGATGTTGCGATAAACCCCAAGTTGATTTTCTAGGCAATTTTACTTTCAGTAAGACCAGTTTAGCTGCATGACAGTGAATCCTGGAATGTAAATGGACAAATTAAGAAGAAGTTAGAAGCACTAGAGATGTGGTTCCCGAGACGAATTTTACGAATTCCTTGGACTGCCAGAGTAACTAACAACGATTGCTCGAAACAGGCTAATGAAACTAGAATAATTTATACAACAATAAGAAAGAGACAAACAGCTTTCTTTGGTCATGTGATGAGAAGAGAGGCATTGGAGAACATCGTGACAACTGGAAAGATCGAGGGGAAGGGAGGGAGAGGCCGACCAAAAGAAATTATGCTGGATAGACTGAGACGGTGGCATGGAGGAATATCATCGGCAGAATTGATCCAGAACACCAAAGACCGAGATCTGTGGAGAGACATGAACGCCTACGCCACATGGCAAGACACTTGATGATAATGACATTTTTTGTACACATGATTAAAGCAACAACGAAGAGGAAAAACGAAGCGTAGAAGATAGAAAATGGCGATCAAGACTCTGCACCTCTCTCTGTCATCTACTTGTTGATGAAATCCATGTTGCTTATACTATTAGTATTACTTGTCCAACATATATGTCATTTTTTGCGAGTCTCTGTGGCGAAGTGGTCAAGCCGTTTGACGTTTGACTCGTGAGCCGAAGGTTGTGGGTTCGATTCCGGGCCGTGTCCTTCCTTAAATGTTTCGGAGACTCCCATGGGTCGTCGCTAAAAGCTACGGTGTTCATGCTTTGTGCGACGCTTTCCGTGCTGCGGAAAGAGACCGAGCCATATGGGATAAAAACCCGGAGCAATGAAGTCGACCCTGTCGACTTTTAAGCGACTTTAATATGTCATTTAAAATCCGCTTTGGCGTAGTGGCTAGAAAATTGCCTACCTAAAATATAGTTAGTTAGTTAGTTAGTTAGTCGACAGATCATCCTCGCTGCACATCGAACCATTCAGTCCATAAGTGCTCGGATCCCCTCCTCAGCAAATCCCGCAGCGTGTAGCGGCTAACGACGCCAGTTCTGTGTTGGTTTATCAATCTTCTTTGGCTTCCTGCGTAGTGTTCTTGTTTGGCCACACCTCTTTTAATTTGATGCTCTAGCAGTCTGGCCATTGTTGTAGATTCACAGTCATCACTTGGTTCTCGCAAAAGTCTCACATCACGTAGAGCATTCAGAATGTCAGCCTGGTCCATGGCGCGTCCGCCCTCCACAGTAGCTTCACCTGCGAGCTTGTCAGCCCGCTCATTTCCTTGTACTCCCGCATGCCCTGGCACGAAGATGAAACTAATCTTTGCCAGCCGAGACCGCTTCAGAGGCAGCAACCATTCTCTTCGGATCGACCCCTCCTCTATCCTCTTGATCATGTTCATTGAGTCGCTAAGGAAACAAGCCCTGGTGAATGTCTGTGTCTCGAGCCATGTTATTGCTTTACTTACTGCCATGACTTCCATGGTCAGGCTACTTGTGGTTTCAGTGAAAGCACCAGAGTCCTCCTTCACAATTCTCCCTCCGGCCCGAGCTGTAAAGGCCCATGAGCTTCTCACATGTCGGACGACCGACCCATCTGTGTAGATGACCGCGTCACCGTCTAGCGAATTCTCGAAAATCAACGCTTGTACTTCAGCCTCAACAGCAGCCGGATTTTCTTGTCTGCATTTTCTATCTAGTTGGATGCAAACTGAAAAGGATGTGCAGAAGTCTGTTGGCACTTGCACCCACTCCTCGCCAGGTTCTAAGTCTTCAAGTGAACACACCTGTTGAAGAATGTCTTCGGCTTGACCCATCCACGACCGTCCTCTTTTTAACCTGCTGCCCTTCACCTTCCTAATTTCACTATGCAGTGGATGTTGTGTGTTTGCGTTAATTCTGAGGTAGGCGCGTGCCCTGCAAACTTGTATTCTCTCTTCAATGGTTGGAAAATCAAGAAGGTAGCGCATCGCCCTGCATGCTGTATCTCTTGTACATCCAAGAATAATGCGCATAGCTTCATTCTGTATCCTTTCCATCCTTTCTATCTGCTTATGGCTGAGAGTCAAGATTGCCATTGCATACTCCAAAACAGACATGACCAGCCCCTCGTACAGAAGACATAGATGGCGCTGCTCACAGTTTGCTGCCGCCATCACCCGCATCGCTGCCAAACCCCGCTTGGCCTTTGTTATCACCTGGTCTATGTGCACATTATAAGCAAGGCTTCGATCAAACCGTATCCCCAGGTAATTCATTGCCTGCGTTCTTTCCACCGTCTCTGAACACAGCATTACAGTTGGTGTTGGATTGTTGACAATATGGTTATTCAACGAGAACCAAGTCACTGTTGCCTTTGTTGGGTTGACCATTGCCCCAGCTTCATCACACCAAGTACTTATGCGATTGAGTTCGGTTTGTAGTTCCCCAGCAACCTCCTCTCTATCCTTACCCTGACGATACACTAAAACATCATCGGCATATGACAATGTCCTGCCAGGTCCAGTGATCTGCTCACTGGTGATTCTCACTGTGTAGGCGTTGAACAGTACCGGAGATAATGGTGATCCCTGTGGTAGGCCAGGATATATTGTTGTTGGTTCCGAAGTCCAACTGCCACATCTAAAAACTACTAAAAATATGCCCTATGGAAATGTATTTGAATCCGATCGACACGGATGTTTTGTTTAAAATGCGTTTTGGACTAAAGGGTAGGCTGAGCCAAAAAAAAAAAGAAAAAAAAAGGGTTCTAGGTCATGTTCTGGGAAGTAAAGGCATGATGTTCATCACATTACACATGGAGTGGCGATGGGTCTATACAAAAATAAGGGACCGCAGCTTATAACCAATATACAAGAAGGCGGGTCAAGTTGTATTATACTTTATTTTGTTAATATACCACAACTGTAACCTAGAAAGGCTGAACATGGTATTCGATGTAAATAATAATAATATAATAATAATAATAATAATAATAATAAGAAGAAGAAGAAGAAGAAGAAGAACATCCTGCCGACCCTGACAACCGTGGTGTTTGAAGACGTGGGCACTAACCACTAATTATCGATTTCCTGCTGTGTATCGGAAGTTCTATCAGGTATCGATATTTTCAATTGAAGTGTACCTGATCAATGTCTTTGTCATGCTATTTGAATGGCCTCAGTGCTTCCCAACAATTGTTATTTCTGTGTTTTACACTAACAGACTTTCCACGTCATCGCGGTGTCTCATTATTTATAAATATGTATTTTTCTTTTTTTGCCGCTCGTTCGCTCTGGACTCAAGCGTAATCCATACACACTTTTTTATAGTAGTGATGGACAGAATTTTGCGCACGGGTTAGCTTTCCCTATTAACAGTGTCCCTCGCCATCAGGCGAACCCACTCCGACTTCAGATGTACTTGTAATTAACGTCCCCAAGTCAAGGACGACAGGTCGACATTTTAGTCCAACTGTCTGATGTAGGGGTTGAACCCCTTACCTCGGCATCAGCAGACTGGATGTTTAAGAACACGCGTTCTTATCCATTCGGCCATGCGGACCTGCATAAATATGTATGATATGAAGAATTGTGAAGATCTATGCGCCAAAAGACGAAGAAGAAGAAGCAGAAGAAGAAGAAGAAGAAGAAGAAGAAGAAGAAGAAGAAGAAGAAGAAGAAGAAGAAGAAGAAGAAGAAGAAGAAGAAGAAGAAGAAGAAGATGATGAACAAGAACAAGATATGATATGATTTATGATATAATATGATATGATATATGATATGATATGATATGATATGATATGATATGAGGGTGCATGAATTAGAAAAATGGCAAGAGATTGGGAAACTTGTTACGAACCTTGATGTCATTGGCACATTGCCGTCTTGACAGACGATAGTTTGTAAGGGATGGAGTTATTGCCTCTCCATAGCACAAAGCCTGGGCTAAAATACAGAGATCATGTGTTGCAGCATGATCCCTCTCTCGACCTGCCTAGTTCACTCCAGAGGAAAGGTAACACCCCTACATCTGGAACAAGACAAGCTGCAGAAGCTGCCGGTTCAGCAAAGCAATGCTCTAATTGTCCGCCTGTCGGAGCTTCGATCCTAGACCAGCCGCCAACCAAGGCTTAGGGCCTGGTCTGCCCTGCCACGACACTTTGTCTTTAGGTTGCATTTCCTCGCACCAGGGAAAGGCTTGTACCCTCCCAATTGCGCTCTCCCGCCCGAAGCCGTTGGCACAATGTGGGGTGTCGGGTTTGGTAAGCGCCGCCCAACGTTCGGCGCTAACAGAAAGCAGGTAGTACCGTCTACTGTTATACGGTAGCTCAGTCATATCTGACTAAGAGCCTTGATGTATAACAACAAGAAATAAACCACAACAAAAACAATTAACAGAAAGAACGCTTAAATGACGGGCGTCATTAAAGCATACTATTATGGGACTACATACAAAAAACACGAAAATCAGAGTGAAATGAAATATCTAATACTTATCTCAGAGGGTCCATATATACAAATCAAAGCTAATGTTTACTTGATGATGATAATGACATGCGTAAGCTCAAAAACGGACAGAGTGGGCGTGTCAGCGAAGTTGACTGCTAACTGCGCCATTAATGTCACGAGCTCCAATGAGTACGAGCACCATAAGTCAATGAGCATGCTCAAGGGGATAGAGATGGGGGGATCCGAAGAGAATGGTTGCTGTCTCTGGAGCGGTCTCGGTTGGCAAAGATTAGTTTTATCTTTACGCCAGGGCATGCGGGAGTACAAGGAAATGAGCGGGCTGACAAGCTCAAGGTAACGCTACTGTGGAGGGCGGACGCGCCATGGACCAGGCTGACATACTGAATGCTCTACGAGAAGTAAGACTTTTGTGAGAACCAAGTGATGACTGTGAATCTACAACCATGGCCAGACTGCGAGAACAGCAAATTAAAAGAGGGGTGACCAAACAAGAACACTACGCAAGAAGCCAAAGAAGACTGATAAACCAACACAGAACTGGTGTCGTTAGCCGCTACACGCTGCGGGATTTGCTGAGGAGGGGATCCGAGCACTTATGGACTGAATGGTTCAATGTGCAATGAGGATGATCTTCGACTAACTAACTGACTAACTAAGCACCATCAGACGCGGATTCCACGCCTGCGAATGCGAGGGCAAGGTTGGTCACCTATTCCTTCAGATCTATAAAATATGATGGTGCTATGACAGCACGGACCCATAGCAAGAAATTGCTTTTTAAACTTGACTTTTTAAAGACTCATTCCGCAAGATCCATGAATAATTTAAGACCCATTGTTAATCACGCTGTTGTAGTTATCAAATGTCCACATTTATATACACAAATATCCACACCAAATGTATCGCATAAAACACGAAATGTGACCAACACAATATTTAAAGCAAAGGTCTGGTCAAGGGGACAAGACTGCTACATTTGATGTCAGTTGTGACTGTCTCGGAGTTATTTATCTTTTTCTGTTGATTTAAAAAAGAAATAAATAATAATGATTAAAAGCAACCAACCCCAGCATTTATTGTCTGTTTGTGATTCAAAAGGCGTTGTTAGTTCAGTAGTGTTGCCATTGATTTCTGGATAACCGATGGCTCATACCACCGAAATCAACGCAAAGTGGTCTGCTTGCAAATCGCCGCTACTGTTTTGAAAATACAACATAATGCACAATTTATTGTCCGGTCTCACACATTAGGACATTTTGGTCTAAATGTTCGGACTCTTGATACCCCCCCCCCCCCCTTTTCCCCATGATTCCAAAACTGCACTGACCCCTTGGTGTCTAGACATACGATAGTTTTTGTGCTCTCCCCACTCACCCCCATCCAAAGGATTAATCTCTCTCTCTCTCTCTCTCTCTCTCTCTCTCTCTCTCTCTCTCTCTCTCTCTCTCTCTCTCTCTCTCTCTCTCTCACAAACACACACAAAGCCTCCTCCCAGCACAAAGTCTGGGCTGAATTGTAGAGACCGTGTGTTGCCCATTGCAGCATGATCCGCCTCTCTCTCTCTCTCTCTCTCTCTCTCTCTCTCTCTCTCTCTCTCTCTCTCTCTCTCTCTCACACACACACACACACAAACACACACAAAGCCTCCTCCCAGCACAAAGTCTGGGCTGAATTGTAGAGACCGTGTCTTGCCAATCAACACAATCCCTCTCTCGGCCTGCCTAGTTTACTTTACAGTGGTTCTCAACCTTTTTTGGCCCATGCCCCCCCCCCCACCTATTTACCATATGTTCATCCCCCCCCCCCTTTCGAATTTCCTCCCTAAAAATCTCCCCCCCCCCCACCACCCTTACACAGTGTACATAAAAATGGAAGCTAAATTTAATAACACATACTAGAACAAGTCTAGACATCTACATAACACGTGATTTGCGGGTCTACTTACGTTATAAAATGAATTTCATTAGGGTGAGAAGTACAGAACCATCTGCAAATCTAACCATTAGAGAACTCCTGTTTGCGGACGACCAAGCACTAATAGTAAAATCAGAAGCTGAATTACAAGACCACATGAATAGTCTAAACGAAATGTGTAGGGAACATAACATGAAAATTAGCACAAGCAAAACAGAAGTAATGACTATAACTAAAGAAGAACAAACAAACAACAATTCACCTAAACGAACATCCCTTGAAACAAGTAAAGAGTTTAAAGTACCTAGGAAGTATAATATCATCAAATGGCAGATCAGAAAACGAGGTGCAATAAGGCAAATCAACTCATTGGTTAAATGGCACCAATACTAAAGAACAAACATGTATCAATAACTACTAAGAAAGCACTTTACAACACAATCTTCCTACCAACTCTATGCTACCAATCCCAAACCTGGACAATGACAGAAAAAGAGAAAAGAAAAATCACAACAACAGAAATGAGGTTCCTGAGAAGAATACTCAACGTGTCAAGAAGAGATAAGATTAGAAATGAAGAAATCAGGACTAAAGTATGGGTTAAAGCAGCACTAGATTTTATTAGAAAGCAGCAAGTCAAATGGTTTGGCCATGCAAGTAGGTTATCAGTCAACAGCATACCACAACAAGCAATGATGTACAGACCACATGGAAACAGAGGAAGAGGCCGACCATGTAAACGTTGGACGGAGGGAATAGCAGAGTCCATGGGAATCTCGATACATGAAGCCCATAATCGGGCACTCTCACGATGTTTATACTTCACCTCGACACCGCAAGGTACAAGAGGAACATGATGAGATGAGATGAGATGTACAGAAATTTAGAGGGAAAAACAATATCAAGTAACTGGTTCTTGTATTAATGCGATCTTGAAATAATCTTAATTCTCCCCCCCCCCCCGCCCCCTGGAACCATTAAATCCCCCCCCCCCCCCCCGTGGGATTCCCCACCGGTTGAGAACCACTGCTTTAAAGGAATGGTAACAAAGATGCATCTGGAACAAGACAATCTGCAGAATCGCCGGATCAGCAAAGCAATGCACTAACTGTCGGAACTTCGCTTCTAGACCAGTTGCCGACTAAGACTTAGGGTCTGGACTACCCTGCCATGACATGTTGTCTTTATACTGCACACACTAGGATAAGACATGTAGCCTGCCAATTGCGCTTCTCCGCCCGAAGCCGCTGGCGCAATGTTGGGTGTTGGGTTTGGTGAGCGCCTCTCAACATTTGGGGATAACAGAAAGCAGCTAGTACCGTCTACTGTCATAGAGTAGTTCAGTCATACCTGACTAAGATTTGACTAGGGATGCCACAAAACACCTTAACATGATCTTTTAATCCTTCAGGAATGATCTTCCTCTTTGGTAGCAGTTTAACACGATAATTAGTATATCATGGTAATAACACAGTTAAATAAATGTTTTGCGTATCCTTTTACAGGACTTAGCTGTCAACAGCAGCATCTTTCAGCTGTCTGTTGATCTCTTGGCAAGATTACGCTCAGTAGTTTGCCATTGCTTTCTGAGCGGCCGGCTCAGTATCCGCAAGTCACGAGCGGGGGTCGAACCACCTCAGTTCTCGCTCCGCTGCGAGACTCTGCGTGATAAACGGGATTACAGAGAGAAAGTGTTGTAACCCCACAGCCAGAGAGACCGGCAATAACACAGTTACTACCCGTAATCATTGGTTCGAATGGGCAGCGGGGTTAAAGTTAAATGCATATCCTTTACAGGACGTAGCATTCAACTTCATCATTCTTTGGCTGTTTGTGATTCCAGGGCAAGTTTACGTTTAGTAATTTGCCATTGCTTTCTAAAAGAGCGGTACTCATAACATTGTATGGAAACCAACGCGAAGCGGCCTGCTTTCAAGTCGCCCGCAGCTATGTTTCGAATGCGGTATGTGGGATTATGAATTGCATTCGTAACACCTTCGCCACAGAGCCGGCTTCGAAGTGTGGTTTGAAAATGGACCTCAGCGATCCCAAAATGGATACCAGAAAGTCTTGAGAAGTAATGGTTCTTCTTCTTCTTTCGCTCGCTTGAAATATTTCTATAACTG
The DNA here is from genome assembly GCA_963921405.1 of Cepaea hortensis. Classification (NCBI taxonomy): domain Eukaryota; kingdom Metazoa; phylum Mollusca; class Gastropoda; order Stylommatophora; family Helicidae; genus Cepaea; species Cepaea hortensis. Next base: position 52,595,328 of record OY992879.1, read on the forward strand.
CAATGTTGTCTCTTGTATGAATTGAACTGTCTTTTTCAGTTCACACAGCAGTCCATAGAGTTTATCTTCCACTGCCGTATCTCTAGGACAGAAGGTTTTCCTAAATATGTTGTATTTTGGGCAGTCTTGGAGTATGTGCCCTGCTGTCTGCGACGCCAATCCACATGTGCACATGGCTGATTCACCAATCTTGGATTTTGTGTACATGTGGTTGCGTAATCTATTGTGTCCTGTTCTGAGGCACAGAATATTGACTTGTTCTGATCTGTCCATAACGTCGTGGTCGTCTTGAGCAGGTTTTGGTGGCTTTCTGGCTGATTTGATCATTCATTTCGTTTGGTGGTACGTAACGGGCACATCAGGTTGTTCTTCTTTTGCTCCTTCCTTAGCTAATCGATCAGCTCTTTCGATTACGTGTACTGCACAGTGGGATGGTATCCACTGTATGGTGACCTTATGCTGACTGCTAAGTTCAGAAAGTAGTGTTCTTAGTACTGGCAATTTCCCAGACAGGAGCGCCTCGAGTACTGATTTTGTACAGATGTAATGGTCACTGTCGGGAGATTGACGACATCGTCTCCGGAGTGCAGATTGATCTATAGAAATATAGGTCTAGCGTCATATTCCCAGTACACTTTAAAGCGTGTAATAGGGTCATCTACTTACTACTATTATGAACAACATAGCATTCCTGTTGCGGCTGCTGTAGTTGTTGTTCTTAATGCGACTTTTGCTGTTTACTTTTAAAAATTGATGTTGATGTTGTTACACTTGTTATTGTTTGTATTTGCTTGCTATTGTTGCGGCTATATTTGATGTAGTTTTCATTGTTATTGTTAATACTATTGTTTGCGGATGCTGCTGCTTTTGTTACTATTGTTGCCGTAACCTCTTTTGCACCGTTGCCATTGTTACTGTTGGAGTTGTTAAAGTTCTCGTCGTCGTTGTTGTTGTTGTTGTTGATTATTTGGTTGTTTCGGGATTTGAAATTTAAATATTGAGCACAACCCACTACTGGCAACGCTGATCGTATTCTGGTATGAACCTAAGGCCTACCCACGTCAATATGGAAGCACTATACTCGAGTTTCGCTCTCGTTTGAGCTCGTCAGTAGTGCATATCCCTGACCGGATCCGGAAACACGTCCCGGATCACGCATGTGAAGCGGGTGTGTAACCACGCGGCACACACTGGACACACCAAATTATCACAACAGAATATTACAACGTTACCCATCGTAGGCTATGCTCAAGACTAGTTGAGTTGAGAAGTTGTTGTTGTTGTTGTTGTTGTTGTTCTTTACATTTTCTGTTGCTATAGTGCGTTCACAAATGTTCGACCCATATAAAAATTTATAACTTAGTAACGAAATTGAGGGAACATGATAAGGATTAACATATAATCTTATAATTATTTACACCCCTCCCCCCCCCCCCCACAAAAAAAATTGTTCTGGAGATTATACAACAGATCTCAATGTTTGTTTATAAGCGATATATAATTTACGGGCCAGAGATGACGTGCATATTATGAAATGTATTACACCTTCGCACAGAAACAGCATATGAAGCCCATAAGCGGGCACTCTCCCGCTGTTTATACTTCACCTTGACACCGCAAGGTACAAGAGGAACATGATGAGATGAGACAGAAACAGCAGTGTTAAATAATGAATATTCTCCGCAGTGCACGGGAATTTTCTTATGTGAAGCAAGCCACACAGTGAAACGGAAGTGTTACCCACATTGATGTGCATTACTGTAAAACAAGTTTGGTAGCGTGAATTCAATACATTTTGGACAAAACATTAAAGAAATTTCGCGCTTTCCATGATTTCAGTTGCCTTTGGACCTATCAAAGAAATAATCCTTGGGTGGAAGTAAATATAAACCGACAGGAAAATGTTCATAACAATGTAACAGATACTCTAAAAAAAAATGAACGTTAATGAGGGCAAACATTTGTGAACGCACTATAACTATTGTATCTGCTGCTGTTGCCGTTGTTATTTTTACTGTTGTTGCTGCTGTTGTTACTTTTGTTATTGCTGTTTTTTCTGCTGATGAAACCCTATTTGTGCTAACTCTTGTATGAACAGCTTGGATGAGAAACTGTTGATGACTTAGTAGTATCTTGGGAGATAAGTAACATGCACATTCTAAGTACACTCGTACCAAACTGCTGAACATGTTCGACAGGATTTTCACCTTGTACAGCTAACAAAGAAGGGACTACTGGCCTAGTGAGACGGTACTGCATTCAAAACTGTATAGAACAATAAAGGAACTTCAAAAACTGCTGAGTACATCACGAGAATTCGTCTGTTGGCGTAAGCATGAAAGAGCGTACGAGAAGAAGAAGAAGAAGAAGAAGAAGAAGAAGAAGAAGAAGAAGAAGAAGAAGAAGAAAGATCCTGAGATATCCGATAAGACTGGGTGCCAGTCATCATCATCATGTTCCATGCCTGTAGGCGTGGGAGGTCACGTTTCGCCACATCACACGATCACCGGCCTAGTCAATCAGGATAGTTTCTTGTCTCGACCATACCATGTGGTCAAGCCATTCAGATATTTACCTCTCTGCCTTCCTCTTGTTCTTTTCACCTCGATCTTGCCAGTTGTCACCAAGCTCTCCAATGTATTTCTTCTCATAACATGTCCAAAAATTTTGAATGTCTATGTCTATTTTCTCTAATCAGTTTACGGTTTTCAGTTGTTTCTTGTAGGACTTGATCATTTGTTTTTCTGTCTGTCCATGATATTCTTTGCATTTTCATCAGTAACCACATTTCCACAGCCATCAGATATTTTTCAGCTTGTCTGTTTATTGCCAGTCATCTACCATCAATATGGGAAATTACCGTAATTCTCTTGCACCCTGGCAGCATAGCAAGCTTGGTGTTCTCAACAGGTTACATCACAACGGAGATCGCGGTCGATCTTCGCGTTGTTAACCAAACTAGCGTTTGGGAGACGAATAAACCTCATGGCCTAGTTGGTACATGACCATGGAACATGCCATCCCGGCATCCCTTACCTCAGGACATTGGGGTGGAATGTGATAACAATGACATACCTTAAACTCACGGAGAAAACGTGACTAACCTAAGCCTCAACTCAGTCGATCTGTATGGGCTGTGCTGAATCTCCACCTGGTTATATCCCAATACAGACCTGATAGGCGAACTCATCTGGGACCCAAGAAATAGTCCTTCTTATAAGAAATTCCTCTTATAAGAGTTCAAGCATTTATTAATGCATTTACAACGTACAATACAATTTTGTTATTTACAACAGAAATTCGCTACATCCGAAATTTCCTTAAGGGGTTTGCACTCTATACCTTTCTGTAAATGTACAGTTCCATCAACGACCTCGCCTTGATTTCTGTAGCATGCGCTTGACGAGGTACAGCGAAACATGCCAGGCAAAAATTGTGCAATATATTGTTTGTGTCTTCATTATTCAACAACATATTTGCACTTGATGGTTGATTTGTTCCATTAATAACAATTTCGGTCAACATTTTTGACTAAATGATTTTATGGAAACATGCACAGTGTCACAAGCCCAAATAGTTAGAGTACACGAGTTGACAGTACTTCACAATGGCACTCCACTTCTGATCTTGGTTATGAAGCTTTCTCCACCCGTGGTTGACACCATCAAAAGAATTGAAATATAAGCATTGTTTTTATGAGCATCCGTCAATTTCTATTGATGTGTTGACATTTTAGACGCTCTCTTATTTGTGCTTATATCCGGCGACAAAACAATGACCGATTGTCTATATGCGGCGTGGAAAAATGGCAGGCCTTTTGAATGTTGGTAAACAAACATGGGTGACGTCAGATCTCTAGTGTTGCAAATGACTGCATCACTGCCAGGAACAACTAGCTACAAGAATAACATTTAATGTTACATTTAGCAGATTCCCCCCCCCTCTCTCTCTCTCTCTCTCTCTCTCTCTCTCTCTCTCTCTCTCTTTGTCTGTCTGTCTGTCTGTCTGCATCTGCCTCTCTGTCTGTCTGTCTGTCTGTCTGTCTGTCTGTCTGTCTGTCTGTCTGTCTGTCTCTCTCTTTCTCTCTCTCTCTCTCTCTCTCTCTCTCTCTCTCTCTATATATATATATATATATATATATATATATATATATATATATATATATATATATATAATACCCATCTGTCACAGTCTCACATGAGGGCGGTATTAACATAAAGATAATAGAGAGTGGAGAAGGGTAGAACTCCAGCAAAAGGGAAGGAACCGAGTCACTCGAAGGCTCGAATACCCCAGAGCCTTCTCGAAGGACCGGTCAGCGTGTCCACAGCCCCGTGGACACCGATGGAGCCCGCCGATTGCGGGGTCCACGAGAAACTCGGAGAGAGAGTTACCACCCGTGTCGGATTGCGACACATGTGGAAAGGCAGACACGGACTGGACATCGGAGAAGCTATCAAGTCCCCCTTAAGGTAAGCCCTGTTGCTTCTCCGATGTCCAGTCCGTGTCTGCCTTTCCACACGTGTCGCAATCCGACACGGGTGGTAACTCTCTCTCCGAGTTTCTCGTGGACCCCGCAATCGGCGGGCTCCATCGGTGTCCACGGGGCTGTGGACACGCTGACCGGTCCTTCGAGAAGGCTCTGGGTTATTCGAGCCCTCGAGTGACTCGGTTCTTTCCCTTTTGCTGGAGTTCTATCCCTTCTCCACTCTCTATTATCTTTATGTTAATACCGCCCTCATGTGAGACTGTGACACCATCGTGTGCATTATGATCATCCACTGGCTTGTCCGTGTGTAGAACGTTGTCCCATTATAACCTTTCGTAGCACTAACTCCACCACGAAGGAAGCACGACAGGAGGCTTCCGATTATCAGACATGGTTCCCCTCAGAATATTTCAGCACCCTTAGCTTCCCTATATTCTCAGGGGCGGATCCGCCTGGGTCATAACTCCCAAAACTTTTTCTCCTGTCGTACGTTCCCACATCCACCTTCGGGGCGGTTCGTGTATCGCACTTTATCCCACATTAATATCGCTAAATGTGCCTACCCAGAAACCCTCCCGCTCTAGGGGAGGGGGGGGGGGTAACATTATGAACTCGATGCGTCTGTCAATATCATCACAGCGTCTTCTTTTGGCGGCAAGAAAGGTACCCTGCCTCTGTTGCTGTCATATATCAAGCATCTACCACATCTAGAATTCATCTAGGTTGTTGCCTTCCTCTGTGTCACTTTCTCGGCATACCTCCCCCCATAATCACCTGTTCCGGGTATTCCTGTCTGTGTTCATGCCCAACATATTTAAGTTTTCTCTTACTTTATTTGCCTTAACTGATTAACTGCCATGGGATGTTTAATCGTCTTAGGCGACTTTCCGTATCTGCTATGGGCTTATATACAGAAGTTTCCCTTATGCAACCCCTCCCCCTTTATTTTGGTATAAAATATATGTCTGCTACCATATTAACAACTTTTAAGTCATAACTACTTCCCATTTTGCGCCTCGCATTTTTGTTTGGTGGAAACCCACTTTGTGTTTGGCACTGAATCAGTTAATTAACAGCCAATCTTCTTCAGCAATGAGTTATTGTTGCATAGATCTGTTTGTTTTCGTCTTCGTCCAGTGAATGTGTATACTCTTCTGTAAGACTGAAAGTCTATTGTGTATTTGTGCTCTCCAATCGATTTGTTGAATGCCCAAGTTTCATACGCGTATGTTACCACAGAAAAACAAAAGGGTGAGTTGAGGGAAGAACCGACGTCACAGCACTCGTAACATTCCCATACGCGATCAGTCTTATCATCAACGACCAGCAAAGAGTCCCAATACTAATTTACCAACTGCGATCTGATTATGTGTCCGCCTGACCTTTCCTCGGGGTACCGAGTGTCGATCAGATCATCTGGTCACACCCATCAGCACCATTCTCTCCAGGTCATGATTTATCTGTTCTTCCACACTACACACATGATCCAAAACGACCTTGACCGCATCTACCGTATCGTCCACCAATACTCAAGGTAACGGTGCAGCCCAGCCAATATGTCCGCCTGCTCGGTTCCCAGCACGAACACGCTGAAAGTCTGAAGAAGAAGAAGAAGAAGAAGAAGAAGAAGAAGAAGAAGAAGAAGAAGAAGAAGAAGAAGAAGAAGAAGAAGAAGAAGAAGAAGACGAACACGCTGAAAGGGGGGGGGGGGGATCGATCTCACTCCACCCATCTGGCTGTGTCTCTCTTGGCAGACGGCCAGCCACCTATCGAGAGCACATCACAAAGCACGAGTTCCGTTGCTCCAGCGATGTGTGGGTATAATTTGGTCTATACAAATATGAGATTAGCACCACACACCAACACGCCTTAAGACATGTGAGCCAGGAAATGTTCTGGAGAGTAAAAGCGGCCAACGTAATAATGGCCACATCCCCCACAGAGTGTCGATTTGTCTATTAAAATATGGGGCTAGCGCCATTTACCCAATATGCCTCAAGATGTGAAAAGGCTCCTTCATGTGACTTTATTTTTGCATATCCTATTTACAGGACATCGCTGTCAACACCAGCATTTTACTGCAATTGTTAATGTCTTGGTAAGTTTACGTTCGATAGTTTGCCATTGATTTCTGAACGACCGGATCCCTTACCAACACGTAAAGTCCAGCGCAATGCGGTCTGCTGCCAAATCGGTCGCAGTTGTGTTTCGAACACGGGTAAACGGGCTTACGAATCGCGTCCGCAGGACGTGGCGATTCATTGGGTGAGCCCAGTATCAGAGCGCAATGTGCTAGCTCTTCAATTATGGAAGTCCCCTTGGATGACGGGGAATGACCGTGGTGATCTGCCCCTGCCTTCCCTTGAGGGTTGACCGTGATGTCTTTGGCCGTTCTACCTTGTCCAGCTGAGATGTTGGCGACACCACAACATAATGTCCATCGTAACCTCCAGGAGACTAACCTGAAACAAACAAAAACGCCCGCAGAAGTCGGACGTGCCGGCCTAAAGGTTGCAAATAAATTGGCATAAGGCAAAAACGTCCGAGTGAAATGTCCCCCGTGCCCGGAACAGCTCTGACTATCTTGTCTTCCGGGAACACCGTCCAGCACATGTCCGAACCGAAAGCTCGCCGAGTGAACGCCATCTGCAGACCGACCGTTCCTGCTTTGAGCTGGAAGCGGCCTATGGCGAACGAAATTCTCAATACACGTAAGTGAGGAATTCAAGCTGCTATGTGCAGGACATGGCGATTCCTTGGGTGGGGACGGGTACCAAAGTGTTGTGTATCGGCTCTGCAATTATGGAAGCCTCCTTGGATGGCGGTAAATGTCCATGGACTGCCCCCGTCTTCCCTTCAGGGCTGACCGTGAAGTCTTCGACCGTTCTATCTTGACCAGCTAGGATGTGGACGGCACCACAACAGTGAGAGTCCCCCAGGACGGCCAACCTGGATTTACGCAGAAGAAGAAGAAGAAGAAGAAGAAGAAGAAGAAGAAGAAGAAGAAGAAGAAGAAGAAGAAGAAGAAGAAGAAGAAGAATCGCGTTCGTAAGAACTTAGCCATGGAGACCGGCTCATTTTACTTACAGCTTTGGAAAAATAAAAAACATAAAGAAGAAAATAAAGGTCTTTGAAATTAAATCTTGTCTAAAGGTTCTTAGAATACATGGACCAAAAAGAAGAAATATACTTATTTTACCAGATCAGAATAGCGGGTTCAAACCGTACACCGGTCAATTGGACTAAAGTTTGTCTTTTCGCCCTTGACTTGGGGACGAAAATTACGAGCACCTCAGAAGTCGGAGTGGGTTCGTCTGATGGCGAGAGACACTGGTAATAAGGAAAGCTAATCAATCCAGTGCACTCTCAGCCAAAAGGCAGGATGTATTGTTTGGCACTTATAGAAGTAGAAGACATATTTAAATAAGTAGATGCTTGATATTTATGTGCGAAGGGAGTTCAACGTTTCTTCATGTATGCAGAGAGACCAATGTGAGAACCACTAAGCAGGCATCACATAGAGCAAACGGGCATTTTCTGGGAAAATCCAAACTACAGTAGCAAATGTACTCTTCGTGTCAGATTTGATCGAACGAATATATATTGATCTAATCAAACGATCACGGCGATTTCAGAATAGATTTATTTGTTTTCTGTTCGCACTGTATGCTCTTTCCAACCCAGGTCAGATTATGACCCCTGATTAACAACCTATTTCACAGAAAACGTGGATCAGCTTAGGGATTGCATTACATTTAACCACTTTAATTTCTACTACAGATATAAAAGTCTCGTGCAAATAGTAAAAAGTGGTTAGAAATGTGAGACTGCAAAGTTGAGGGGGCTGCGTGGTCACGAGGTATGGTGTCCGCCTCGAGTGCTTGAGGTCCCGAGTTCAAGCCCCGGTGAGGACCGAGATATTTTTCACGTAGACTTCAAGTAATAAAATTTCCCCTGGTCTCTGGGTAGTGAGATCGGACGCCCGTGTGTATAGTTGCGCACGTAAAGATCCATTGGCAGTTGGAAATCGAAAAAGAGTAGCCAAGCGGCGCTGCCCGGGCAAAATTTCGAGTTAAAAATCTACCCAAAGTATTTCAGGATCCTTGCCGGTGCTACGGAGTTCGTGCACTGAGCTGAGTTTCACAGGACTCAGGCTTGAATTAGGAGGAGAACGGAGCACTTATGGATTACAACCGTGTGCTGTGTTGTTGATCCATCGACTAAACTAAACTAAACAAATGACAAGGTACATTACTTTAAAAAAAAAAAGTCGCTTAAAAGGGTCGACTTCATTGCACCGGGATTTTATCCCATATGGCTCGGTCTCTTTCCGCAGCGCGACCAGAGGTAGGCAACCTGTTTGTAGTATTGTACCGACATAATGTTGCAAAGTCACACTGCGGGCCAGCTTAAGTCAGCTTTATAATAATCAATTTTCTGTGTCCAAACAAAGTCTTTAAACGAGCACATATCAAGTTTCGATGATTTAAAAAAATGTTTAAAGACTATTGGTCTATTACAAACGATTAGAAAGTCGACTAGAGGCCCCGGAGATGTTGATATACAGAAGAATATGTCATATTCCCTAGAAACAAAAACAGTCAAATACAGAGGTTCTAGGCAAGCTGAGAATGAAAACAGAGTTGATGAAAGAAACAAACAGGTTAGTGAAATATTTCGGCCACCTTACAAGACATAATACTCTTATAAACACCATACTGGAGGGTAAGGTTGAAGGCAATCGAGCAAGAGGTACACAACAATACAAGTGAGAAGATAGCAACAAGAGATGTACGAACAGCAGTCTGACAGAATGTACAATCCAGGCTAAAGACAGACAGTGTTGGAAATTAATTGTAGCCAATCTTCAGTGTGGAGACGGTACCTGATTGATTGAACGGCACCGTATGAATTAATAACACTAACATTTGTGCTATGGTCTACAGACTGTACCGGCAGGTGTATGCGACAGCCGAGAGAACTATATGAAATACTAGCTGACCCTGCCCGGCTTCGCCCAGACCCTGGTGGGGAGCATCTCATTTAATTCATATAAGTAGTCATATAAGTTCTCGTTCCCGTTACCGACTGACTGTCTGTCTGACTGTCTGTCTGTCTGTCTGTCTGACCCAGCCCGTCTTCGCCCAGACCCTGATGGGGAGCATGTCATTTAATTCATATAAGTAGTCATATAAGTTCCCGTTCCCGACTGTCTGTCTGTCTGTCTATCTATCTATCTGTCTGTCTGTCTGACCCAGTCCAGCCCATGGTGGAGAGCATCTCATTTAAATCATATAAGTAGTCATATAAGATCCCGTTCCCGACTATCTGTCTGACTGTCTGTCTGTCTTGGGTAAATGGAGGAGGGAGGAGGAAGAGGGAGGTGGAGGAGGGAGGAGGAGGGCGGAGACAGGAGGAGGAGGGAGGAATAGGAGGGAGGAGGAGGGATTAGGAGGAGGAGGGGGAGGAGGAGGGAGGAGGAGGGAGGAGAAGGAGGGAGGATGAGGGAGGAGGAGGGAGCAGGAGGGAGGAGAAGGAGGGGAGGAGGAGAAGAAAGAGGG